>JAOXYL010000086.1:7934418-7998794 GCA_028564955.1 Terapon puta
TGAACTTACTTGATGACTCCATCCTCCATGTAGATATCAGCCAAGAAGGATTGATCATCGTTCACTATCTTTGCTCCTTTGATGAGGAGGCGGTCACTCTGAAAGCAGGAGACATCATTTTACATTACCCATAAATCACAGGAAACCTCTCCCATCATGAGCAGAGTAAACGAGTGAGAAATCCACCTGTAGCTAACACTCGGTGCCATGATTTGACAGTAAATTAGACCAACTTCAAAGACAAATGACCGTTTTAGAGTAAAAATAATCACCTTGAGCCAGCTTTAGTGATTCATTCAGCTCAATGTATCTGTGCTCAAAGACAAGACAAATGGTTATGAGGATTTCCCTACGCAATATATTCAAGTGTGACAGACACGTCGTTTGAAGCGAAAGAGCGATTCTCGATCGAAACCCTCAAGTAGCGCCGCAAACTCTTGAGCGGTACAATTAACCCTGTATGAGATGAAAGGAGAGCGCACGAGGCCGGCCTACTTCTCCTGCAGGCTTCCCGGGGTCTCCGAGGATAGCCAGGAGAGCTAATGAAGACAAAAGTGGTTTACTGCAAACCCCACAGCAGGAAACACTCAGTTTCTAATGGGCAGAGTGGGCGGACACGGACAGTGGGAACGCATCAGGTACAGACGTCATGACTGTATTGACATTATGTCCCAGGCCATTAGTCTCCTATAAGTGGGTCACACAACCTATGTCCTCTCTGTGGTCCGAGTGGTCAGTGATGAGCGCACTGAGGTTGTCATATACCGTGGGTTAAAATGGCGCTTACTGTGCCTTGCTGAAGTCTATAAATGAATGCATCAGAAGCCGAATATACATCAGAAGATAGATGTATATATGCGCAGTCACTTCTCTGCAGTGAAAACGGACCCTCGTGACTAATTATGTAATCTACAGTCTCATAAAACTGAATTGATTACTAAGAACTCGATGTACTTGGAAAAGGGCTTAGTGTCAAGCGGCGTAGGCTATACAGGACTATAAATGGAAGAAACTGTGAGTTTACATCCAGAAAACTACCTCCACCTGGATCCAACTAATGTAGTCTAATACAACAGTCATAGAATAAACTCTCCCTTTGTGAAGGTTACGATGTTCAGATTATGCTGGAGGTGATTTAGAGGCGTTGATTAAACTTTACGATCACTCAGGATGGAGTTTATGACAGTGCTGTAACTGTGCTGCACACAGAAAAGCATTTGTGTGAGTCAGCCTGCTTTCATTGATATAAAAATGAAGGACAAAACAATAGAAACCAGTCAGTTTAACACAGCACAATTCAACAGCACTGCAGACTACATCCTGCAACATGACCATGCAGTTGAGTCCACACCTCTCGAAAACTGAACATTATATAACTATTTATTCTAATTAGCTCTGGATAGCTGTACCTAACAGTGACCACTGCATGTACAGCTGGAGCAGCCTAACTCGATAAGCATAGTATAAATATTACTGACACGGCAGAATCTTAACAAGTAAACAGGTAATGATCAAGCAATATAGAATATATTGCTTTGTCATCACTATTGCATCAGTGTGTAACTGCATCTAGTGATTTTTTTTTACTATTTTGTTTAAATTTAAATAAATGACAATCTTATTCTCCAATAAACCTGCAAAAATAATTGACTAAAGAAAAAGTATAAATGGCCAGAATAATCACTATCTTTCTTCCCTATGATAATGAACTGACTGTGTCGAGATGTGAATGTACAAAATGACACAATGAAGAAAGACCACCCCGCCTCCATCACTGTGAGCCTGCGACTGCCATCTTCACAGCATCACGATCGTTTCTGCTCTGGACAAAAAGTGATGTGAACAAATACAGTTAATGATTTCGGGGATGAAAAAGGGGTGTTTAGTTAAAAGCTCTGCACAGAGAAACTACCTGCTTCAATCCAAACTAATAAGTGCCATCTGACTGCTCTGTGTGTGTGTGTGTGTGTGTCTGAGGGCCCGGGGGCCGGCTGCAGAGTTACTGCTGTCTGCATGTTGTGTCTGGGATGTCAGAGCTGAATGTTTGTGACCCTGCCGCGACCTGCGAGAGGGAGACAGTCCTGACAGCCACCTAGATGACTGACTGCACAAAACAGAGCCTGAGCATTTTTCACATTTCACAAGGCACGTTGGCATTTCCAGAGCTTCAGCACTGTGGCCATCACATCTGCATGATGAAAGCTTAGAGGGGGGAATAATGTTAGGATGGGTGCTGTCCAATGACCTACTTTACAAAAGAGGTTTTACTTCTTTTAACTATCACGGCATCCCTGCTGCAGGCTCTTAATGCAGCGCTCTCTGGTTGGCAAGCTGCACCACAAAAAAAGACATAAAAAGAAAAACTACCATGGACCACCAATGCTCTTTGCTGCAGCAATGTAAGGTTTTGCAAAAAAAAAAGCTATCTGTAAGGCAGACAGACATAGTGGGCATGAGAGGATGGAGGATGAGAGATGAGATGGTGACAGTGGAGGAGGAACCTGTTAGCTACACCCTGCAGGCTGAGGAGGAGAGCTCATGGTGCAGATGAGAGGGAGCTGCTGCAGCCCTAAAAAAAAAAAAAATTAAAATACCACTCAGGCTTCACATATGAGGAAGAGCTCAAAGCAAACCTCCCCCGGGATAGATCCCATTATTCACACGCGGCTGTGTGCAGCTGAATGAGAGCCTGCTGCTGGTGGTGGAGGAGGAGCAGTCAGTGGAAATGAATGGACCCTGCAGCTAGGCTAGCTCCCAGTCTAATCCTGAGCCTCGTTATACACACACACACACATACACACACACACAAAGCAAAAAACACTACCTGTGCAGGATAAAGGCTTTACCCAGGCAGCAGTGAAAGCATACTCACTGTAATTCGCGGGATGTTCTTCTTTCCTTGGTAACCCGACATTTTGAGGATGCCTCAGTGACACAGCTGTCCCCTGCCTCTCTGCTAACGCTAGCTATCAATGGATGCTCTGCCCGTCGACGCCCCTCGCTGCTCTGCGCCTGTTTCCTTCCTCTCGACGGGAGGTGAAGCTTCGCCGGACTGGAGCGGTTTCTGAGCGAGCGGTCGCGTCTCTGCCACAACAGGCCTAACCCCTCTCGGTTTAGCTGCCAGAGCAGGTCCCTGAAGCTCCAGACGAGCACCGAGAAGACAAGGGCCACAAAGAGGAACCGCGCATGCGCACTGCCCCACCCTGCTCAGCTCCAGCTCCATGTTTCTTTGATGTGCTTTGCATCAGTGTTTGAAGGAGGGGGGGCAGATTGAGCATCACCTGTTTAATTGACAGTGTCAGACCAGCAGGTCGGTGGGCATCTCAACAGGTGCTTGGGAAATAAAATAATTACCTTAATTACATTCACTGTGCGTAAAGAAATGTGAATCAGCTCTACAGTGGTTGATTTTACATATTACTATGAATGAGCTGTTATATGGGAAGAACAGGAAGCAGACACACCAGGTGACATTTTGCCCCTGGCACAGTGACTTGTAATAGTGAATTATTTGAATTATTTTATGTACAGTGGTAAGTAATTAAAATGCTAAATATCACTGTGAGCACTATCGAATTTTAATTTCATGTTTCCAATGTGATAACAATAAGACTCGTGGGTCCCTACTGCTTAACATTAGTGGGATCAAATTTGATATAATACTTGGCATTAACTAGGGCCCTGCCCTGTTTGTGAACAATCAATGCTTGCTCTGTTGACCAGAAGCAGCAGCAATACAGTGCGAGCAATCTAAAGGTTGACCTGATCGACCAAAATGGACTGGACTAAAATGTGTCAAAGGCTCTAATGTATTCAGATAATTTAGATTAGAAGTAACTAAAATGCGCCTCTCACCCATTTAATGTTGTCCTCTCATCTCAGAAAATGGAGGAAATGCGTTGTAGAGGTATGATTTGTGAAATCCTTTAACCAAAGGATAAACCTGCACTGGGAAAATGACAAAGTGGCACTTGCCCCCTGTCACTACATAGCACGAGAGCTTTCAGCCGAAACTGTGCAGCCTCTCTGTGGCTGACTGAGGACGCACTGTATTGCTTCCTTGCTTGTATTTGTATATCTCTCAGTCTGGACCAATCTATGTGAAACTTCAAGGAAAAGAAGAATTTATTTGGGATTGTTTTTGTTAACATTATTATCTCAAGAGTTAGGGGATATTAAATTGGAAATTAAACCTTATGTTCATTAGAGCAGAAAATGTGTTTAGAAAATGAATTAACTTCCATAGACAAAAATTATATTGTCTCAGCCACTGTATTCAGTGTAGCGTCAGTTATAATACTCATTGCTGATCACTAATGAGTTGTGCAGAAACCCATAAGGATGATATGTGTATTTTATTGGTTATTATGACTTAAATAACGCAGTAAGGTCTGTGGAGCTCTCTCCACTCCCTTGGTATTTATAGCTCAGTTACTGTATACAGTACAAACTTTATTCAAATTCCAAAATGCTCTGTATTGCACACTGATCAACTGTACATAAGCCTGTTATGATGACATGTGCTTTATGAGTTAGTATGAGTTATGTAACAGATTAAAGCCTGAATGCATGTTGGGGGCTTTAAAACCAATACAGCCAATACTGTACATTATGGTAAATGTTTTTCAAGTGACTCTCGAATGTCATCCATTTACAAACACTGACAGAACAATCATCCAATCAGCATCAATATACAGAAACACATGCATTTTCTTCAGGAAACGCTTCCTCTACTTTCTCTGGAGGTTCGAAACCCGCTGTACACTGTTTATTGTATCGCTCTGTGTGAAGTGATTGCACAGTGTAGTCTAAATAAGAGTCAGATAACACTCTTAAATGAGGCCCCTGGAAATACCTTTCCTCTGTGGTGGTTTCTGCCACTGACGCTTCGACAATTACGACAGCAAAAACACATAACGTACACTGCCACAAAGCTATATAATAACAATGATAATATGCATTAATATCAATGTATAAACAAATTATACAATGTCAAAAGGTGTACATGGGGGAGATCACAGCTTAAATTATTTTTCACATCTACATCTTTAAATATCTAAACATATGAGAAAAAAAACAGTCTAAGATAAATCACCAATGTGCAGTGGTGAAAGATACAAATTTGGCACATTGCCATTGCTGCTATGTTACGTTAAAGAAGAAGATATGTAGGCAAAAAAGGAATAAAAATAGCATATGGCCTGGTAAATCGCCATCCAGTCTAGGTTTCACTAGCATGGGTACTCAAACAACCCCAATGTAAAAATTTGCAGCTACATACTTGATCAATATTTAAGCTTTCCAACCTTCAAAAACAAAAAACAAAAAAACAAAAAAACAAAAAAACAAAGCTTTTAAAAGAAAATCCTCAGGAGTCGACATGATACAACTTCTTTTCTTAAAACAGAGTGTGGAATTTAAAAACAAATCCCACTGTGCAGCATCAATTGTCCCCCTCCCCCCATAACTGCACCTTGAATGTTAAGTTTAAAAAAAATTAAGGCGATAAAAAGTCCCATCTGTTCCCAGAGCCAATTCAATTCGTTTGTATTGCAGATATGGCGCATATTTTTGGTTTCTACACTCTGCCTACTGAGACGCCAGTGGAGAGATGCAGCTTGGGCCAGATTTCTTGTGACTTAACATCAAAACAAGGAGAGAAACTTTCACCCTGAAGCCACCTGACATCAAATCCTTGTCACATATGTTGGAGTTGAACAGGGTAACTAACACTTTCCAGCTCTAACAGGGTCCGTTATCTATCGGATTCACACTGGTGACAGCTGCTGGGTACAACGTTGCCCTGTGTCAAAATGTGATGGAGTGCAACCACATTACTTCGTGTGTATATAACTCTACAACTACGTCTAAAATGTGACAGGATTTAATGCTGATTGGAGGAGAAATGTGGGCGTACAATAGATGCAGAGAGACAGCTCGACTACAGGATGATGGTTGGGAGACTTGGAGACAGGAGAACATCCAGGCACTGCTTCATCTTCTATTTAGTAAGAACTGGTGGAGGCTGTGGCAATTCTCTTCCCGATGTACACCCTAGGGGGGATAAAAAAAAATATATCAGAAAATGAAATGAAATCATACCAGTTAAATTTGAAGATTTTCATAAACATTCGGGTGGTAGTAGCTGCTCCACCAGTTGCTGGTTTCCACTGTTTCTAAATGATGAGTGTGGAGGAAAGTGTTCGTTTTTCAGGTGCGGTGAGTTGTAAAGTGTGCCACAGAGCTGCTGAAATGAACCATTTACACCACTTTCGCTGAGGCTCAGGTCTGAGCAGACAGGCTCCACACACACATAATAGCACTCACCGTAGACACCAAAATAGCAGTGCACTGATAAATTGACAATGGCGCAGCCCGTGCTACAGCACATGGTGAGTCACTAAACTATGAAACTGGCACAGGCGAGTAAAAAAACAAAACAAAACAAAAAAAATAACAGCAGTCCCTCAGCACAGGTAGAGAACTTTTTCAGTGTAAAGCCAGACAGTACTTTACATCACCGCATGAAGATAGACCACCTGCGTGTTTTCAGACTTACCCGAGGCCAAGAGCGAGGATGTGTGAGATGAGTAAGGAAGGGATGAAGACTTTGAGGAATTCAGCAGAGAAGATGCCGCCTTTCTTCATGACGCCACTCTTTCTCATACTGAGAGACACCGAACGACGAGGATGCCTGAAGTGGAACTCCCTGAGAGGAAATATCAATCAGCCGATTAATGCTACATAATTATAATTATAAACTAATATTTATTTAACTTCTGGAAGCGTGAGTCGGCTTACTTTGGTGGGATGTTTTCTGGTCTGCTGGACCAATCAGCAACCCAGTCTACTTCTTTGTTCAGCAGGATGTCTTCCTCTCTGTACTGCTCTGGACCATCTTCCTCTGACTGGATAAGTACAGACAAAGTTATTTGGTTTTAGGGTGAAAATGAAAAACTTCAAAAGGGGTTGGAACTCCAGAGCTAAATAGTTTTTTTTTTTTACCTGACTACCTCTTCGGCTGGACATCTCCACATCGAAAGTTATCTGACCCTCATCCTGATCTGGACTTGGTGGCCTGTGAGGACTGAGCCGACACAAGGGGGTCAAAATGTGAGTCTGCAGTAAAGTATGCTTGCTTTAAAGAGCGTGTGTTGCCCTTCATTCCCACCTATCACAGGAGGAGCTACTGGGGCTGGACTCGTGCTGTGCATCGAGGAGGATCTTCTCCATGTCTCCGTTGTGGATCGAGGAGGACGACGGCACATGCTCCAGTCCCCCAATCAGGGTTTCATCGCTCTCGGGCACTACTTCCAAGGTCTGCAGAGACTGACTCATGCCGGCGTTTGCGTTTATCTGGTCCGTGGCGGGCGTCGCTGGCGGGTTGGTCTGCGCACCCTGGGCCCCCGGATTCCCATTCAGCTCCAGCTCTACCCAAGAGCCTTTTGCAACACAAAGGTCAAGAGGAAAGGGGAGGGAAGGAAGGAAACCTAAGCTTGTTGTGTTAAGTGCAAACCAAACAGCAGATTGTATAGCTTCCACACAAAAACACCCCTCCACTCACCCCCTGAAACCCAGCCCCCTTTTTTTTTTAGATGGAAACAGCTGACCTACATTTCCTGCACCACTGACACTGTGCATTCAAATAAACTGGGCGTGCACAGCATCCGCGATAGCATGCATCTCTCTGTGCCACTGCCCCACAAACAGCCTGCACAGTTTTTTTTCGCCCAGACATGAGGGGGTTATGTAATCTCGTACAGCCAGCGGGCTTTGGTGAGCACACAATGTAAACCTCATGATAGCATGTGACGCCTTTTCCCCCCCGTGTTTTGGCCTGTCTAAAAATAACCTGCGATGGGTTTATTTCGACGATGCCCGTTGTGTGCCGATTAAACGTTTCCAGACTCGAGTTTGTCACCGATGCTGCTCCCACGAGAGAGCTTGCATAACTGCAGAGAGCAGGGAGAGACGATGTGTCCAGACATGCCGCTGTTCCAGCTGTGCCGCCGTCACATACACAGCGCAGGTCCGAGCTCATGTTTGAGCCCTTTGTGAAATTGTGTGCCGACGCGAGTCCGAGCGCACCTTTGGCCAGTTTTGGCATCTTTAATGTGTTTTATTCTGCAGCCACTCGAGCTAACATCCTACCATTGTGCTCCTGTAGAGTTTATATTAATTTAGTAAGACCGTGGGCTGTTAAGTACAAACAAAACTCGAACCACACAAAGCGTGACAGCGATATGACACACTATCAGCCTTTTTAAAACATAAAAAGCTAATAAAAGCGATATTTATTTGGCCTTTTGTCCCAAACTTGTTTTCATTCTAGCTTGAGCCCGCCCAGCGCCGATTTGTCAACGCGATTGGTCGCCACTCCATCAATCAAACATTTGCCGCAGCGCTATTGGCTGTACTGCGGTGACGCCAAACCCACATCACCCTACGCCATCCCCCCCAGAAGAAGAGGAAATAGCTACCAAACCCGTTGCAACTTTTACATTAAAAATCTTAATTTAGCAACTATACTCAAAAACGCCCACACCCACGGAGGATATGTGAAGGAGGCTCTTTTACGAGGAGCACACAGACAGAGGCGGTGGCACGTACCGTGAAGCCCGGGCTCCTCGTTATTGTTTCGTTGAGCAGCAGCGGTGGACATGTTGACTATCCAGCTCCAGCGTTCATCAACATGACACACACACAAACTGCTCTGTGCGCATGCGCCGAGTTTGTCCACAGTCCAGACCTTTAGACAGATAAGAGGCTGACTGCAGGGTCTGGATCAGTGAGGATGGGCATGTTGTCATTTCATTAGAGGAAGAGAACAAGACTGTGGTGGTTCAGCAGTCTTTTGTACTTTTGATAAATGCACACAGTAAAAGAAGTGCGAAGACAGAGTTGGCAAAGTTTATGAACAGAGCAAAAAAACATCTGCACCATCATCAGGAGCAGCTGATATGCAGGTACTGGGCAGACTGTTTCTATCAGAGCCATCAGCACAGGGTTTGAGGACTGGTGATAGCACCGAAGTTGCCACCCATCACTTATTCTGTGCTGTAGTGGCAGGACTTAACCAATGGGTGGGGTCACATCACCCCCTCCTCAAACTCCATCAAAGGGCCAAATCGGTGGATTATTAATGGTTTGAGAATAGATGTTTGATTTAAAGATAAATAAATGTGAGCCAAAGTATTTTCATATCATCAATGGTAGGCAGAGGGTGTGTGACACTTGATTTCAGAAATAAGTGTTGATTGTCTTTTTTTAAATTAGGCTTAGTTTTGTTATTCAAAGCTCTACAATGACATATATCTCAGTGACCCTTCTCATGTGGTCATTTCATATTTATAACATATAGTCAGTTCAGTCAGAAATCAGGTTTGAAATTCTTTATTACTTTTCATCTAAATTGTACTTTATTCCATTTGACAAAGACAAACATAGCTGTACAATGAACCATTTGTAGTTTTTTCTCCTCCCCAAACAGATCGCCAAAAACTTTCCTACAATCTTTATTCAAGAGCCCCTTGAAAGAAATAAACAAAACATACAAATTAATGAAATTCACAAAAATAAAAAGTGCATTTTGTTTTAACTCCTGTGATACATTAGACATGTATAGAATGCTGCTTCAAGTGGAAAAACCTCATAACTCCAATTTAGATGTCTTTCCTTTAGATTTCATGATCCTTCGTGTGGGGGGCAAGTTTCATTGACCCAAGGTTCATGTTTAAAAACCATTATAGCAACTGAAATGCCAAAAGTGTATGATCTACCTGTGAATAAGGC
This sequence comes from Terapon puta, assembly GCA_028564955.1. Taxonomy (NCBI): domain Eukaryota; kingdom Metazoa; phylum Chordata; class Actinopteri; order Centrarchiformes; family Terapontidae; genus Terapon; species Terapon puta. Next base: position 7,944,211 of record JAOXYL010000086.1, read on the forward strand.
AGTTTTTAATAAAGTCCTGAAAAGCTGCTTCTTTTTTTTTTTGAAGGTACAAGGTTTTGATCACAGAGCAGCGGTAAATTCCCCTGAGCAGTCTCCTGTCTGGCGTGCCAGAAAGTTCAAGAAACATACTTGATTATCTTATTTCTTCTTAATGCTATAAGAAAGGCATTAGGGTTCCTCTGAACATCTTTGTGGTTTACACCATAGCCTTGAGTGATAGCTATGAAGACAATATGAGGGAAAAGTGAATCAATTAATTGTTAGTTGTTTATTTCCTATAAATGTCAGTGATGAGTTTTTTTGAAAGCCAATATTACCTCAAGATTCTTTCAAAAAGGAAAAAAATAGCCAATTCTAATCTAACACGATTTTAAAATGGGTTTCTTTAAGCATTTCTGCTATCTTCAAACAGGCTGTTAGAACACATTATTTAAAGAGTGAGTGATTTGGATGAATGACTGTAAAGGCTGATCACTGATCTCACAACTCTCCATGTTGATTGGTAACTGAGAACTGATTGGATCATCTGTTACTGTGGAATGGGACAAATGTGCCACATTAAACAGGTATATGCACATATATGACATGAGGCAAACAACTTGAATGACCCTCACACAATCTTGCATCAGACAATAAAGAAGAGTTGTTTTTTCAAAATGACAAAAACAGTATCATTATAGTGTCTCGTTCGTGGAAGATACGATGCAGAGCCCTGACAGAGTGAAACTCAATAGTAGCTTAATACCATTGTATGGAGATGAGTGGTTGTTTTACTGGAAATCAGTTCTCCAAGGTGCGACAATGTTATAAATATATCCAGTGGACCAATAAGCTTCATGCCCTGATTCAATGGCTTAATCTGTCATCAACTCATAATTATAACGAGGTGGAAAACTGTGCTATAATCAACCTATTTGCTCAGATGAGAATTGGCAGCATGCGACTGAAGCATAGTGTAGCAGAGAAACGGCAGAGTTCATTTTTTAGCTTTTTGAAGTATTTTCCCCATAAAGTCATTTTTGACCGCTTTCCATACAACAATCATCAAACCAAGTGCTTCACAAATTCTCCTTTAAAAAAAAAGAAAAGAAAAAGAAAAAAGTCTGTATTCTCCTGTATCACAGGAGAGAGAAGACATTTTATACGATAATTCAAAATCAGTAACTCTGCCTAGTCAACTGACTTGACTAGTTTTTGAGAGAACTTGATTTAACGGTTTTAACATTACATGTTGACTAAAATGCCTCTCCCATTTAGAACCACTGAAGGCCCATTCTTTCACAGCGAGCAAAATGATTCATACACAAAACCATGGCACAAAAACAGAACGTTAAGATCCAAATTAACTCAGAATCTAACTCTGAAGCATCCGAATAAATTCTACATAAACATCAGTTACAGTCAGCCAAATAAAATAAAGTAAAAAAACAAACAAACAAAAGAAAAACCTGTTATAGTGCTTATGACTACAGAGGTACTGACACCTGAAAATACTTTTCTTTGGACATCCCACATGAGAAACGACACACTTTCCTTTGATGTCACAAAAAGTCTCTAGCTTTTAAAGAAATACCTGCCAGAATGAAAGAAATATCCCAAAGTTATGACAAAAAGGTGACCCCATCAGGAAACCTTCCATCTACAATCAGTCCAAGATGGACAGCTAAAGAAACTACAGTGATCAGACTGTAATCCTATTGCCTTAATTTATACAAAAATAAATCAGCTATAGTGATTATTTCTTCTTTTATCATCAGGTACAGTACAAAACATCATTTTAAAAAAAACTCTACAAACAGAAACTAGATCCAGAGGGTAAAACGGTCGATCAGTCTGCAACAACACAACGGGCTTTGTGGATAAGCTGGTCGCGGCGCTCCCTTTTGGTGCCGCGGACCGTGAGAGAATTAGGCTAGATCACACCATCACGCGCCCTTTCACGTATATAAGCTTTTTTTGTCCTGAGCTTTATATGGTGGTCCACACATGTGCAAAGGTGACCAGTCTGACAGGCCCCCCCCGATGTCGGCAAGACAGCTTTAAATGAACATAATTTTAGAGGGTATAGAACTGGTTACTTTGGCATGATTAGCCCCCATTCAACTCCACAAACCGCAAACACCTTACGAATGTGTGCGCATGCTATTCTGGTGTCCACATTAAAGGACGATTCTGGTGGGTGACTTTTCTTCTAATGTTTTGGGTGATCAACTACAAATTACATATACATTACGACTGACCATTTTCCTACGTGCAGCCATGTCAGCACAAAATGACAATCAGCTTACAGGCTCGAGGTTAAGTAATCCATCTCAGTGAACAGCTTTTTGGTAACGCAGCTAAGACCAGGAACTGTTTTGAAAACCTGATGCTGAAAACTCCAGTGTTACAGTTTTGAGCTTCAGCCAAGCTACTGCATTAGAAACTAATCCAAAAGACAAACATTAAGAAAGATGATGTTGTTAAAAAGGATAAAGTGAATTTTACTGGATTACAAAGGTGACTTCATGTAACAAATGTTATGGTATGCCTGAGTACACCGAGTTCTCCTTTTCTGCTTGGAACTGCATTATCGCTGAATAATTACTTTGACTTGGAAAAAAAAAAAACAGTCCACTGTGAAGGAATACATCTCAAGTTTCAAGTAAACCATCTTTGTTGCTGCAGGGAAATGTATGTAAACCAGTGGGGCTGCCTTGAAGTTAGAAATCTGATCTCATTAATAGGGCTGTGGACAAAAGGTTAGCAATAATGCTGGTTATTCACTATTTATAGAGAATGGTCTAAACATGATAAAACACTAGAATCGCCCTCTAACAGTATACCCCTTTAGGAAGGGAGGTGGTGGGTGAACTTGGCAACTTGACAAATACTTGGGGCAAATATGGAGTGTCGACAACTTGTCATTAGCAATGTCTCAGGCCAGTACAAAAAGGAACTTGGTGACAGAAAGAGAAGAATTTCCTATTTAACTAGTAAAACAAACACAAAAAGGGTAGCAACAAAGGCTTAACAATTGGTAGCTATGACATACAACTGAATCATGTCATGATGGCACAAAAGAATAATGAAACAAACTAGCCAAACGTGTGTTTAACACATTTTCCCTTTGGTTTGGGATGTAGTGGAGTTGGATACGGTAGCTTTTGGGAGTGGGGTGCTCCTGATGGAGAAAACCCATGATACTAAATCCCAAATTCTGGACTCAGATCTACAAACCCTGCGTGTTTTCATTTGCAATGGACATGCACAATGTGCTTGTGATGGCCTGTGTGGATGTACGGTGTTAATGCCACTGTTTGTTGACGATGGAGAAAGTCCCATCACATTCAATACTAAAGTCACAGAGGGCAGATCACATCAAGACTTGGGGATTTAGCCAAAGACGGACAGATATTGTTTGTATGTGGGGATCAGAGCAGTGGGGCTCAAGCAGAAACTGGGATCTGAGCGGTTCAACAAATGCTAGTTCAGTTTTTCCTGGAATATGTACAGATTGTTGGTTGTGGCCACAGCGATGATGTTGTCCAGGGGATGCCAGGCAGTGTGAAGGATCTTCTTGTTAAAGTCCAGACTGTCTACACTGATCTCATCCTTTTTACGCTTCCCGCCTGTGCTTACTTTGCGAGGTTTCAGGACCGACCGTGGCTTGCTGTTCTCCCGAGATGCCTCAAGGGTCACGTCCTGCCGATAGCCTCTGTCAAACATCCTGAAGAAGTTGTTGTAGGATCCCGTCATCACAACGCTGCAGAGACACAACGCATGAGTGACTGAAGGTAATACAGTACAAAATGCCCCTCTGCCACCCAAACCAAAACATGTGCAGCCTTGTGCTCTGTGCTGAGCAGATAAACACAGTAACTGATAAAACCAGTGTCAGCGGGGTCAGTTGCATCAGCCCACCATATTTGCATGCGTCACGCATACTAAATGTGAGGGGGATTCCAAAAAGCATGATAAATAAACCAATGGTGACTTTCTCGAGTGAAAATTTAGCATCTCTTTAGCCGGACAGTGCACATACTGTAAAACAGATACCCACCTGTCGTTCCCATTCCAACAGCACTCAAACTTGTCAAAGATGCAGTCATTCTCATAGAGTGAACACAGCTTACTCCTGAGATATTCATGCACCTGTTGGGGGGAAAAAAGTGATAAAGTGGTGTGTCAATCAACAGCAGCAGCAAGAGTGAAAATAACACTGCATGAGATGTAAACATTTTCATGATGACTTCTGTAAAAACACTGCCCTCTAGTGGACGGATGGAAAAACACAACCTACAAAAAAACTAATACATAGAATTAACTTTTGTTTTAGCAACGTGACAGTTACGGACCTGATATGTCTCTACCGGCCGGGTCTCCATGTTGAGATCCCAGATTTTGACAGACAGGTAGTCGCGGGTCATCATGTAGCGTCCGCTGTGGCTGAATTTGACATCAGAGATGGATGAGATGATTTCAGAGAAGAACGAGCGATTGTTTGGATCCTCTGGCTCTTCAAACACTGAGGAATGTAAAGGGACGCATGACATTAGCATAACCTGACACTAATCACAATGAAAGGCTGTAAATTTTGTAAGCGGTGCACAATTTCATCGGGCACAAAATGTGGCCGTCTTACTTTTGGCGTGTTTGTCACACAGTGCTGATGCCCTCATGTCACAGAGGCGGATGGTGCCCTTGCTGCTGCTGTAGACAAAAGTGTTGCACTGGTTGGGGTGGAACTCAGCTGCTGTGATCACCTCCGTCAGCTCCTCCATATTGGCTGGCTTAATGTCAACAATGTCTGAAGAAGTGAGGTTAAGTCTGTAGTAGGTGGTCTGAACGAGAAAGGTTTCAACATTGACACTACATGATTTTGCAAGTGCACTTAAAATGGCAAACTATGTTAGAGTCACTTTGAGTATAAGAGTTTGGGGATGTCTTGTAGTAATATGAATTATGAAACTGTGGTAGACACACAAGTATGGTGTCTACTTTCTTTTTAGACCTGAACCACAAAATCCTCATTTTTATAGATGGAGCAACGTCTTATTGTGCCTACTTTGACTGATGTTTGGTGGGCAGGTGAACAGGATGCATGTGGGAGATAATTTTTCTAACAGTGAGTCACTCACACTTATGTCGAAGGAGGAAACTAAACTAACTAGGATACTTCAAACAGTGTACAGCAAGACAAAAAGTATATTCACTTAAACAAGACTCACACTTGATCAAACTGAACACCACCAACAAATGAACACTACTACTGTTCAAAACTAAAATATCCTATCATAAAAACCCATGGGATAACTTGGTATGAGATTGAAACGAAACATTTCCCAGTCCAGTTAGTAGTTTAGCAACAGATTTCCTCCATAGGAGACATAATGAAAGTCTAATTATGTTGACTGATGCAAGACGCGGCTGCATTGAAGAAAACAACAAAAGGATACTAAAGCTGCGATCAGTAATCTCCAGATTCCACAGGTTAATGCGCAGGTCATCTGCAGACAGGTATGTCTCACAATCACTGTTAACTGAGATGGAGTTGATATGGTAGGTGTGAGCATTCGCAAACACTCGTCTGGGGCTGGCTTCCACCATCAAGTCCATGGGCCTGAATACTGGTACCTTAAAAAAAGTTTTTTAAAAAAAAGGAGGATTATTCCACAAGGCACAAAAATGGACCGATTCTGTTCTTATAGCACATGTGAAGAGGCAGATAAAACCAGATAAAGGAATGACAGCACATGGTGGTTGTCTGATGGGTCTGGAAATATCCTACACAGACTCAGCGGAGTACATTAGTCTGTTAAAATGACTCTATATTTGGAAACTATTCAATAAATATAGATCTGTCTTTCCCAAACTGGAGGGTGACCTCGTGACCAGGACGAAAACACTGAGTGAATCTAAAGCAGAAAAGGACTTTTTTCCAGAGCAGACACTATACATAGGTTTAGCAAATAACATGTAATAGTCTCATGTTTTACAAGAGAGGATTGTTAATTTTATTTGTCCGAATGAATCAGAACAACCAATAACTCTCAGAGTGCCTGAATAACTGGAGGACATTAATGCGAAAAAATAAAACAATAGCTCACCTTTATCTCAACTAATCAAAAACAGACTTTATAATATATACATGTTCAACATTAAAGCACAGTGATAAAGCTCTTTCTACACACCCGTAGTGTTGTGACAGTATTAAAATCTCTGTATCTCCCATCTTCTTCCTTCAAATTGTAGCCCTCTGGTCTCTTGTCGCGCTCACTAATTTTCCACAGCTTTATGGTTTTGTCTATCCATGAGAAAAAGCAGAGATCACAAAAAACTTCACTATACAGGGGAAACTGTAAATTTAGACAACTTTCTTCCAAACAGTGTCAAGATGGGACGGTTTGAGTTTTAAATGGTGGTTTACTGACCGTTTGTGGACAAAAGAAACTGTGCTGCGTTCTTCTGAGGCAACCATCGAATCTTGTTGATCTTCTCCTCAATCTCAAGGCTTTTCAGGTAATCAAACTCGGGCTCGTGGCTCTGGAAGGTGCTGTAAACATTGTACTCTCCTCGACACTGTGGCTGATTCTTACTCTAAACAACGACAGACATATAATGCAGAGTTTTATTAAGATAGAAACAGATCTATACTGAGAGAAAGAGTCAGTGTTTCAGCTTGTGATCTGAGGCTACAGTGGGTATTTTTTATTTTATTGAAAACAATACATTCTGAATTCAGGGAAATGTGCAACCATCTGGAGCAGGATAAGAAATTTTCCAATGTGAGAAACAATGACTGCACTGTTTGTAGGTATATAGTTTAGTCAGATGAGCAAAACTTACCTCTGGCTCCTGCTGAAAGATGACAACACGGCCCCCCTTGTCCCCAGTGGCCAGCAGCTCCCCGGAGTGGTTGAATTCAACAGTAGATATGATGTCAGCTGTCAATAAGAGTGTAATTAGAAACTCACTTTTATTTATTTATTTTTTTCTTTACAAATGGCCTTTTCTGTCTAATTTTGCTGTTGTATCAGGCAATCTGACGTGTGTTCAACATGGACATGTGTTGCACTGATTTGCAAAGCTTTTCAGGTAGCGTGATTAATTTCCTTGTGCAAAACTCTTCCTGCAGAGTCAAAGATACTGTACATTTTATGATTTGTCCAACAGTGAGGGGTGAAAATCATGTCAACCATGGTGAAAACACAATAGAGCCGTGACGTACATGTATACATACACTACAGTGCACTAATGCAGAATTACAGGTCCACTTAACACTCTTAGGTTTTTTCTGTTGGGGGGGGGGGCACTTTCTTTGCACAGCTATTCAGCACTTTTCAAAGACAAGCAGTCTCATCAAATCCTTCAACACAACAATCAATCCCTGTTTACAGGCTGGCACTATTCTGAGCTACTGCCATCCTTAATATAGACTATAGTGTTGTTGTTCTCCCTTAACACAGCACACAAAGCGACTGATACGACCTGGCTCCATACAAGCTCTCACATAAAGAGAAAGAGGGCAGAGTGAGAGGGGAGTATTTCTGCAGGGGTCAAATAAAACCACCGCACTGTTGTAGTGGTGTGTTTTCAGCTCATGTGCTGCTATGTATTGACACAAGGAGAGGCTCACATTTATACTTGTTCGTAGGCAAAGCTTACTGTAAACAACAGCATGGTCTTTTGAACACAAATAAGTTCTTCATGTACTGTAAACATGCAGGTTTAGGGCACTTGTGAATCTTCTCATTGGACAATGGGAGGAAAGGGTCCACCACCAGTCTGCCTGTTCAAAAAACTAGATGTGTGAAAATCATGATCACAGTGGACTCCCATTTTGTGCACATTATTTGCATTAATTATCCTCATGTGCTGTGTTAAATTTATCTACAGCACTATGAGGGTCATCTCAAATTACCAAAAACATATTACCGCTCTTGCAGGAGTCTAAAAATCTTTCAAGAAACAATGGTCCAATTAGTCGGGATGATCACAGACGTCGCTCAGTTGCTGCCGTTACGGGAAAACTATGAAAATCTGTTCTGAATGTGGATCATCCCAGCCAACCAAGACCAAGGTGACCAAGTGTTTGGAGAGACACTTTGCTGTAATAGGTTCTTATTACATGACATTTTGTGAAGCTTACAGCTCAGCAAATGAAATTCAGGTTTGCAGCAGAGGTCTCGGATCATAAGACCATCCGCATGTCCAGATGCAAGTCTAGAGATTAGTGGAAGTTTTTGCTTCTGACTCGGCCGTTCAGACCTTTTGAAAGAAGGAGTTTGATGTACCGTGTGAAACACATTTGAGGTTGAACCCATGCAAAGTGATTGCACAACCAAACAAACGCTCTGCTTCAACAACTTCCTACTTTATTTCCGATATGCTGCTGTCCTGCATAGGTGAGAAAGAAAGAAAAAAACAACACGCCTATGTTCAACTTTGATGTGCATCTCACTCGCAAGCAGGAAAATATCACATTACATGCACTGCACAGCTGGTGACCGCTGATATTTTGCAGCAATTATGTGAAAAGCAGATGAACGTTGCAGCCAATGTGCATCAGGCCTGCAGAACACGACGAACCACAACATGACCGCTTTATTTCAGTGCACTCAGATTAATAATCTTAAAAGCCAGACCCTCGCAGCACTGTGTATGATCTGCAGATTTCAGCCTCAAAGTGCAGCAGCATCACTGAATCGGACTTCCCAAACAAGCGTGCACAGGAAGCCAGTCAGACTGGGCAGGTTAGCCTCTGCTCAGTGACCACCACATGGGACTTACCTTCAGCGACATCGTCGTCTATCGCCCCTTTGACTTGGGAGAAGCACCACTGCACATCACTGTTCCCACCACCGGCACCTAAGTGGAAACACAAGAAAACCCAAGTTTTCAACAACACCAAAGCTCAAGGGGCAACTTTGCACGCGTTAGCCTGCTGCTAATTTAGCTGCAGTCAGTAATGTGAGAGCAAGGCCGCACTTGACTTCATGTTTATTACACATTTCGCCTGTGGTGTCGTATCTCCGCGCACAGGACACAGTTTGAGCGTGTTTGCTGGGGGGGGGAACTATCACTTTCACAGCAGCAAACACTAGCATCTTTGGAGTATGCTAGCCTGTTAGCTAGCCTGCACCGGGTACAGACACTCAAAAGCTGCCTTCAGATGAAAACTACTGAATGATAATAAAACCTCACACACTTTTACGGCCTTTGGTCTGCTGTTTTACCTGCCATGGTGAGCGGCTCGGACAGCGGGTGTCTCTGTATCGGGGCCCCGGAGCGGAGCTGACCCGGCTCGGCTGCTGGCTCTGACCGGGGCAGTGGACAGGGAGACCGGGGAGAGCTGCTGGAGGCTCCGCAGGCCGAACAACGCCTCCAGCCAGGTGATACACGCACAACAGAAGCGCGTTTAAGCGCAGAAAGTATAGTACAATCCCGGGTGGTGAATTTTAGACTTTGCACTCTACTTTGAGATTTCCCTCGCCTCTGCCTCTCCCACCATTACACTTTCAAAATGGCGCAACGCGGGCGGCGTTCAGTAGGCGTCACACGGAGAGCGGAGAGGCGGCAGCGTGCGAGTTTAATCTGGTTGACTACTCAGCCTGGGGAGTTCTTGGTCTTCGATCTTGGCCCCGGAGACGCCACAGGTAATTTCATTTATTGTGCATTGAATTTGAAATAAAAACAATCAGGATTTTTAAAGAAAACCCCGTTAATGACTTTAACCCCGCCCTTGTGGATTGTTTAGGTGAAGAAAATCGAGCGAACCCCAACCCGCCCAGCGTTTGAGGCTTCACAACAGATTTAAAAGTTTAATTTAGAAAATAAAATACTCTTAATCATTTTGGTTTTGTTCAACTGGCAGCTGGAGCTAACTAAAATAACTGCAGATTATGTAAAGTAGATGTGTCAATAAGGGTATTTAATAGTTATTTGAATGTAGGCCAAGTTCTACAAAAAATATGTATTATTATTCCGCCACGTTTTTTTTTTTGCACTGGACTCCCTCCACATGCTCAAGGGAAAGTTTCCCCATTCAAATGAATGAATGGAATACCCAAAATGTTCAGTTTTTCATGCATTTTCAACTTGTAACTACTCATTTATAACTTCAAACTCAAGTCAATCCAAATCCAACTCTTTCAGGCATTTAAAATAATATATGGAGGAAAAGAGAGTACCAGTTTTCTCCTGATCACAAATACACACAGCAGCAGAGATGAGCTGTTACCAGTTTGAGTAGAGTCAAGCTCCTTTCTATTCAAATAACTTCTCAAATGATAAAACTGAAATGTTGACAAACTATGTCATTAATACCTTTAACCAGAAATTGAAGTATTGAAATGTTCCTCATCTTTTAAACATTATGAGGTTTATTCAACTTAAACCAGAAATTATGTTTGTCCCCCAGTATTATTGAAGTGACACTTCCTTCATCACTTTCCAAGTCTTCATACACATATTCAGGGTATAATTCAATTGTTAAATTGTATTATAACTTTTAAAAACATTCACCTTTGTTTGAAGTTCAGGTAAAATGGAAAAAACCTCTTCATACCCACTTTTTCTAGTTTCTAACATTTATGGGTATTATTTACCCACCAGCCAGCACAGATATTAAGTGTCTCTTCGTCTAATAATTATCTAGTGGTCTGTATCTAAGACCAGTTTAGTTTAATGATTACAATTACCCCCATTGTTATTGTTGTTATTGTTGAGTATTTATCTCAAATCATGCATGAACATTTGCCTTTATCGGAATATAGGTGGAAGTACATGCTTTGTCTGAACCATATCTGGGATCCACTCATAAGTCACCTTAGAGAGAAGAATTCATTTTATATTTTGGATGAAACTGGAAAAGTACAATTACAACCTTTGCATTTGTTCTAAATTAAACTTGATACACATGAAGGACATGCAGTGTATGTGAATGTGTCTATAACCCTATTAGTAACCCTCAGCAACCGTTGGTAACCCTAATGTAATAGGATTTTGTGTGGTATATGTCTGTTTTAAATGTTAAATGTTTATCTCTCAGTCAGCCTGACACTTGGCTGGTACCTTCTAACTTTGTCAGTCACCATACCTGATACATAGAATTTGGCATTTGGTTCTAAATAGTTCACAATGTAATCCTCAACTACTAAAAAGTCAGACATTTTTACAAGATCAAAAACACATGGCACAGTGTATTTTCAATTCTGAGTGTTTTGGGACGTAGTCTTGACCTACTGCACAGGTTCATATTCTTACTGAAGTTACTTACCACTCTCCTGACATCCTCTTTCATGTTGCCGACCTCCCAGGTGCCTCATATGAATCCAAACCACACTCTGCTACCACTGATGCCAAAAGGAGGAAGTGGACCTCCATGTCCTGTCTCTCCAAACCTGCTGAAAATTTAGAAGAGTTGAATTTGGTTTGTCATATCAAGAAGAAACTGTGGGACAAACTGAATCATCCCATGATTACAAAATATACCAATGAGGACCGATTTCTGCATGTTAATACTGTGGTGGAGTCAGTCCTTCCCTTTATGATGTTGATACTTTGGAGAGTCAAACAAAAAAAAAAGAAAAAAAAGGAAGAATAAAGAAAGTGCCAGCGAAATAAATGGCTAAGAAATTAAACAGAAGACTGCATTACCCAGAATCCTCCTGACTCACTGCAGGAGAAGACAGCTGGAACCATAGGTGATTTTAATGACTCATTCATAAGTTTTGTTGAAACAAACATGTTTGTTATGTAAAAAGTTCAGATCCCAGTGCAGATCCATTCTGCTGTCCTCATCCGCTTTAGGTGGGCGGATTTGTTGGCCTCCTTTTGGCATTCAGTCAGTGAGACCAGGAAGCAAGAAAAGCCCGAACCTGATGCAGCAGTTTTTAGCTGAGTGGGTGGTTCTCTGCTCCGCATACCGCCTCTACACCGGAAACGTTCTCAAACACAGTGAGGAGAGCAGAAAACGTCACATTCAACACAGCTAGCTATTCCAAAGAAAACAGAAGACATCATTAAAAAAAAAAAAAGCCTTCTCTTCTCATTTTGGTGGACTGAAGGGATCGAGAACAGTGCTGTCTTCTCAGTGTGTGGATGTCTCTTGAGTACAGGGACCAGGAGCACTGAGGGCCGACAGTGTGAGAGAGGCAGGTAGAGCATTGTGCACGCTGTGATATTCCTCCTGTTTGTCAGAGAGATTTGAACAATTAAAATCCTGTGTCAACGATTTCATTAACATGCATTTGTTTGGGTTTAAAATACAGAAATGTCATAGGGAAGCAATAAAATCCAATAAAAATGAATTATATGAACAGTGGAAATACGTGTCGGTATATTTTTATTATAATTTGTACTAATGTGCTCAAGTCAGTGTGAAGGTATTGGAAATTGTTGTTGTTAATTGAAACATTTATTGATGGTTCCAAAGTGTAGGTCTGCTGAACATTTAACTTAAAACTAACTTCACCAATGTGGGTTGTTTCTTCAATACAGACACCAGACAGCAGTGTGCCCTGTGGTTTTTTGCTACTGACACTAAACAAAGCCAAACGATACAAAGTGGTGCTTTGTCTGAGTTATTATCCAATAGTTACAATAATAATAATACAATAATAATAATTGACAGCTGTATCCTGCCAATAGCAGGTAAAATCTGTACATCAAACAAGGACAACTTCTGCCTTCCATACAAACATGTGAAATGTGGACGTATGAAAACTTTCCCTTTTTGACACAATAGTGAGAAAATAAAGTGTACGGTAAACAGACAATACAAAAACACTGGTTATTGTGATTCCAACCAGGAATGCTACACTAAGATTAGTGGACTGGCTAACATTAGCTAGTTCAAGGATAGCCCACTATTGAAACTAAACATTAATATTATAATTAAATGTTCCTCAACATTTCGGGGTTGTGTTTCATTTACAGAAAACGTTATGTTATATTGGACAAAAGTTGATGTGTTTTCTTCACGAGCTAAGGGATGTCGTTTGACTGACAGCGCTGAGTAGAGGACTGTATTGTATGTTATATTCCCAACTCAATGATTGGCCAGAAGCTGGAGGTCCCGCCCCCTCTCCCTGGCTCTTCTGAGTCATCTTCCGGATATAAAATATTTCCACCAGTAAACCCAGACACAGTCTGTCAGATGTCTGAAGTGTTCTTGCTGCGTGTATTGTGAAAGTGAGCCTGCAGGCCTGTGTCTGAATGACTTGCAGAAAGGAGTTTGTAAGCAGAAAATAAACAAAAAGTCTAGAAAATAAATATAATAAGATACCAATTTAAAAGCACACTTTTACAAAACAAAAGTTTTCAAATTCAAAACTCTGTTTTCAAGTAAACCTTTTTGAATGATATAATAGTCCATAACCTGAATTTGGGGAAATTGCTGTTAAGGGACAACCCAGATTTATGTAATTTTACTAATCACACATTTATTTAGGAATATACACCATGTGAACACAAAATACACTGAAATGATAATGTCTTTAAACAAGATTTTAACTCTACGAGACAGGGCCATAAGGTTAGGACATAAGGCAAGGTGTTATATTGTGCTTTGGCAGTGCAGTATTGTCAACCAGATTTGCATTTTATCAAATCAGTGCAGATTAATGGCTATAACCAGGAGCCTTCAGGCCCCCAGGGCAGTGCTTTCACAGACACACAGCATCCCATCAGAACAGACAGCTTTGTTTTACTTATTCATTCTGGAGAAACTGGAAGTAAAACTAAGAAAGAATCCCAGTTGACATTGCCACTGTTTTAAAATAAATAAATTGTCAAACTTTATATTTTCAGGGAAACGTACAGTTTTTTATCAGTCAAGAATACACAACACTGTTTGCGTATGTTACACAGCCACACAAGCACAACCATACAAACACATATGAAGATTTATATAGTTTTATAATATTGTGGTCATTTTGCAACCTAGCATATCACAGTTTCTAGATTGCACATTTAGGCACTATCAACAAACATGTTTGATGTTTTTACAATGACTTTCACAGAAGTGTTGTACTATAGGCCTGCAACACCCTGTTTAGATTTTTAAAAAAGAAAAAAATGCACAAAAGCTCTACTGCAGAGTATGAATCAAATAAGAAAACTAGCATGATCTCCCAGTTGTTATTCTTGTGTGTGGAGACATCGGTAATTTACAGAAACTGCCCAGACCACAAGTCCTGCAAAGGTCTGCATGATAAACTTCATGAACCAGCGCCAAGTCCGGTTTCTTGTCACTTTCCCACCATGAAATAAGTGGTCCATCTGGCAAGGAGCAAAGCACCAAACAGCACCGTGTAGCTGAAGAGAACAAACTTGAGGATTTCCCTGAAAGTCCGGAGGAAGCGGATCATAAGGGGCTCCACGTCCTGAGGCTCCTGCTGCGTCTTCTGCCTGCGACCAGGTTGAGTCAGGTGCCCCATGTTGCCACCTCGACCCATACTGCAAACGTCACAATAACACACAAGAGAACACCAGAGAACAGAAAACGACTTTAATGTCCAGCAAGCGGCAAACATATACTGCTCACAGCAACAGTGACAATGTGGGTAAATAAACAAAAAGTACGACAAAAACAATCAGATCATGGGATAAATGCCGTCTTATTCATGCCTTTTGTTCCTGTGCTTACTTGCATAACAAATACATTATTTTTAGTGCTTTATGTATTATTAAATGTGTTCAAGTTTATTGGTATTGGAGGTACAAATTGATTGGTCCAAAGCCCTGTAGAGCCTGAGAAGGCTCTACAGTTACTGTTAATAATTTATCTGTAAATTGCACTCAGTGGGTGCAGTATTGATCTGCTCTGTTTGTTTACGGTCACAAACAATGTAGACTGATCACCATCTTCAGCATTCACCTTTCTCGATATCTGAAACTGATATTTTTAGGGAGACATGCTCATGCCTGTTTACTTTTAAGTCATCAGGGTGAAAAAGTTATAGCCGAGCTCACCTGTGACATGTTGCATAAAATAAATATATATAGTTCTGCTGTTGCACCTCACAGTTTGCGAGAAATGTTTTCGGTTGCCTCATCTAAAAATTACTGTTGATATCTTGTCCTGGAAGAGGTTTCAGACTTAAAGTAAACCAAAATGAACCAAACAAACAATCGTCACAACAAGATGTAATTACTGTAGAAAAAAAACGATTCATACCTTGGTGTTGTTGGAGCAGGACAGGAGCTGATCAGAAAGTGGGCTCCTGTGCTTCCAGCCCTGAAGTCCAAGTTGGTGTGTGCAGCCTTGAGCGTTTCAAGCCCCTTATGGCAGAGGAGGAGCCAAAAGCAACGCTGATCACAGGGATCTGAATCTCCTGGGACTGATCTAATGGGAGTTTAAGTCCTCAGTGCACCTGCGCCTCAAACAAATTCATTGTAGTGTAAGATTTTGACCATCAAGCAAAAGTCACAGATTTTTGTGTTTTGTAATTAACAGAATCTAACAACGAGGAGGAAATGAACGTATAGATTTACCCAAGAAGAGTCCACCGAAATATCCGAGTGCTGTCAGCAGGTCTCCCCCTGTTCATAGTGTAAGGCACGGAGAAGGTATTGACTGAAACGGAGATCAAACACCCTCCCGCAGCACAGTTATCCTCTCCCGGAACATGCAGCAAATGGCCTCCTAATTCAATCAGTGTCCTGCGCTGTCAAATCATGAGCTGCCGTGGGCTGAGCTCTCCAGACAGCACAGGGCCATTACCGGCTGATCGGGAGGCCTGTTACGGCGCTAATTGCTCCTTCAGCGAGCCGGACCACTACTGATGGATACACTCCCATCCCTGCCTTTCATCTGCGGTCTGATCACAATCAGCTTGCCTCTCTGAAAATGATCTTCTAAACAATAGGCCAAAAATGCACCCCCCCCCCCATATGACCGAGTCATTTAAGGCTAATATCATTTACATTAAAAGAATTTTATTTTTATCCCGACAAAAGGAACGCAAAACAGAAAAAGTTGAAGTGCATGTTTAATCTTCTTATTCGTAACATAACAAACATCCTTAAGATTTTAAATCATACATACATATTTACAGTAGCTCCATAATAAAGCAGTGACCTAAAAGATGGAAATGCAGCCAGAGGACAAAGAGGTGTACGATAAACAGAAGCATTACATCAGCTTTATATTATATTACTGTTGTCCGGGTGCAAACCAGTGACTAAGTTAAAGGTACCTGTGGAGTTTATAACCACTACAACTGCTGTGGATCAAAGTTTTGACAAGGTCAGTGTTTTGTTAGTATTACGTATGCACAGAAGGCTGCATGTGACATGATATTCCTCCAGCCAACCTGGATGATAACCATCTCTGATTTAATAATCGAAAATAGAATACACATGACGTGATAAGGTCAGTAAAAATTAATATAAACATAGCTTTGTTTGTTCACAAAAAAACTCCACTGGGCACCTTTAAAGTGTTGCTGTTTAACCAGCACAGACATCAATGAAACACCTGTGGTGCACTGATATGAACATAAAAACAGCAGCTGAGGTTTTCTGATGGATGGGGCTGTTTGATGTGGCCAGGTGTACATGCAGGTGACTCAGGAGGTCTGGGATTCGGGCCGGTCCATGAGGGACTTGATCCACGTTGTACCGTTTATGAGCTTTGTGGTGGCTATGATATACTCCATCCCGCTGTCCTCCATTTGGGAGAGGAAACGAAGGGCAGCTATCTCTGCGTACGTCACTCCTCCGAGGAAGAACACCAGAGTTGTCCGGTTCTCCCCCTGCTGGCCTGCATGACAGTGAGAGGAGACACACGTCACTCAAACAAAATGTACATTAGCTAACAAAGAGAAATTGAGAGCATGATAAATGATGTTTTATTATGTTTTTCCCCTGTTTTACAGTGAGGTGGATAATCATATTTCTGCCATTGCTTGCTTTAAGCAAAAACAACTGAAGTTAAAAATGCGGGCCAAGGCCCTTCTGCTAAAGCACCCTACTTTGAGAAGTGAAAACACTAATTTAGCTGTCACCCTCCCCCTAGATTAGCCTCCTCTATTATCACCTTTTAAAATCCAATGTAAGGCAGGCATGTAGAAACAAGTCAACTGTCTGATGCCCAAACTCACAGTTTTAATTAGCACATTTCACATGGAGCGTGTAATTAAATTCATTATTCACATCAGTGTAACACCTACTACTGCCAATACAAAAAGATGGAGGAAAACTGAAGGAAAGCACTGGCGGTCACATTGTTTTATCTGGCCTTGTCTTCCGCACACACAAATCACAAACACCAACAGTGCTTCTGTGAAAATGTCAGCTTTGTGCCATCAATCTGCTGCCGCCCGGTGTTTGAATGGACAGAAACAAAGCCTGTGTCTTATCTACACGCCGCAGGCTGTTTACGTTTATTGTGTTCGGTGTGCAGCACGACAAACAGCGCTGTGCGTCGGTCCTTACGTTTCTTATGAAGCCCGGCAGGCAGCTGTTGTCGCTCCTCAAAGTGCGGGCCCGGAAGCATCTTCAGCACTTCTTCGATGCTACGCCACCCAGGCCGGGCCAAAACCTGGGTCAGTCGGATGCTCAGCGGGGCATAGCCGCTGTACACGTAGGAGATGTCATTGGGGTTCTGCAAGTATTAAGAAACACATAGTCAAAGAGGTCAAGTTCCTCCTCAAACCCTGCTAAGCACATGGGTTTTATCCTTAAGAGTTTTTTTTCCCAAACAAATCTTGTACCTGCTCGTTGGCGTCCTCCATCCACAGTTTAAGCGTTTTTCTAATGGTGGGGTAGTTGTTCCTTGAGCTCGTCTGTGGCTTCAAAAGACCCGCCTTCTCTAGGTTGTTCAGTGTTAGGATGTGCTCATAACCATAGGTCTTCACCAAAAGAAAAAACAAAAAAGGGAAACATTGAAAAAAAAAACAGGAAAAACACTTGTAGGCATTGCCACTTCTTTGTCGACTTAGCAGGAATGTTTGGGTGCAGAGAGACAAGCACTAAAAACAAGAAAGTTTTGACTGTACCTGGAGAATCTCCCTCTTGTAGTAGTCGAACACCTTCTGCTTGAGGCCATTGTTGCAGACCGACTGCATACACACCAAACGCAGAATCTTGATCAGCGGATCCTTCTGGGCAATGCAGTCTTCAATATACGTGTTCACCTGGAGAGTAAAATAACATTCATCAGAACTTAATAAACCCATACATTTAAATATATAAATCACTAAAAACCCTTTTGCATAAATTCTCAGTTAAATCGGTATCAAATGCAAAACTTGAATAGCAATATGAAAAATTTCAGACTATTTTGAGGATTTCAGTGCCAAAATCTCATGAAACTGTAGTTTGTCCGTGTACATATTCATGCGAGAATAATTTTTTATGATAGATGGAGAAGAGTACTTTGTCTGTGTCGACTCCAGTCATAAACTCCTGCTCCACTGTTAGATTGTCAAAGAAGGCCTCAGATGCTGAAACAGGAGATATTAGTTAGATTTTACCACATGATAATCAACTTTGATGACACCAAATATGAAATATTGATAGAAAACATGTATACAGGGTTTTACAGTCATTAAAACCAGGAGAAATAAAAGATATAAAGGCAGGTTTTATAATACTATTCCAAACACCTGCTTAGAAAGTTATCTGGGTTACTTATTTCATCACAGATACCAGTGTCTTGAATTGGGGGACGATGGTTATCATGTGTAGGTTTGCATGAACCAAAAGCCTTTATTTTTTACTTTTAATTATGAAAACATTGTGTGAGAATCAGCTCATCATGCATACAGAATAAAACGTGAAGCAGATTAGGTTATATACACACTGGTGATGTCTTTGATCAGCTCTGCTATAGAGGTGTGGTTCGCCAGCGAGCTTCGTGCTGCCTGCATGTGAGGCAGCTGAGACACAAACTGCTTTATTTCTCCCACTGTTTTGGCATTATGGCGTTCCTGAAAGACAAAACAATATCACTTTACTTGCTGTGCTGTTTGTCATTAGTGAAAGGCAGCCTGCTCATGCTCAAAGCTAAAACACCTCTAATAATTTAGCTCATTCACAATCTCTACTAATGTAGTTTGTATTACAATCAGAGTATGTGATAGTAACACATTTGGGATTGTTAAGCATTCTGCTTGAACAATTGGCACTTTGTGTTATCTCTGGATGATTGTCATCACTTCTTAACCTCATAGATTTCTGTAATGACCTTTATGGTAAAATGTCACAGAGATTACAATCAGATCATATCAGCTGACGTCTCTGGGAGACTGGGAGTAATCTAATGTAGCCTCCTGGATGCCCCAGACATTGAAACTACTTTCTTGTAATTAATCTTACACTATTATCATCTTAGAGTGAGAAAACATGCTCGAGCACTAAAGATGTGGCAAGACCAACCTCAAAGGCAGCTGAAATGATCTTGGCCTTCTTGCTGAGTGCTGCTCCGACAGCGTTGAAATTCTTGTCTCGTATTTCTGCGTACAGTTCCTCTGCGGAGTTCAGCTGTAACTTCTTGGGCTCGGTGGGTAAATCTTTACTTGCCTCCCCTTGCTTCTTCTGCGCAAACTTCTCAGGAGGCAACTTTACATAACCTGTGAGTCACAAGGTGTGAAAACAAGGACTTTTAAAATAGAGAATAAACAGACATTCAAGAAACACGTAAATATATGCTTACAGTGCATTCAGACTAACTGTAAAGCTATTCTGACCGTTAGTGATTCCATAGATCTCGTCGATGAGACCCTCATAGGTAAGCTGTGTGGCCAGAGGGGTGAGCAGGTCGACGTTCCGGTCCAGGAGGAGCAAAGTGTCAAACACGGGCAGGATCTGATTCTGACTGCCGGCAAACTCCCTCTTCATCCTCAGCATCATATTGGCAACATGCTGAGAGCAAACGGATTCATTCAGCTGGCCGCTACCAAACTTTTATCAATGATCGTCACCTTACATATGCAGTCGATCTACCTCGCAGCATACTCACCCGAGCACAGTCTCCTTTCCCGTATATCTGAGGAATGGTGCCGTACAGTGCCTGTAAGGTCATCAGGCCTTTGGCTGTGTGGTAAAGGCTTGTTTGGTCATTTTCTAAGTAGCACTCCTGCGAGCGACAAAAGGGAGTAAAACACACCATGACAGTCAGATGCTATAAACCTGGATGAGGTGTGACATTATCATTGATGTAAAAATATTGGTTGAATAGCTGCTGATCTGAGATCAAATGTTCATTTCATAACAACAAATTTATTCTTTACTTGGGTTGATATGAATCCATCTTTCTAAATAAAAACATATATTATACAAGTTGAACACACCCTAAAAGCACTTTCATACTCCATGGATAGTAGGTCACCATCATAGGGGATCAGGTCCAAGATGTACTCGTCTATGTTGATGAAAGAGCCCAGCACGCCCTGATCCTTCAGCCGCTGCTCACACAGCATGCTCCGCCGTGGGACAAACAAAATGTGGAAGTCTCGTGATGAATGCATCTTGTCCTCACTAAAAAAAAATGAGGGCAACAATGTTCAGTGCAGTGGACAGCTTAGCAAAGTTACTGATGAGAGGACTAAAAAAGGACATGACTGTCTTACATCGAGAAAATATCTTCATCACCGCTTAAATGAAACTGACAAACAGACCTGAATATGTTTTCAGCGATGATGTCCATGAGCTCCAGTCTGGGACGAACAAAGAAGATGATATTCTTGACATCAGCAGGGGGCAGCCTGCCACTCTTGAGGGTGAACATCTTTTCCACTTCATGTTCCTGAAAAAGAAAGCAATGAACATACAACACAAGCCATGCTAGACAAATGATATACACATCACCTAGGCCTTGTATATGTGTTTTGCCTCTTTCACCTGGGTTGCATTGAATTCTAGTTTGAAATTTGTCATTATGTGAGTGTTATGTTGCATGTCAAATTGTATACTGGTGTCTTCTTTGGCCAGATCACTCTTGGAAAATGGAATTTAACCTCAAGTGAGTCTAAAAATAAAACTTAACACATCACACATGCTATCAACAGAAAGGACTTACCTTCAGTAGAGAGTACTGAGCTATCAGTCCAAAGGGTCCCGTCAGATATTCATCCCAAACTATGGCCTAAACAGCAAGAGCACAGAGAATTATATTTATATTTATATATCAGGAAAAACATGAGAATTTATTTGTATGCGGAAATGGTTGCTGTCATTTTAAGCCAAGCTACCAACGCTGTGAGCTAGGACTGAGCCATTAGCTACTCGCTCCAGTAATAAATGGATGTACAGCAGAGTAAAAGATGAAATGGTTATATATATTGACATCCCACACATGACCAACAACACAGTGTATTTCTGTGCCGACCACTGACAGCTCCATGACAACGGCTGACGACCCTCGCTCAACGCTCCCGATTAACGGGTCACAGTGTCCGCCATGTTGGACATGTCGGTTTGTTACCTTGCTTCCTGCACACTTGTCCAAAAACTCTCGGAGCTCTTTTCTTGCTGCTTCTCTCAATATGTTGAGATTTACTCGGCCGTAGGAGAGATGGGCGGCCATGTTTCGCTATCCGAGGCACAACACGTCAGGTGACCGCGGCCGTGAAAACGCCGTCACGTGACGAAAGATGATATATGACTAAGATAGTTCACGCCATAACGCGGTCCCAAATGCTAACTTATTCCTGCTCTTTTGGCATGGCAGTGCATCTGAACATCATACAACAGTGGAAATTATCACGAATAACGCTAACTGACTAATAACAATAATGGCGCGAATAAAAGTAATAACTTAAGCTGGCAGTAACGGTTAATTCGCTTTGCGCATGCGTATTGGTAGTTGTCATGGGTTTCATTAAAGTATTGAGGAATATTTATGTCTCAAAATCATGCGGCTATCAATAGATTAAAATGCCATAAACATCTGTGGGTAAGCACATTAGCACAGTAAGTCTTTTATCAATTTGGGTATTGCTAAAGTGTGACGCGACGGCGGAAGTAGAAACGGTGTACTCTCTTGTTTCACATGCAATCTTTTCCAGTGTGTAGGTGTGGCTCACACACAGTGCAGCTGCTAAAACTGTGACTCTGGCGATGTAAATCCAAATAATTGTCAGAGGGGGTGCGTTGTACTTATTTATTTATTTGCGTACAGATCATATCGCGCGGACATATATTTTGTGATAAGAAAAAAAAAGACAGATCTCACTCTGTCTTTCCTGCAATGAACACTCAGTCCATTAGATGGAGCAATGTCTCCACAGCAGGAATGACAAAAAAAGCGGAGGAACGCTCCTATAATTGAGACGCTGCTGTTTGGGGGTGATTTGTGGGGTTTCGTTTTGTTTTTGTTGCTGCAAAACAATACACCATAACTCATGTGACTGGAAGGAAAACAACAACACGTTTGCATATTTCACCATCGTGGAAAAAACGCGAAAGCATCCAAGTGTGTGTGTGTGTTTACTGCAAACCAAGAGGATATTTGCAGTGATTAGCAAGGGTGAGATAAAAACAAACAAACAAATAAATAAATAACTACTGTGAGATAAAAATAGAACAGTAACGCAACTGTATTAAAGGTACTGCGTTGAAATGGAAACCAAACTTTGAACAACCATATGGCACCTGGATGTGACATTCAAATAGCAGAAAGCACAGATCCAGATCACCACAGACGATGCATAATGTTATAAATAAAAAAAAGTGACTCTTCTCGATGTGGTTGCGTGGATGATGAGACAAATTCAGACTGGGTGCGCTGGCAAAGGGACCGTCGGATCAGGTGACGACTGTCCACTTCAGCATCTCTGTTATCGATTCAGATCCAGGGGTTTCCTTCCCAGGGTACCAAGGGCTTTCCATCCGCCGCGCAGGATAGAGGACGGGTTCCCACGCATTGTGGAGGTCCTGCTGTGCCTCCAGCAACGGACTACTTTTAAAAAAAAAAAAGAAAAAAGCACAGGGTTTTGGTGACAGGCACCATGCGCAATGACTGAGTCTGTACTCGGATCCGAGCGCTGCACAGAAATCTAGTCCGCATCATTCCCTGACAGCTCCCCGAGAGAGAGGAGAGGAGAGGAGAGGAGAGCAGAGCAGGGCTGGATTCTCAGGTAGGCTTCATCATCTCCTTTCGAAGGATTTTTTTCAAACATTGCACCCTCAACGTAAAAGCACTGTGAGGCCACTGCGTTTGGCCGGTGACTCAGTGCGTTAGAATTTCTCATTTACAAGTTGAATGATTGCAGCATTTCATTCACAAGAGAGCGAAAGAGATAGATGGAGAGGGAGGGAGAGGGAGAGTGAGAGAAAGAGAGAGAGAGAGATGGGAGCTGGAGATGATCTCTTATGAGGCAACACATTTCATTGCCTGCATTTATTAATTTGATGGAACACATTTTCATTGCCTTTCATGAGTTTGTTCACTGAGTCATTTGAATGAAAAGGGGAGTGTTGGTGAGTGTGCGCAGTGCAACTCAGTGTGCTTGAAGCTGCTTGTTAATTAACCTGTGTCAGGTACAAATTATGCAAATGAACATGATTGATTCCTTTGTTTTAGGGGATGCATGTCTCGAAAACAGTGCTCTGCAGCAGAGTGCTCCTGTCATTCATGCAGAGGCGCTGATGGAGCTGATCGCCCTCCTCCTCTGAATTGTTGCATTGGTTTACTACAGCATGCTTTGGTGTTGTGATTATGTACTCAGTTTATTCATGAATGGCTGAGAAATATAACCCTTGGTGCAGCTTGACAGGCTTTGCTAGCCCCCCCGTTAAGATGAATTAAAACAAGGCTGACTGCACACACACACACACGCAGACACACACGCACACACAAGGGGTGCTTCCTTGTTGCAGATCTGATCTGAGGAAAAACAGACCTGGTAAGTCATGTGGGAGATGGTGTGGATGCGGTCCCTGGGCGTTGCTGCAGGATTTTTAGGAGCGTACACTGGAGAGCTCAGTGTGTCTGCGGACTAGTAGGAAAACACCAGCGATGCCTCCAGATGCTGGTGTGGGCAGGGCAGCTCTGAGCTCCAGCTGTGCCACAGAACAGGTGATTCGGTCGCCTACTTGTTGTGACGTTATCTCATCCCCGCACCCTTGGGTTATTACACTTTGTGGGCCAGAGCTGTGTGTGTTGTAGAGAGACTTCTGTGTTAATATGGAAAAGAGGACAGGGGAGAGAAAAAGCTGGGAATCTGACTCTCAGTTCCACCATCTCCAACTCCTCCTACAGACCTGAAGCATGGGGATTAAATGGGGGAGGGGAGAAAAGACTGAATGAACGGTCTGAGAGATATCTGCAGCTGCCTCCTCTCACATGAGCAACCACAGTAGTGATTGGACGACACCCTTATGCTGGTACCTCTCTCTCTGTATTTCTCTGTCTCTCTGCCAGCCCACTGTTTTCTCTTGAAAGCCTGGAATTAGGTAAAAGAAAAAAAGGGGGTTGGGTAGGGTGGTTGCTTCTTTGGACACACCACATGAAACGAGAAAACGAGAGATGGAAAGCACTGGGAAACACGGGTGTTTAGGAAAAAGGTGAAAAAAGATGGAGGAAAGTGCTCTGCACACTAACTGCATTATTTAAAGCTGAGGGATACGAGGCGACTCTACCCATAATTTCGTCATGCTTTCAGCTTGTCTTCCTCCTATGACTGTTAGGAACCATCCTCGCAACATGCACAATTTTCTGACAGATTGCAACCACATTTATTGATACAAGAGATGATCCACTGACTCTGTTATTGCAACACTGAGCCGTTCTGCATGGGCTTTGAAATTTGGCACAGGTATAGTTTACTACAAGCACATAGACTGGTGGACGTGTACGCACACACACAGCTTTTAATCATTCTGATTCCCGTCTTCTGATCTTGCTGTTACCATGGCCACAGTTGGTAAAGGTACATGACTCCATGTTCCTCTGTGCTCTTCACGATCCATATATGGAGCTCTGAGCCAAAATCATATGTTAGACTTCGAGTGTCTGTTGGTTTTCTGTGCCCGGCTGCTGAGCATACTTCTTCATTTGTTGTAGAAGAGACATTATTCTGCCGTTTGTGGCTGAGCTTCGGGAGGGAGTGGCTTCATCTTCAAATCCTCATCAGACCGAGAATCAATTCACTGGCCTCGCTGAAACTGGTGATTAGATCTGCCTAAACTCTGTGGCATATTGGAAAAGACAGATGTAATTAATGTGGCCTTTAAACAAAGTTCCCCCAAGAGAGCAAGGCGTTAAAAATCCAAAACACAATCAAGCTGCAGCCGAATCCATAAATTTCAGCCTCTGTGGGCAACATTTCTGTCCACTGCCAGTCGTCATCTCTGACTTGTATATTAAGCTGAATTGCCTGAATCACCGCTGTGTCGTGGCTGCAGTGATGCTCTTGTCCCAGCTTGGAGCAATGTCTGAATAAACAAACCCTGCAGTTCAAATCACGCCGCTGAGCTTCCCAATAGGTTTTTTTTCTGTCTTTCTTTTTTTTTCTCAGAAGTTGGGCCAAAGCTTATTTTTAGTGTTCCAGCGTAGTCCAGACCGTAACATGCTTGCTCTGGGATGCCAACAGAGATCCACTAAAAACACCCAGGGGCATTGTACCTGCGAGTTCGCTGGTTGGTGGGACTAGAGGGAGGGTCGGATATCCAGCAGTCGAACTGTGCCAGGTCCTCACAGCCGAGCAACAAAGAGACAAATGAGAAATCGCACTTGTTTCTTTGAATGCTAAGACCCACGTAGGCTATCTCAACAGACCACCGGCTGTAGGTCACCTCTGGTTGGTGGGAAATAGGTGCTTAGTGTCTTTATAGCAGACCTTTTATTGCTCTGATTTAGTGCCCCTGTCTGGTAGTACTTGTTTCCCTGAGATAAGATGGGAGGAAATTGAAGGAGCATGACTGGTCAGTGCATCGGCAGCCAGTTCTCAAAGTCCCACCTCTTACCTCAGGGGCATAGAGGGATGAATCACCATCAGCCAAGCAAATTCGAAGCTCGCTGGAGGCTCTTACAGTTAATTGAGTGCTCCACGTCCGGAGCCGTTTACTTCCGTAGTTCTAAAATAAGGCCCGGACGACAGGAGTCTTTGAATTACATCAAAACGTCTGAGAAAATGTGGGTCAGCAGACATTTTTCTGCTAAATCTGAGGCTGACTGCTCGAGATGAGACCTGCGCAAGATGGATAGCTAATTCAGAGTGCAGTGTGTTGATTTAAGAATGAAAGACGCAGCAGCCGCCCCGTTTAGGTCTGTTGGATATGGCCAACAGCGATAGCGGGATAACAGCACGATAGCTTGTTGGTCACTCGCTGGTCTTTCCTGTTTGTTCTCCAGCGACGCGGGACCTGGAGCTGTGCCTGCCAACGGGGATGTATCTGTGTGTATTTGAAACGGTGCGACACTCTCACATTTGAGAGGTGAAGAGTCCTCACAGATGGCTCCGCAGATGGTCCCTGTCAGCGCCATTGTCTGACTGAAAACATGGATAATTTGTCTGTGCCACAGACCTAAAAGGCTAACAAACATCCTCACCGTTTCCCAAAATAGAGTTCAATCGTTTTTCCGTCTGTCTGATAGAAATCCAAGTACATAATACCTTAAAGAGGGGACTTGCACCGAGTGAAAGGCAATGGGGGTGGGAGTTGTAAATAATTAAGAAATGCTGAGTGATGTTTTCCTCCTGCAGTGGAGGGCTTCTTGGTGCAGTGCTTTACAATCTTGTCCAAGACCAGGCTTCGGTGTGTTTCTATGTTGGCATCCACCAGTCCCTTTATGGGGGATGGATGGAGTTGTGCCATGCAACTGGGTGTGGGTGGCTCCCTCATGTGTTTTGGTCCTGTCTCCCCACTCACCCTGCATGCCTGGTGTGTGAGCATGAGACATCAGCAGCTGAAAACTGGGAGTTAGTTTATAAGGCCGCATGATCTGTGCACGATTTTGCGACGATTCATCCAAAAGCTATTGAGATATTTTGGTCTGGAGCCGACCTAGCGACAGACAGACAGAAAGACAGACATAGAGCTACCCATAGAGCCACACCACCAGCCTGGCTAAAGAGTAGCCCTGAACTGTAATCTGCAGCTATTTGACTCTTAATTTTGTTTCTTTTTAATTGGCATTCTTCCCTTTGCAGTTGTCCTGCGTGTGCACGAACAGAGACACTGTCCATGTGTCCTCATGCACAAATATTTTGCCTTGTTAGTAATTTGTACTGCAAAAGGTGGCTATTGATCACCAATAATGACCCTTTGGGTGGATGTACTCCAGCCATGCATAGCATACTACATGTGTTTATGTGTTGATGTGAATCTCGAATTTTGTTTGGACATTCAGGCCAGAAAACCACCAGCCCACATGTGTCACCGCACACTGTGAGGGAGCAGCTGGTTGCACTTTGTGACGACATGCAGCCTGCGTGAGTCAAGGTACTGTCAACTAGTTTTAGAATGATTTTAGTGAAGGTCTGTAGATGACTAACATACCAATACACAGTAATTGGCTTGACTTCTACAGTCATCATTTTCCACAAGTTGATGAGTTTTTTTATTTGTGGCCATCTGTTTTGGCATTAGTTGCTCATACATACAAGCCTTGTGCTTAAATTGATCATTAAGATGTTCGTTCATATTGCAAATGATCTTGTGGACCAACAGCTAACTCGGCTGTGTAATTCAAACACAGCTTTAGTGCTGCCTGCCTGTCTTTTTACATTGGTAAATTTGACTTCTGAACCACTCTCAAATTTGTCTGTGTTTATAGATGGGAGTGAAGGGAAAATAAAAACAACTTTTTCCAGTCTTCTCCGCTCAGGCATGATGTTCCAGATCACCGCGGGACTTGGGCTGAAACTGTAGACCAGCCAAGATTCCTGCCTGAAAATCTCAGGCTGTTTTCTGTTTCATAATACATTAAACGATCTGAGTTACAGCCAGGCCAGATGGTAGAGGAAGAAAACTTCTTCTATAATCCAGCTATTGAGATTTCTTTTTCACATTTTTTTAATGGTCTTCAGTCAAAAGAGAGGAAGGCACAGTGTCACATTAATTTTTTACCAAACGTCCAAGCTTTACACTGTTTGTTATTTTTGGATTGATGAATCCTTTTAGTGTTGCTTGATGTAACCATGGTAAGAGTTTTCACAACACGATAAACTATGAATGTAAAATCACACAAGGCAATATATGACTTGTAATGGCTATGAAGAAAATGTAGCAGCGAAAAGAGAAAAAAATGCGTTATGGGTTGCAATGGTATTGGCGCTTTAATAGGAAAAAGCTCAGCGTGTTATAGCTGATGAAATATTAATGGTCACAGCATCCTGGAAAAAAAATGTACATGATTTCACCAGGATTATTAAGTCATCTGTTGGGTGGATATGTGCTGTGCTGACATGAATATCAACTCTGGCATCTACTTAGCATCAGCACCTTGGGAAATGTTTTAGAAGAAAGTGCTGATCTGAGCCCGCTGGTACCCGGCATCAGCCAATGGTTGTGGATGAATGAGTGGGCGATGGCTACAGCTTTAGGGCAACCACCATTATGCGTAAGTAAGTTTTAGCCCGAGGCATTAAATACGAATGGAGGCCTAATAAATTAAAGTTAAACCAATTGTGGGACTGCGCATTGATCTCCAATTCTCATTAACCTATTTTAGAAATGTCCTTCTTGGAGGATGGCAAGGGAATTGTTGCCCTGGAATTTGAGTGCAGTACCATGTAGTTTGTCATGTCCTTATATTGAATTTTTTACAAACAGGACACATGGCAAGATTAGAATAATGATAATAAAACAGACTGATAAATCATTTTCAGTCAATTTACTAATCAGCATAGTGTTCGTAGCTCAAATTGATTGGTAATAACATGGAGACATTGGAGTAAAACATTGCTTTCACGCCTCGTTTTTTTGCTGATCTCAGTACAAGGGAGATGGCTCTCTTTCCCTGAACCCCCCACACCCCCACCCCCACCCCATCTCCCCCTTAAGCTCTCAGCGCTGTATCCATAATGATCCATGTTGGATCGATCCATCAGTGCCCCGCTGCCTTCTTGTCACTCTCCCTGCTCTCTTCAGTTCTCGTTTCCACAAGCAAGTACCACAATCTTGAGGGTAAAAAAAAAGGTCTGGCTGTCAGCCATAACAAGGTGCTCTTATTCTAGTCGTATGCACTGCAGTAATGAGTCATACACCTGCTATTGAAAGTCACAAAACAACATTAATCTGTGCAAGTGCCTGATGAGACTCGAAGCTCGTTACTTGAGCTGAGCATTCACTTCAAGTATCCAAGGAGAGTGCGTGGCTGCGTTTCTAAAAATGGATGGAAAAATGTGTAGGGTGTGCTTTGGGAGTTGTGTATGCATACATCCCCGAAGATGCGCGGATGCAGATTTGTATCGACTACCCTCTCAGGACCCCTGAGGATGAGACACAGGTTTCTAAATTAGTCCTCCACCCACATGTGAAATTCTATACAGGAGAGATCCAGCTGGGTGGATGACTTAGGATGATCAGGCAGACGACGATCTCGAGTCGATGCTCTCCCTCTGGTGTTTCCTGTTGTCATCTCACACATGGTCTGTTACTATTCATGCCTGGTATATTTCTAGACACTATTTTGTGGTTGCTTGCACAGTTCTGGGCACCACTTTGCAGATCGCCACGTCTGAAAGCGTCGTCATGGAGGCATTCATGACATTTTGGAAAAGAAAACAAACACACACACACACACAGAGGAAAATATCTGCTAGTCCCCAGAGAAGAATCCACCACCTGCCTGAGTCATCTTATATGGGAGGAAAACACGAACAAGATGACTGTTGCACCAAGTCAGAGTCACAGATGACGCAGATTAGTTGCATTTATAACCTCTACAGCACTGAGGATGACAGTCGGAGGGTCACAGTGATGTCATAACTGCAGAATAACAAGCCTCAGTGTGACATGGCCGAGAATTTTAATTGGTTATTGTACATTTTAGTACATTTGAAACAGTTTGAGATCTAAGCCTCTCCCGACTGCACCGTAGATGAAACCAAGCTGCACTTTTCTGTGTCTGAAACCTCAAAGCCAATGCTGACAGCTCTTTACGAGAAAAGTGTGTGTGCGATCCTCCAGGCTATCTCCTGAATGCTAATTGGATTGTCACCTCGGCAGAGAGTCCACTTCTGTGATGCAGTAACTGAGTCAGTGATTACCCAGCCCGAGTCTGAATGCCCCCCCCCCTTCCCATCTGCCTCTCTCCATCTACCTCTTCAGGACAATCACGTTAGACAAAAGAGGGATAATTCATTTTGGCAAGTGAGGAAGGGCCCTGCTTGAGAGCCTTGCCATATACGATGTGTATTGCACAGTCAGAGCGGCGTATGAACCATCAGACTGCTGCTGAAAAGTGGAAAAAGACAAACGCTCCCCGAGGACCGTGTTGCCACTGTTGGCTGGATGCAGCAGCAGCGGCGGCGGCATCAGAGGGAGAAGCCCACACCCAGAGCGTCTATTGATAGCACGGCGAATTTGTTGTTATTCTGTGAATCCTGCAGGCAGCGCGGCAACAGATTAGTGCTCAAAAGGTATGGAGCCTGACGTTACGCAGCACAATACGAGCAGCTGAATGAGGGAGACGGTGGCGCGCCCCTCCCTTTCACCCCCCTCTTTCGCTGTCTCCAAGGTTCTATAGTGCCGGATTTTTACCGCTGTGAAATGCCAAAGACGAGTGAAACTTATTGATTTTCCTTTTAGCCTTATCATTATGCATTCCTCACTGTATCGCTCCTACTCCCTCCAATACAGTGCCTGCACTCTCCTCACCCTGCACCATCACAATTCATGACATTTGAGGCTCCAGGGAGGCTCTTTACTTCCTCTTGTTGCTCCGTTTGCGGAGTCTGCTGGTCTCCTCTGACTGCTGGTACTTCCCCTCAGGACAAACGCTGTTGTCTCTTCCGGCCTGGGGCTGCTGCAGCATCACTCCGTGGATTGTCTGACAAGAGACTTGAAGCAGCTCTAAGTCAATTGCACAGGGGCGCACACACACACACAAACACACACACACACACTGAGCAGACTCACTCCACGGGCACTTGCCTTGGTGATTTCTGTTGACATCTTAACCATGTTACTCTGAGATTATATCAAGTCGTTGGTGTTTTATATGGATAAGGGCTGT
Organism: Terapon puta; assembly: GCA_028564955.1. Classification (NCBI taxonomy): domain Eukaryota; kingdom Metazoa; phylum Chordata; class Actinopteri; order Centrarchiformes; family Terapontidae; genus Terapon; species Terapon puta. Next base: position 7,975,328 of record JAOXYL010000086.1, read on the forward strand.
TTCCCACTGTCACCATCAGCACTGGGATGATTTTGCACCATGTCATCATGTACTTTAGGCGCCTCTCTGGCGACACAGCCATCTTTCAAACCTTCCCCGACACTCTTCTGCACGACACATCGTCCAGGCCCGACTGACGTTGACTTCTGAGAGATCTTAATGCCTGACCACACACCCAGTCCCACCGGCATCCCCGGAGAAAGAGCACAAGTGGTTAAGTTGTGTAAATACACAGACATCACTTTGCATAAAAGCTTCAACCGGCACGAACAGAGAGAGGTGCTGGAGACAAAGACTCTTACTCATCCCCTCCTCCTCGTCCTCCTCCTCCTCTTCCTCACGTATCTGAGCTCAATAAGCCACTTTTGCTACACGGTACCATCTGTTTCTTTGATATGTGGAGTGTCACAAGCAGGAAGTTCCCCGGTTTGTGCCACCTTATCTTTTAGCCCTGACGTGGAAAACATGCATAAGTGAACATAACCCACGCTACCCACTTCAGCATCATTTCACTCTGGCGTAGTAGGGGATCACTCTACCTCTTCTTTTTTTACTGAACGTCGGCACAGGTTCATTATGTCCTTGTGGTGTTTTCCTTTGTCTGTTTGTCACTGACCATGATGGTGGAGGGAATCTGATAAGACAGGCTTGGCAAGGGAGATGGTACTGATTAGGCTGTAAGTTTGGCACCGCGGAGTGTGCTTACATTGCCATTGGTAGCTGATATTTTGATGCTATTTCAGGCTCGACATGTAAATTCACAGGAAGCAAGTAGATGAAGGGAGAGAAAGGTGATTATTATTTTTCTGGAAGCTATAATTAAATTTGCTTATTAGTATGAGATCATCACTTTTTTTTTAGCCCCACATGGTTGTGTGGCAATTAAAGGACATGTATCTGGTGACTTGCCAATTTAAGGTCAGCATTGCCCTGATGCACACATTTCTACAAAATGTCTTTTTCGATGAGAGAGCAGTCTGCGGTGGCAGTTAAGTCAGCGCTGCATAAGCACGAGATAAGGCTAAAGTATAGTTAAAAGTGTGGCCTCAGGACCAGTAACTTGGATGTAAGTCAGCATGAATGTGATGATTTATGGCTGCACCTTAAAAAAACAAAACAAACATGAATTCAAACCCAAATTGAATTGATACAGACAGTTGGCACCAGTTTAAGAATGTTTGACTATTTCGTGCCAAATTCATTGCTATCTGTCTCTTCTTGTCCAGCTGCTGACTGTGGAGAGTGCAGCATGACAGACACGGTCATGAGCAGCAGTTCTGACCGCTGGGCGTCCAACGACAGGCAGAGGAACATGCATCCTGGGTAAGGACGACTGTCACAGCGTTGTTGTTAACCTTTTCTGTCAGCCTACCAACTACTCACTGTCCTCTCCTTTGTTTCACCTGCACGCCTTGGATGTGTGATCTGTGATGCAGCGACAAAGAGCAGTAAGTAGACACACTCCTACTCCATCTCTGTGAACTGCATCACGCATATCCGCTCTGTAGCTGTACAGGAAGCAGTGTAATGTGTGTGTGTTTGTGATGATTAAGTAAGGTCATAGAAGCAGTGTGATCTCAATTGGCGAATGTGTTTGGCTGACAGAGGCAACTGGACCATGCAGCCAGGCCCTGGTCCTGGTCCAGACCTGACAGATGAGGAGAAAGAGATTATAAACAGTGTGATCGCCCGTGCCGAGAAAATGGAGGCCATGGAGCAGGAGAGAATTGGGTGAGAGATTGTAAAACATTTCCCTGATGTGTGTGTGCACGTGTGTATAAAAACAGAGACTGACGACGTGCGTACGTTTGGCCCTTGAATAATTATCGGTGACATTTTAAGTCAGATTTCACCTTCTGCTGCTGCTGCAGGCGCTTGATAAACCGCCTGGACGACATGAAGAAGACGGTGTGCGGGGACGGACAGTCTCGCTGTTTGCTGTGTGGGGAGCAGCTGGGCTCACCTGGGGTCAGCTCAGTGGTGTGCGAGGACTGCAAAAAGGTGGGTAATGAGTCAGCCACTTATTACAGAAAACCTCAAACACACTCGGTGCAGCAGCTCACACAAAAGTTGAGAGGGCACGATAGGTCACGGTCCGCGAGGTGTGTGCTTGTAATAACATCATAAGTGGCGAGCGGCTGGAAACCTTTTATTTTCTCCTGTCGTGTAGAACATGTGTACCAAGTGTGGCACACAGTGTAGCAGTCGGCCACGCGCTGTGTGGCTGTGCAAGATCTGCAGAGAACAGCGAGAGGTGAGTCCTTTACACTAGAGAGCAAATTAAAGAATTACATAGTATGTCGGGAAGCCTCTAACACCTGCACGTTCTTTCATTTTTTTCTTTTGTTTTTTTTTCCTCTCAGGTGTGGAAGAGGTCTGGTGCCTGGTTCTTCAAAGGCTTTCCGAAGCATTTCCTGCCGTCACCCATGCCATTATCAAAACCAAAAGAGACAAGTGCCCAGGAGGAGCCCCAGCAGCCACCGGCCCCAGAGCCCAAGGAGGAAGTAACCCAACCACAAGCACCAGGTAGACGCAGCCTTCAAGGTTTAGCCTGCTATCAGAGATTTGCATTATGTTTTTCTCAGGTCGGAGAGAGAGTCAGGTTCCTGCAGCAAGTTTTAGGCAATCTTCTAGAAGTCCTTTTCATAAGGGATCTGCCAAAAGATTCAAACTACTGGTGAGATTTCCATCTCTTAACTGTACTCGACCTCTGCTAGACCTAAAATGAGAATTTTAGTTTAGTTTTTTTTTGTGTTCTGAAATAAACTTTCAGCTGTTGTGTATATGTTTTCATTTTTCAAAATACAATATTTATTTCTTAGCAGAAAATATATTTTAATCAGTCTGACTTTAAACCATTTTTCACCTCCTCAGTCTCATTAGATCAGCATCTGCAACCCCACCTCTCATTGCTCTTTTCCGAGCCATCAACCCTTTTATCCTCTTCCCAAATTTGGTTGCACCGCCCACTGTTGCAGGGGAGGGGGGGATGAAGAGCCCAATTAAGCTGTCGGAAGGTCCATGCTGTGACATGAGATGAGCCTCCAGGTGGTGCTGGCATGATGGGTCACGCTATGTCACTTCACACTTTCAGCGCGATTACCTGGGCGATGTGACTTCCCTGTGAAGGCGCGGGGTAGCTCGGACAGACAGACAGACTGCATACGTATCTGCGGCATGTACAGTAGTCGACTGCCACAGCTTGTTGTAGTGTATGTAGGTCAATGCCTTTGCAACGAAAAAGCTGCAACATCAAAAGTATCCAGAGAGACTAGGGAGTATTACAGATTCCACTGCAGCAGGAGCCTGAAGTGGTGTGATTATGCATGTCTCCCTTATGTATAGTGTGTCTGTGTGTTTACTGTATTATGCTATTCATGCTTATTTTTAGGACCAGAGCCACAGAGCCGTGCTGGTTATCCACCTGTGGCCCCTAAACCATCCGGTGTGCGCATGGCCACCGGAGGGGCTGGCCCCGAAGAGGTGGGGCAGGGCAGCCCAGTGGTGATGAAGAAGATGGTGCCCATCCAGAGCTCCAGACCACAGCCCACTGCTTCAGCCTACATGGGCCAGCAGGGTGAGAGACAGCTCGGGCACAACCTTTTACTCGTCATTTTCTGAAGAGTCCCAAGCACTAAACAAATACTGGATCCCCAGTGGTGTTATTTTGCGTAGCCTCAGCTGATTGAATGTGGTTGTAGGTCCAGTGGCAGGAGATGGAGGGGCTTACGCCACCGGTGCAGTACCTTCAGAGCAGAGACCGCCTCCTGCAGCGAGAGAGGACAGGAGGCAGCCCGCTGCCTACAGCGCTCCTCCCGCCCGGCAGCAACCTCCCCCAGCCGAGGAGGAGGAGGAGGCCAACGACTATGACTCTGATGAAGCTAGTGAGTACGCCTCACTCTTCCCATAGAGTAAGGTGGCTTATGTGTCTAGTTTAATTTCACCTCATGTACAGTATGACAGCAGTCATTTATTTCCTCTCATTTCAGGTAAATAGGACCAGATGGGGTGTTTTTTTCCCTTAATAAAGCAAAACATATTGTCATGCAGAATTTAGCACTGGGCGTTGATTACCTTCATTTGGCAGTATCTCTGCACTTCCTAGGGACTCTGAGTCATGCTAAGTTGATGCTTGATTTCTGCTTTTTAGTCTGCTGGCAATAATTCATATCTGTAAACTGCTCAATAGCCCGAGCAAACAGCAAGTAACACGGTGGCAGCTAGGTAAAAAATGACAAATGATAAGCGGCATTTGTTATCAAAGCATGATAATCAATATCTGAAGAGGAACAGCGGAAGAAGATGTGAATCAATAGGAATACATCAGATGTGTAATCCTACAGTTTTTCCTTTTTTTTAAATAGATCTCATATCCCATTTCATTTATGAGAATGGTGCCATGCCATTCATGTTCAGTGCCTGCAGCATCAAGCGGCCTTTATTCGCTCTCTGGGGGATTGGGTGTTAATTTATTTTATTGAGGTCCGGGAATGTGGAGCCGTGAAAATAATTTGAGATACAACAGGGCTAACAGGATATAGATTCCCCTTGTGTTTGACCCAATCCCCCGAGTTGGGAGTGAAAATGTCAAAAATAGCAATGGTTCCATGTGTCTCATCTCTACGGAGACGTGATGGTGACGACAGTGACGCGCTGTGGTGCTGACGAGTTGGACGGATCGAAATGTCTTAGCTGTTTGAGCTTAAGAAAAGTCAAACACTGTATGTTCAACACAATTTGATTGGGCGAGCTTAAATAATGGTACCTTACACTTGTCACATGTATTTTAGGTTTTGAAGGTAACCAATATTTGAGTGTATTAAATGTATGATCTGATCATTAAATGAGGGTGGATGTGCTAGTACTGCTTATTTTGAGCCATGAAGGACTGGTGGTTCACTCATCTTTCATTTTGCGCCAACATTAAAATTCCACTTTGATTTACAACAGCCTCAAATGTACTTTTTGTTTAGTGCTAAATCAAGCGTTCGCTGCTATCTACCAGGCACAAACATGATAAATATACCTGTGGATATAGACTCCTTGTTTCATCAGATGAGTGTTGTGTCCTTGGAGCAGGAAGTTGGTGGTTATATAAGAAAAATTAACAAATGACATTTGATCACTTTGTCCCCCAACAGCCACGCTAAGCAATGAAACTCCTCCAAAGAAAATGTGTGTGGGCAGCTTTTCAGTCTTATTTTTTTTCTTACCCAGAACCTTATTTTCTGAATGTTTTCCTTTGAGATTTGAGTGTTTATTTGATTTCTTTTATATTCAGTGCCCCTGCTTTATAATGAGATTTTTCTTCTGTTTACTTAAGGTAAAAAGACGGCTATGAATGTTTTATGAGTGAAGGTTCAGACTTATTTGTAGACTTTTTTTTTTCCCAATTCGGGTCTGTTACTTACTCTAGCTTCTATTCTCAAGTTGTGTTGTGTTGTTTGTTTACTAGAGGATCTGTATTTATACTCTTAATTATTCACGAGCAGACTTGCTGCCCTCTCTGTAGTCTAATGCGATGACTGGTCTGGGTTTCTTTCAGCCACTCTGGGCTCTCTGGAGTTCAGCCTGCTCTACGAACAGGAAAGCAACAGCCTCCACTGTAGCATCCTCAAAGCAAAGGTACCACTACTCTCCCTGCTCTCTCACACAAAGGGACAATTACAATCAAGTGGTTCGTGTTAAAATGCTTCTGAATGGCACTTGAGCTTAATTGCTCTCTGCTGTGCATGATGATGTGATGGACGTGGTGCTCTGTCTCTCCTCAGGGACTGAAGCCCATGGACTCAAATGGACTGGCAGATCCTTATGTCAAGCTTCATCTGCTGCCAGGGGCTAGTAAGGTAAAAGAGGCACCTTTTCCGACATTAGGCTTTTACATCTTTTGAAAGATTTATTACCTTAATATCCTGCTAAGCCAAAAAAAAAGAAAAAAGAGAACAGTGATGACTGACTAGACCCACTTGATTTGACGAGAGGCCTCTCTGCTAGCTCAAGTCTGACACCTTGTGGTTTAAATGGGCAAAATCCTAAAACGATTGAAACCGATAATTGAGACATCTTGAATAAAGTCAGAGTTTGCACATTGCCAGGAAAGCATAATTATACTGTCCTGTAGTGGAGAACGGTTCATTGATAGAAAGCAGCAACATGTAGATGCTTCCTGCGATAAAATAGCACAAACCACAGGTGTGTGAGATCTTGTGTAGCGGTAACTTGCCTCAGGAAGTTTCCATTTCCTTGTCCTGATCTACCCTGCGTCTAACAGTCTAACAAGCTGCGTACAAAGACCCTGAGAAACACCCGCAACCCTGCGTGGAATGAGACGCTCACATACCACGGCCTGACAGATGAGGACATGCAGCGCAAGACCCTCAGGTGGATACTGTACCTTAGGCGCTTGAGCTTAAATCTCTCACTTCACTGCAATAGCCCTTAGCTGGGTCTCGTAAAGGTGTTAGAGATCTGCATGATTAAGATACCCTATTTTATTTCCACAGGCTCTCTGTCTGTGATGAAGACAAGTTCGGGCATAATGAATTTATTGGGGAAACCCGAGTTGCGCTGAAGAAGCTGAAGATGAACCAGAAGAAAAACTTCAACGTGTGTCTCGAGAGAGTCGTCCCTGTGAGTGAAACTCGATTACGTTCAAACAACGCTTTGTTCTCCTTGTCAGAATCTCTTATTGACCTGCCGTAATCTCGTTCCCCTTCACAGACAAAGAGAACTGCGACCGCCGGGGCAGCCAGAGGCATCGCTCTCTATGAAGATGAGGCAATGCCTTTTTATTTCCAAGCATGTCTAAACATGACAGGCTCCATACGACTCCTATCGTGAATCCCCCTGAACTGTATTCCTCCCCCTCCTCTCTGTTCCCTCTTAGCCGGGGAAAGACGGCGGAGAAGTGGAGGAGCGCGGTCGGATCCTGATGTCCCTGATGTACAACTCCCAGACGAATCGCCTCGTTGTGGGCGTCGTGCGCTGCGTTCACCTGGCTGCCATGGACGCTAATGGCTACTCTGACCCTTATGTCAAAATGTAGGTGGAGCATGAGTGTGTTTAGACTGTAAACATGGGACTTGAGAAGTGGTGTGTATTAAATTTCATACATGTGCGATTCACAGATGTCTGAAACCTGACATGGGGAAGAAGGGCAAGTGCAAAACACAGATCAAGAAAAGGACTTTAAACCCAGAGTTTAATGAGGTACATGAGAAAAAAAATATTTGTTATCTTTTATAAATTGGGAAGTGGCTTTAAAAAAAGAATGGAAAAAAAATATGGATTAATGTCTCGATCACATTTCAGGAATTCAGCTACGACATCAAACACAGCGAACTGGCCAAGAAGACTTTAGATATCTCCGTGTGGGATTATGACATCGGCAAGTCCAACGACTACATCGGTAAATATTTGACAAGTGTCACTGCTTTGCTGAAATGAAACAAAAATCTCTCACCTGCTCACCTCCTGCCTCTCACGCCTCCCTTCCCTCCCCTGACAGGTGGGTGCCAGCTGGGCATCACCGCCAAAGGAGAGCGGCTGAAGCACTGGTATGAATGTTTGAAGAACAAGGACAAGAAGATCGAGCGCTGGCACACCTTGTATAATGAGAATCACACTGCTAGTGATTAACCTCGTGCCCCCCGCCCAACCCTTTCCCCTTCACCATACAGCATGAGCTAAACCCCCCCACTTTGGTTTGACTTCATCTCCCGGCGCTATTTTTTCATTTTACTCTACTCATTCACTACCTACCTGCCTCACGCAGGCTTCTCTCGCCTCTTTTACCCCAGATGTACTATATCCCTCCTTTCCTGTCCTCCCTATTAACGACTTCTCTGCCTGTGCTGATGATACTTAAGCTGCCTCTGGGACAAATCATGGCGTAAAACGAACAAGAGATTCACTAATGTAACCGAGACATCTGTCGATCAACAGCCGCACAGGGCCCACCATGCCTGTCAGTGACGTGATATGTGAGTGTGCTGAGCTTGACACATTCTGTGCTTAAGTAAACGAAGTCCGAATTGCACTGGCGCGGGGCGGGAACAGCAATATACTGTGGCGTCTGAGGACGAAAAGCATCGCTCAGCGTTGCAAAAAAAACAAAACAAAAAAAAAAGCCTCGATCGAGCTTGTTCATTGCACAGTTGGGTATTGTTTTCTTTGATTCCACGTGTGATTACATCATGCCGTAGTGTAACACTTGAACTCTATAAGCATGCCAAGCCACAGACATACGAAAACGCGCAGCTGCACCTTGAAATATTACAACTGTGCCCACTGTCCTGAACATATTGTATATTTCCATGAAGAAATGTTTACATACTGATACATTGCTCAGGTTAGGATAGAAATCTGATATACAGATGATTCATTAGTCAGTGGGCCACGAGCTGGATGAGTCTTTCACCAGTTGCTGTTAATTTGTGATTTAAAATGATAGCACACCTAGTTAAGCATTAGGAATTTTTATGTATGGTTATCCAAGCTGTGAATTTTGGTTTGTAGGAAGCATTAACTGTGCGATTAGAGGAGCAGATAAGTGAACACATTTTTTTTTCTTTCTTAGTCATGGTGAGAATTGGCAGGAAAAAAGGATTGTCCTCCTGCTACCTCGACGCCTCTGAAGCTCGCGGTTCGCTCTGACACCTCAGAGGTTTTTTACTGTAGTGTTTACACTGAACGTACACGGTCAGGTCTCCCCAGTGGATCTGGCTCGATCTCCGCTCGATGAGGAGAGAAAGGTGGGGCGGGGTATGTCATAAGTATGTGCAGCTTCACCTGCATGCACTGCGCTCGTGACCCTGGTGTGCCTGGGGCAGTCGTGGCTCGCTTTTACCCCAACGCACAAAGCAGGGCTCTTACCCCTCAGCCACACCCCCCAATCATTCAAGGCTTTAGTGTGTGTTTGTTCACTAATCACAGCAAACAAAGGAAAGCACACCTTACAAAGTGGAATGACCTCAATTTATACAGCTGTTTGCAAGTTATTCCAATGTCAAAACAAAGACGAAAACAAAAAATCCTATGCATGAAATGTCTTGTGGTTCAAGATATATATACTTTATAAGAAATTAATGCTATTGTAATTCCATTAATGTTTACACTTCTTCCCCATAACATTCCTGTTAATACTTTATCTACAAGAGGCCATATTCTGCATGACTATGGTGACTATGGTGTAATCTGAATAAACTGGTCTGATAGCATCCACAGGGTAGGCTGATAATCAACTGAGCACATCAACAAAAGACCTTATTCAACTCTATCGGTAGCAGACGGTGAGATGAGTCTCATTCTTTGAATGGGATTTCCTGTACATACCTTCAAATCTCTCCAGTGTCTTGTTTCCTCTGCACAGCCACTCTGCCCCCCTGTGGCAGTGACTCAAACACCCACCAGTAGCATCGCACACTGTCCTACATTGTGTTACTTCAGCTACTGTGGTCTCCAGATGACGATCAACATGAATTATAATCGATAGTTTGTTTTAGTTTTTTAAAATCAGGCTTCTCTCTGAGCGAAACCCATAGCTGTCTTCTACTTGATTCTGCCGGTTCAGTGGAATGTTTCTTGGTTTATCTGTATTTGTACATAGGTAGTGCATGCACTGGAAATATGTATGTTTGCAAAGACCTTTGCATGTAAAGATTTTGCAGAGAGTTTACACAGATCAATAAAATCTAATGAAAACTGACATGCCTCGTTTGTGTAAGGGTTCATTTAAAAATCAGTGAAGAATCCTTACCGAAGATTAAATCAGGAAAATGAATATATAGTCTAGAGAGTTAGACAGTTGTGATTAAATGAACCAAAACTGAAAGTGAAAAAAGCATGGATGTAGAAAGAAGAGATGCTCATCCTAACGTTATTACACCGTTGTTCATGCCACTATGACATCTTTAAACTCACATTAATGGTCACTATATTTTCCATCCGTCAGACTTTATTATGCCCCCTTTGCCTTCAGCACCCGCTGGAAACTCCTGCAGGTTCAGACAGCTCTGCAGTGGAGATGTGGGTCCTTTGCTCAGATCACTGATGAATAAAATGCACAAGAGCAAATATGCATCACTCTTGAGCTGTGGGTGCAGAATAGTTTGGACTTCTATAAAATCCTGCAAAATACCCTTTTTGCGTAAGTGCCATACGAATCAAAACCTAAAGAGTGAGGGGTGTCACATTACTGACGAGCCTTCGTACAGGCAGACCAATAAGAAAACCGCCCCCCGGAGGCACACATGCCTTCCTCAAGCACGGGCAGACGCCTTCACACCGACTGGTGCAGAAGTTCACTGATGCCACGATTACTGTGGAATAATCCGCCCATTCACACCTGCACATCACACCTCACTAACTGCTCTCAGCTGCTCGAACACCCGTTTCGCACTGAGATGCAAAGCAGCCGTCTACTGCAGCTCGTTTTCGCCCTGACCTCGCTCCTTTCGGCGGAGGCGCGCGATGTGAGCGGCTCAGGTGTCTCCTGTCTCCGGTCGAGCCCCGCCGGTGACGGACGGACGCGCGTCACGTTCTTGCGGGAGGACGCGGGCGGCGTGCGCACCCTGCGCGTCACGCTGTGGTCCGAGGACGCGCGCCTGCTGAAGTGCGAGGTCAGCACCGGACAGCTGACCGCGGAGAGACGCCGAGCCCTTTGCGAGGGAGGCGGCGCCCAGGGCCCGGACATCAGCCGGAGGTTCAACATCAGCGCGTCCTGGGCTCCGGACGCTCCCTGCGCGCTCACCTCCTCACCGTCCTCCTCACCGGCCTCCACCGGCGCGCCAAAGTTCACCGGGCGCACGGCGGGAGACGGGACGGAGGCGAAAGCGAGGAGGAGACGCGCCTGGATTTTCCCGGGGACGCTGTGGTGCGGCACCGGGAGCACGGCGGTGGGATACGAACAGTTAGGTGAGGATGGATGAGCCTGGTTTCATGGTGGGTACAAACATCAGCATCCACATTAAGCGTACTGACAGCCACGGGAGCCTTTTGAAAGAAAATCAAACACCGACTCGAGTGAGTTTAAAGGGGTCATCTCCACCTGTTCGTCCATCACCTCTCACTTGAGCAGCACCACCCAGGCTTACTGTAGATTATGCCATATGATATACAGTAATTAGTATTTATAAGGAGCCCTTGTTCACTTATGACAGTGATGGACTTACATTCACTGCATACATAGACCACATGAGCATATTGGGGAAATATCACCATCGTTTCATACAGGATAAGAGATAAAAGAGATCATATTTAGATAGAATATATTAAATTTGAATGTGTATTTAATGAGATTAAACTGAGCTGAATTGAGAAAGAATTTGTGTTTCTAATGTAAATGCATAAAGCATGCCATAAAGTCTTTAAACGTTATGAATAAAATCACATTTTTGGGCCATTACTTTGCGTGTGTGGGCCTGGTGGGTGCAGTTATTGTAGACATTACAAGAGGAATGAGAATCCAGTTCAACTTACGTCATAAGAAAGTAATGAGCAAGTCAGACATTTATAAGGTGGTGACCTCAAAAAGAGGTTAAATTAAATATCTCCATCTATCTGTTTTACAGTCCGTACATGTTCTAATTTCAAGTAACCGTCTTTGAAGCCTTGTGATTTTATATCTGCTTGAGGACTTCCAAGTGCTCTTTGATACTAGGCTGAATCCAAATCTTGCTCTCCTGCACAGGGATGTTTGAGAGCGCGGATAGATGCTGCCGCGAGCACGACCACTGCCTGCACATCATCCCGGCTTTCACAGTCAATTATGGAGTCTTTAACTCCAAATTCTTCACCGTCTCACACTGTGACTGTGACCAAAGGTGAGCCTCATAGTGTGCCCTGGGCGTCCGACACTCTGAATCGGGATTCCAAGTATTCATCGCCTGCAGGGAAACTCCAGCCGTCAGTACTTCACACCTCCCCCTGAGCTGTCCCCATAATGCTATGTGGCTAGTTTGGACGGTCAAGTGAGGATAGACCTGCTCGAAGGCTGAATTTCCAAGTGCTGTGCTCGTTTGTACCCAACACCTCTTGCTCGTCAAAGTGTGTTGTTCCTCTGGTATGCTCGCATCATATAATTTTGTCACTCAGCCAATAAATGCAAACCCATTTAAGTAGAAGAACCTGAGGTCACATGATATCACTATTCATCCAAGAGTAATAAATACATCACTGCAATCAGCCCTGCGGAGAACCTTTTGATGTCAAGAGTGAACACGTTTCTCGCCTTTTTTTTGTGTTTGCAGAGCACCCCACTCCCATACTTTATTATTGAAACCTGCATACATGTCTGTTTTATTCAACTTTCACATGTAGTGCTGACAGGTGCATGTGTAATATATTCAGCCCCCTGCCATCCAACCCTTAGTCTTAATCCACAAGTGACTGACATGCATGTAAGAATATGCCCTCTGGGTGAAGGTTTTTCTAACATTGTAAAATATTTGGAAAACCCAAATGGGGTAGACAAAATGAGGCTGCAATCAAGGATATTCACTGATTATATGTTAGTTTTGACTCGAGTGCTGCATGACCTTGGCTTGTTCTTTTCTCTCGACAGGTTTCGACAGTGCCTTCTCGGTGTGAACGACACGATCTCCAGTATGGTGGGCTACAGCTTCTTCAACCTCCTGAAGGTGCCCTGCTTCGAGCTCAAGCTGCAGAAGCGATGCACTGAGATTTCCTGGTGGGGAAGGTAAGGGAAACATTCACCCTGAGGCTTGAACTGTGGATTGCTCATGCAAAATGCAAACCATGAAGTGAGACTTTTGTTTAGTGGGAAGCACAGGTACGGTTATATTGGAAGCCGGAGCAGCAGATGTGGATCTGTCACTTGTTCTAACATGCCTGACGCTCTGCCAGACCTCACAAAATCGCAAAGGGCACCTTGCCACTCCTCTGCTCTGTTTCCACAACTTTATGAGGTTACCAACAAATGATCTTGCTAACAAGAAATTACTAATGGTTAACTTTTATTTCCTTTGACAAACAACACTATAACTATAATTTATGATTTGAAGTGAGTGATTCTTAAATTCACTCTCATTGTTGTTATCATCCAAGAAATATACTAATTACAAGGGTTTAAAATGATAAATCATATCCCAAATAGCAGTATGAGGTGTGCCTCTTTCAATATTATCTAATCCAGTGAACTTGCAAGAGATGTAGTTAACGATCTAGCACTCTGATTTTGAAAAAGGTCTTTATGTATGGTTTGGTTTTAACAAGCATCTTTACTCTCTACAGGTGCAAAGTAGTCAAAAAGGCTCCATATGCCGTCTTCAAAAGCCCCCACCCTTACGACTCTTCTAATATTACAAGCAGATATGAGGACAGCACAGTCAGTAACAAGTTAACAACTGGCGAGGGGCAGCACGTAACCCAAAGCCCCACGATCAGCCCACACAGAAAGTCACACAAAAGTGTACGCAGATGTAGCACCAGAGACCCACCCAGAGGAGACACTTTCTACCGCAGAAGGGCCAAGGGGAAAGGATGTAAAAGACACAGGAAACTGCACACAGTGGCATCCTCCCAAATGCCCCCAACGTCAAGGGCACACAGCACTACTCCTTCAATGACAACAGGTCTTTTGAGTACCGTAGTGATGTCAAATAAAAAGAAACACGGAAGAAAGAAGAGCATCAGGAAGGGCCAGCCCGCTTACCCCACACAGAGAAACCCAGCTCCACCACTGGGGACCACAAAGTCTTACCCACAAACTACATCTACCACGCGCAGCACCCCGCCTTTAACACAGAGCACAGCACGTCGGCTGCAGTCCCCGGCAGCCACTACAGCAGTGAGCAGCACCACCAAAGGTCACAGAAAGGCTTCTAAACAAAGTTCCTGTTGTGGCCTCAAGCCACCTCTGAGAGGTGACACTTTTCAGCCTCACTGCAAAGGTTGTCTGGAACAAAAAAACCCATCTGGCATGACAACCGTTACAGCCCTAGCGACTACGTATGCATTCCCGATCAAGGCGTCAACACTTGAGACGCTCCAAAAGACAGCAAAAACAACCGAACAAGACACTTTGAAAAGACGGAGCGCAGCAGTGACTGCAGTGCCAGCCACGACGAGACTAAAGACATCAGCCTCCAACCATAAGGATGGCAAGGCACAGAGACAGATGGATTCTCGGCTCTTTTGGACTAACACAAGCCAAGAGTCCCCAAACACACGAGCGTGGAGACACCTGAAACAAAATATTGCATTGCATAATATGACAGGTGAGTGAACGCAGCCTACTGACTCCATCACATCTGCTGGGGCCTTTCGCAGCTTATGATGCCGCTCTTCAGTCTAACTCTTCTAAATTAAATGTTGATTCCCCTATTTGTGAGTCAGCAGATTTTAAATGACTGATGAAGCAAACAATACAAATATCACGATGAAAACTGTATTTTTGTTGTTATTATAATACTCCAAGGTGAGCAGAGCTGACTGCCACCATGAAAAGGTGATGATAAGGGCTCACATCCTGAAAGGGCAAACAAAAATTTCAGTGGGATTATTGTATTTAAAAAGGCAGCCCACGCCATTATTCTCTCTAAGAGCTCGAGCTACTGAGTTATATAGCTGTGCCCTCTACAGGTGAGACAGAGCATGCTCGTTTTCACCAGTGACGACAGCTCACTGAAAAATTGAGGATTAAGGTTTGTGGAGGATGACAGTAGGGACCGAGGTATCTAAAGAAATGTAGGTACACCTGGATCATTTGTGAGATAACCTGTGTTTATCATTGCCTCTGCAGACAAACAGCTCCCGTGTGAAAGCCTCAAACATCTGGATGACTGTAAACACAAAATCCCTCCTTTGGAGAAAAAGTATGATTTGCAGAACACAGAGTCAAAGACTGCCTACCACTGTGATTGCACTACCCGGTAACTTAACAGGATTTTTGCATTTTTTTCAAAACATATTTGTATATTCCCGTATGGAACCATGCAAGTCTCACTGATGAAAAATAACATTTGTTTCTGAATTTGCAATTATTAAAATATATGCCGGGGCCTGTTTCACAAGGGGAGAGAGCTAGACAACTGCACTGACTAAGGCTAGAGCACCTATCTCTTTCTTCATTAGAGGGGGTGCATTTTCCTATGATTTAGTTATCTGAGTACAGTACAACAATATTACAGTTTCACTGCTGTGTTATCTGCTGTAGGAGGCAGATTCTTGGCATTCGTAGAACATTAAATGAAAATTCCGGCTTCACAAATTCAAACTCCTTGCTTTGTGTTTTCTTGTGTGTTTTGGCCACAATACGAATAGTTCAAATAAGATTCCCACCCCTGGAAACAGCTTTAGAACGCAGTGCACTGAGGCCAAGAAAATACAAGCCTTACGCGGCTTTTAAAACCAGGCCAGACTAAAAGCGATAAAGCCCCAATAATCCATTATGACTGCTCTGCATTCCTGAGCTACTTCAAGGTTCAGCCTGCAGGTTGCAGTGAGATGAAGTAACCACAGCAACTTTGAGCAAAATGAGAAGTTATGTGGAAGGTCTAAATGAAGCACAGGAGGGTTTTTTCCTTTTTCTTTTAAGAACATTGTTTTGGCTTTTATTGAGGAGGCACCATCGGAGGTAGCCATAAAGCTGCTCCAAGCAGAGTCACAACAATATGACAATAAAATGTTGATATTCCACAAAACTGTGACAATAGCCACAAGGTTAAAAGTTGAACCTTTTAAAAGACATTTCAACATGCTTTTTTTTTACAACAGACACAATGCACAGGCATTTCTAATAACATTAATGATGGCTTCACTCAATTATGTGTCCCGCTAAGTGACAGTGAACCAGCACGCACAATATGCCTTTTTCTCAGCAGATGTTTTGACATGTCACAGCAGGAAAAGCTGCAGCAGTTGGCTCAATGGCATGGCATCCTGGGAAAGGCTTATGATTTTTATAACACCAGTCAGGTGCTTATTTGAACATTAAAACTGGATTTGCTTGCTGTACTTATTCTTCATGTTCATAATGTCCACTAAGAGGGAACGGAAGGGATGTCTTCCAATTATGATGACAGTAAGCAAAACCAGTTTTATTGTAAGAATGGGGACCTGACTATTGTAGCAAGTTAAAGCCTCTGCTGCCACAGTGTGACATGTCGCAGCTTCTTCTGAGAGACAGGTCAATACAAGCACCCTTAAACTGAAGCAGCATCATTCATGTATTATACTACACCCATATTTTGTCCTTTAACACTCATCAACATGTGACAAAGGCCTATCACTTTTGTTATGAAGCTGATAAGGTTACAGATTAAAACTCTATAGGTAGAGCTTTTGATCTTTACTTTTGCCTGTGGATTGAGACTCCTACATCTGATGCAACACTAACACTCAGGCTACAGCACCACATGTATGGTGAGGCTATTATTCCTCCTTCCTGTCTACAGCATTTTATAAGGCTGTAGATAGGCCTGCCCCCACAAATGACTTTCTCTTTCTTTGTCTCGCTCTCTGAGTCACTCACAAATGCATATCACGCTAAATTGCTCCGTTCCTGCCTTGTTTCCCAGTGTATTTCTGTATGTGAGGTTGTATTGTCTTTCTGTCAATTTTACAGCTTGGCTGTTCAGATCGAAAGCTCGAAGCAACCTGCTGTTCTCCGCACACTACTGATGGATTTCGTCTCTCAGCGCTGCTTCAAATTGCCCAAGAAAAAATGCCACAGTAGAAAAAGGTTTTAAGCTCTAACGTGCTTATTCATGTTGATCTCAAACACCTTGTGGTTACTGCAGTGCCAGTCTCCTGCCTAATATGTTTGCTTGTGTAAAAGATTATTGCGTTGGGCTCTGTTTCTGACACTTCATGTGTTTCTTTTCTAGCTGTTCTGGAGGCTTCACCAAAGCCTCTGACCTACTTCGAGCAGTTAAGAAGATAGAGGAAAAAGACACTGCTGGGGTGCGAAATTCAAGCAATGACAGAAAAAGAAGGATTCCTGTTCGCCTTTATAAGCGGTGCCTGAGGCTGCAGAGAGAAGCTGATATTATGGCACGGCTCACATGATTTCAGACTAAGCTGCTGTGTGCCGCAACAATGAATTTTATAAGCTTTACATTTCATGGAGCGTTTCTCTTGGATGGTGTAAAATGGCAGTGTGTATTGAAAATATTCAAGGGCTCACACCCTTGAATATTGTAATATATTTGTTAGTATGCCATGGATGTAAATTTTATATATTTATAAAGAACTGTAATACAAAACTTTAAATCATCGCATTGGTCTTGATTTGTTTGAATTTAGTCATTGATTTAAAATCATGTGTAAGGGGGATTTTCACAAATGATCTGCACTGCATGTTGATTAAATAACTAAGTATCTAAAGATACTATAAACTGCTTTCCAAAACAATCCACAACATTCATTATTAGAAACAAACATTGGTGAGTTATGCTTTAGTACAAGTTCCTCTCCTTAAAATGCTTCACAGAGTATCATATATTTACTATGTTTATGAAATATCCCTGATCCAAAAACGTGTTGTGTACAATGCGCACCTGTCCGTCCTTTTCAAAGCCTCTAGCTCTTACAGTGTGTTGCATCAGTATTTTAAAGACACATATTTTGTTTTCCAAGATATGAAAGAGCGAATTTGGCTCCATCAGTTGTTAGAAACAAATTCAAAGATCTTTTCCTGTACAACTAGATGATCTTCAGTTCTTTACTTCCCCAAAAATGGCAAGGATTGTCCTAGAACAGCATGTTTTAAGAATATAATAGCCAAGCACACGTGAAATAAGTCAACAACATGAAGTGTCTTAGCAAGTTGTTTGATTATCCCATACTTCCAGAACAGCTACAGTATTTCTTGACACTGATTCTCCAAGTCTCTAGACTATACTGGCTGGACGAACACCATCTTCCAAATATGCCATATGTACTCAACTGGGCTTATATGTGGTGTCTGGCCATGGCATATGATTCACCTCATTTTCATGCTCATCCAGTCGTTCAGTCAGCCCTTAAGCCCTGTGGGTGAAGAAGGTCCTGGGAGAGACTTGGAAATGTTTCATCATTGGATAAAAGGGATCACCCAGAATAAGTTATGACAGCGTTATTATAGTAATAAATCTATTTTGTGATAATAAGGTGTCTTGTTATTACAATATTAAGTTGTCTTGATGTTATTACAGTCATATGTTGTGTTCTTAGTACAGTAATAAGCACTGTAATTATAATAAGTTATTACAGTAATAATGTAGTAGTACTATGTCGTTAATTAAGGTGTAGTTATTAATAACTACAGTAATAAGCAATAAGTACATAAGTAATAGGTGGTAATTACAGTAATAACTAGTGTTGTTGAGCTTACATGAACGCAATAGGAAGTGTTGTTATAGTTATTATAGTAATAAGTTGTTATAACATCAGCAAATGTTGTTGTTGTTGTTGTCACATCAGTATAATAAGTAGTGTTATTGTCATCATAGTCACAAGTGTTGTTGTTGTTATATTATCTAAGTACAGTTACTGTTGTTATTATGGTCATAAGTGGTGTTCTTGTCACAGTACTAAGTGTTGTTGTTATCACATGAATATAACAGTCAGGGTTGTTGTTATCACATGAATATAATAGTCAGTGTTGTTGTTATCACATGAATATAACAGTCAGTGTTGTTGTTATCTCAGTAATATAATAAGCAGCGTAGATGGACATCAGGATGAACTCATGAATTCTTGACAGCTCTTCTCAGGGGCCGCGGTGCATGCTGGGAGCAGCTCGTTGGCCTTGGAAACATGGCGTCGCACTGACAGCTGGGAGACTCTCATTATCTCCTGCAGCCACCGACACAGCGGCCGGGCCCTCCGCGGAGCAGCGATTCACCCGAGAAACGAGCCTGCGGCGGACGCGGCCGTCGCCCCGAGCAGACTGTCGCTGTCACGGTGCGGCGGGATAACGGATTTAGTGCGGGTGTCACGCCCACTCTGCTCGGTAACGTTAAAACGGTACGGTGAGTTAGCTCCGAGCCAGACGGCTAGCAACCCCGGTTAGCACGGTACCGACACCCGTGTTATGAGGAGAGGAGCCGCCGCCGCCCGCTCGTTACCCGGCTGTCTCCCGTTAACTCGCACCGCAGCCCGTCAAACAGCGCCGACACATTTACCGGGGACGGCGGTCATGTTGTTGTAGCTCGCTAGCAGCCTAGCTTGGGCGTTTCTGTCTCTGTGTCACTGAATTTTTAATGTGCGACCCCTTTGGCATCGCCGTCGGAGGAGAGAGCGATGGGCTCCGGGGCTGTGGACTCGTCCCAGTGGCTGTCCGTGAAGGAGGAGACCATTTTCCTCCACGACGGACTGATTCGGGTCACAGATCTGGCCGAGCTGCCCAGCGAGATCGGAGTGTCGGAGCAGGGGGACACCGAGCAAGAGGTGGGTGAAGAAAATTGTTTATTTGTGTGTGGATACGCACGGGAACACGCGCTGCCACGATAAAGGGGTTGTTTTATTTTTATTTTTTTCTTTAGGATGTGTTTCACTATCAGCAGCAGCACACGCTCACTGATAACAGCAGCGCGTAACGTTTGTAAGTTTGCAGCCTTGTGTGTTATTGAGCCGCTGTCAAGGCAACGACCGGCCGCAGCTCACTTCCTGCCTTGTCTTTCAAAATAAAGCTCAGTTACGCAAACGTGGCAACGACAAGACGATTGTGGCGATGATTTGATATTGAATTCAAATACCTAGATGTGAAGAGTCTCTCTCTCTCTCTCTCTCTCTCTCTCACTCTCCCCTCTCTCTCTCTCTGTCTCTCTCTCTATCACACACACACACACTCTCTGTCTTTTTGTGTGTTATCTCTGTTGCACAGCATTTGACAGTAGGTAATTTTGTAAACAAACAGCATTAAACTCAAAACAACCAGCATTTTCTGTAACAATCAGAGAGATCTATGCAAAGGGACTTCATGGAGCTGATATTCAACAGACTTCAAGGAAGAAATCCCAGCTCTTGGGACAGTTGAGTAGCAGTGGGCACAACTTTTATCTGATCTGTTATCTGATCTGTTTTTATGAACACTCTTCAGTGTTACATACTAAGCAATAATCATAAACAATGGCTGATTTAGACTCTTGACCTGTAGATTTGCTCTCTAAATAGCAATATGCAGATTGCTTGATGTTTTAAAAAAATAAGTAGGCAAGTTTTATTTTGTATGTTGTGCAAGGCAGACTTTATTTAAATCCCTGCGCTTAGGTTTAATGCCAGTTAACGTTAAAATGTCCATCTAGATTGTAGGCTTTTATTTTGAAAACAAAAATCGCTTAAACAGGAAGTGCATATCTCTTAGATCGCGCTGACTTTACAGTGATGCAGATGGAAACTTCGATCTAACAATGTTACATCCCCGGTATTTCTGTCCTCTCAGTGTAATAAAGCGAGAAGCAGTCGTGTTCATCAGTCTGCAGTGCTCGTGTCACATGTTCCTGAGCTGGTCTCTAATGCCTGGTCGATTAAAGATGATGACTAATGTTGGTCTAACAGAAAGTGATGTTCACCTCTTACATTAATCATACCTTATGTAAGCCACAATATGGGTAGCACCAATGTCGAGCTATTTTCTGCATGTGGCATTTAGATTGGCATTAACATTTGAATCAATTTTATGAAATAATAATAGTCAACAATATTTCATCCAAACATTTAACTTCATCTTCAGTGTTCTTTGAATCATCCGGCCAAACTAGGGTGTCCACTTGATAACTCCTCATACAAAAAATAACCAAAAGGTACATTTCTAAAGTTCTGAATTTGAAAAATGGTATTTCTGAACTTTTCTGGCTTAGCTGTTCACACATGAAAACAAACAAACAAAAAAGCAGCTGTTGTGAAAATATCTTTATTTGGTCTGGCAAACCTGAAAATAAGCTTTTGCAATAAATGTAGATTTAACTAGAATTCCACTTGCTGATAGTCCAACACATGGATTTGTTTTTAGGGTACGTTACAGCAGTAGTTGAGCTCACAGCTGTATGATGGGAGAAGTGGTGTGTTGGCACATTTCCACCCCTCGTAGTGGGAAATGTTTTTACACACGGAGTATGCTGAGAATGGTGTGAGGCTTTTGTGCTCATCGCCAGCGACTGCCTGCTTGATTTAATTTTTACAATGTACAGCATGATGCATTCAGCTGGTTGTATCACTACAGTAAAACCTCTTTTGTCCTAAGCTAGTGACCAGGTTTTTAGCTTGTGCTGTAAATGACCAGTTTGTTATTTCTCCAATCCTACACCACATTATCCTCAGTTAGCTCTTAGTGTAATAAACATAAAGCAGCCGCAGATGGCTCCTTAACTTTTCCGCCATCAGCCACATGCTGTTTCTCTTGGCTGATATTAGTGCATATGTTCAGTCGACAGCTCCAACAGATGACAAACCTCTGGTTAATTAATGAATGGGAATGGGAAGGTCAAAGGTAACCGCTTCACCCTTTTGTTTTTTTCATGCTGTTAAGCTCAACAAAAGACATGCAGTGACACAGGGATTTTTTTTTTGAATGTGTGCTTTTTTTTGTTAAAGCTGCTCTAGAACAAGAAGAAACAATGTGGATGTTCTGGTGAAGGCACAGCGACTGACAGCTGGACTTTTCATTTGGGAAAATGCACAAGATGTTGCCAAGTATACCACTGTTTAGATTAGCAGCAGGCATGAATTGAGAATAGTTTTGTACAATGACATTGGTGTTGTCTTTGCTGGCAGTATTCCCTGTAAGTATTACAACAGTGACAACCATAGTATATGTGATCAAAATTTTCAACTTACCCCACATGCCGTGAGTTCAGGGCCTAGAGTATTAAATACAACTTACCAGATGCAAGGACTCCAGAATGCATAGGCCATTTAACTTGAGAAAAATGGTAACACGCACGTGGGTGTGACTCATTAAGTTGACATAGTAATTAAATCCTCTTTTTGGGGGGCAAATGGGGCGGCACATGTCCAAATATAGAAAATGATGTTTGATGCCAGGTTGTAAAGCGTATATTTTCACCTTTACAAAGCCAAGCTGACGCAGAAATAGAGTGGCCATGTTTTCCGGTTTCAACCTCCTCTGTACGGCAGGCGGCAGCTCATACCATAGCACAGGTCTGTCTTCTTATTTAGGGCTATGTTCACATTTCCTTGTGTCCAGCTATAAGACTGACTGGGTCATTCTGTGCTGTTTTCGTAGGTGTTGTGATGGTGACTATTTTTATCCACTTGCAGCAGTGTTTTGCAGAGCAAGGTGGAGAAGGCCTAACATCCAGTTAAGGAGTGTTGCTGTAACATTAGTAGCATTTCTGAAATTGAATCAATACAAATTGTGCCTGCTAAATGGTATAATGGATTTTTTTTCCCTGCTGCATGACTCGTGGGCTACAGAGTGTAATCAATACCTGAAATGCTGCCTAAGTGCATATGAAGCACATTGTTTCACTTGTGCTAGGCCATCCTAAATGTGCCCTGCTGTCTGACCATTATTTCATAGTCCAAGGAACTGTAGACACGAGAGCTTATTCTGTGGAAATGATTCATAGCTGTACTATGGCAATACTGTTTTAAGCTGAAGTGCTCGGTAGATATTAGCTTGTATAACTCGGAGATGAACTGGTTGTTTTTGACTCTGCTGGTAGTAGACCAGCCTCCCCGGTTGTTCTCCAGTTTAAAAAAGCCTTTTATCATCTAGCTGTGTAAGCAGATAGATCTGCGAAATTATTCCCAGGTTAAATTTTGGACAGGGTAAAGTAGAACATAGAGATAAAATAGAAAATTCCCTTTGCTGCTGTTGCTAATGTAAATCTATGTTTTCATTCCTCTTTTCTTCCTTTCCTTTGCTCCAGATTCTAACGTTTGAGACGAAGAACCCGGTGGAGCTTGCGGAGCGTCTGCGTGCTGTATGTGGGAATCAGAGCAATGCATATGCACGCCTGCTGGAGTACCGTCTCAACGCTCTGCGTGGCCTGTGGGGGGCGCAGCGGCAGCTGGCCCTGGAGGAGCAGCAGGAGCGAGAGGGAACTGGAGGGGCTGATGAGGAGACCTTGGCCTTGCTCAAAAGACAAGGTCTGCTCCAGCAACCCGAACAGGCGCCCTTCACCTCCCGTGTCGGCCTGCTGCTGGTCTTCCCGCTTTTGCAGTCCCAGACCCGCAGTGACCCGGCGCTCTGTGGCGTCACAGCGGAAGTACTGCTAGCCTGCCTCCGGGACTGCCAGCCACTCAGCCTCAGCAAAGAGCCCGCCGACTGCCTCAATGGCCTGGAGGGGCTGCTCTGCTCCTGGCTGGAAGATGGTGCCCAGGAGTCAAGCCAACAGCAGGGGCAGGCTGAAACTCAGACCCTCCACACGCACAGACAGAGGGAAAACGCGGCTGCTGCACTCGTGGCACTTGCTTGCGCCAGGTGAGGCCACAATTCCCCTCCTTGCTGTCCCACCTTTGTAATTCTTCAATCTGGCTGTTGGCTCTTATAGACCGT
>JAOXYL010000086.1:7998894-8056502 GCA_028564955.1 Terapon puta
ATCAGTTGTTGATAAGATGTTTACACAGAGAGACACATGACTCATCTGTGTTGTCTGTCGCCTGTGGAACATGTAAATACTGAGTCAAACATACATCCCTGTACAGCACATGACAGGATTTCCCAGATTTAAACCAGTAATACTGTGGCATATTAGATTGCATGTAAAACTGAAGTAATCACAATAGACATGGTTGCCGATATTGTCAGGTTGTTATCATTTTCTCTTTATGCCTGGTTGGAGACACTTTCCAAGGCTGCAGTTACAAACCTTGTTTCCTTCTTTTTTGGCGTTATAGAATGCCAGAAGAGCACTTCAGTGGGCCTCTTCTTGCATAGATTTTCTCCCTGAATATAGAATTACTTGAATGCGTTTAGTTAATAGTTCAGTCCTGGATGAGGCGAAGCAATAAATGAACACTGCACAAACTTAAGTAGGTTGCTCATCGCGCCCTGCAGAGAGTTGCTGTGTAAAATAATCTCTCTGCTGCATTCTAATGGAAAAGATTCTTTATTCAGATTCCAAAAAAAACATTACATTTTAATTCCCAGCACATTACATCGGATCCCCTTCATAATTCAAGCCAAGCATTATACCACTTAGAGCTCCAGAACTGCTTAACAACGAGCTTTCATTTGTGTTTCATGCTGAGGCCTAACTAATCTGCCTAACTATTCTCCAGGGGATCTCTGAAGACCTTCATCCACACAGTTCACCTACTGCAGAAACAGACCGATCTGGGCCAGCTCCCTGTGTCAGACGTCCTGTACAGGTGAGGGCAGTGCTTCAGTTCATCAGAAAGATAGTTATTAATGACTTTCCCTATGTGTAAACCTCTTATGCCTCTCCTGCTTCAGACTTTTGCTCCTGGAAGGAGGCCCAGGCTCTCCATCCTGCCTCCTGGGGGGAAAACACAGTGTGTCCTGGGGCTTTGAGGACATGCTGCCCACACCTGATAATTCTGCTGGAGGAGCAGAGAGTAAAGGTAAAAACCCCTCTCAAAATATTGGTGTGATCTGCCTCTACATTTGTAAAACCAAAAAAATGTGAATACATTCTCCTGTGTAGTTGTGATGAAGTTTTATACACATTTCTAGTTGCTGGCTTACAGGCTGTTGAGAGGACTGTTCTTGTCATATTTCCCATCATAATGCTGGCCAGCTCTCTGATTTATTTATTCACCTGTACATTATTTATAAGGCCCTTTGTCTGAAATGCATGGAGTGTGTGAAATCCCAATGAAAACAGAATGGGGAGAGTGCTTTGCTTGCTATTAGGCTAATTTGCCCTCATTTTACTATATGGTATGTATGTGTAGTGAAGAGACTGGGGCTTGTGTGAAACCAAAAAGAAAAACTCTATGAGAGGCTTATGGATAAAGCAGAGGAGGGTGGAGTGATATTCACTCTCCAGCAATCCATCAGCTGACCTTGATGGAAGCTGATCAGGGCACATATGCATAGAGCGGGTGAGCATATTTACATTCCAAGCTAACCTGACACCAGATCGGTCCTGAGTCTCTGATCTCTGGAAGCATCGTAGTCTTCACAGTGAAACACCAAGCAAAGCACACAGATGCCTCAGGCAGTTTTTAACATCCTAATTCTCAGCTTCCACTCTCTCACTTGTCCCAGTCTGCCGGTGATAGCTCTTGCCTCTTTTCATTTTGATTATCTGTCATCTGTTTGTCATTAACTTCATATTGAATTATTTTCTTCCCCGTGTCCTGCAGACACTGACCTGGGGCGCTGTCTCGCCACAGACGGGCTCTATCTGTATACCACTAACTCCTCTGGGAGAGGACTCAGCAAGCTGGGCTCTGGTTTACATGGGACACTGAGGTAATGTGACACTCCTTCCCGTCTGCCTTTCTTTATCCACAGCAGTCAGAGAATAGCAAGAGAAAGACAGAAAGAGACATTGAAACACTAAAAATATCCCTTATCGCTTACCAATCCCAAGGCAACAATGCTGCTGCATTATTTCCTGGACATTTTTTAATCATTATCTGCAGTACACAGTCACATCCTTCCTAACTGTCTTTGATTGATCTGGCAGATTTTAAAAGAGGACATAAGGGCATTGTGTGCTCTGCCTCTTAATGTCCCACTTTTAGTAAAACAAATTAAGCAAGTTAACCAGTTTGCAGAGGATAGCTTCCTTCCACAATGTGTTTTTTAAATCCAAGGATCTCAAAGTTTTTTGCTTTGCCAAGTGATTTGCAAAAAGGACACATGTGGCAGATTTAGTGAGAGAGCTAATTCTACACTAGAAATATTTCTGATATGCAAACAACTATATTCTTACGCCCGTAACAGCTTTGAACTGGCACGACAACTTCTCTCGGAGGACATACTATCACTCTATTGTCACTGTCAGCACTGAGTAGAATAAAAAAAAGTTGTAGAAAGAACTGAGATTTTAATAACGGCTTAGACCTTGAACACAATGAACTTAGATAATGTTTACATGTGATGCTGTGTTGCTATTCAAATCATGTTTACACCTTTTCAAATTCAACTGTCTCCATATGGACAGGATGGTACTTTGACAGATTGGTCCAGCTTCTAGTATTCTGATAGAAGACAGAAATAGATACAACGTGCTTGGGTTTGTTTGTGCAGGGGTTTTGTGTACTGTCGAAATGAAGAGTTGGAGCCCGGCTGGGTGGTGTTCAGCAGTGGTCGCCTCCTCCACCGCCCCTCCTCCTTTGATGCCAAGCCTCATCAGCTGTGCCAGGTCATTGACCCCTTCACCCTCCAGGTACTGCATATTTCCTTTACATCGTTTTGAGTTGAGTCATTTCGTATTTAGAATAGTGTTTCATTATCCCATCATGTAACATTAAAATGGTTTGATCATATAAACATGAAAGCTCACAATGGGGCAATATTTCTCTATGGAGAACTGCTACTGCAATGCAAGTGGTGATGTTGATAAATACGCATGCATACGTTCGGATGCAGGGCTTTGTAAAAGCTGTTTCATTAAAATGACCTTTAAAAGCCCACCAGCTCTTAAAATGACAAGCATAGCCATGGCCCAGGCTGATGTTCACTGTGCCATTTTCAGGTGTGCCAGATTGTGCCCATGCCAGCCCATCACTTCCCTGTGGGCAGCAGCATGACCACGCTGCACCTCTGCTCAGATGGAACCTACCTGTACTGGGTCTGGTCACCAGCCAGTCTGAATGAGAAGACTCAGAAAGGCCACTCAGTCTTCATGGATGTCTTTCACCTGTCTGTGAGTAGCATATAGTCTGCCCCATGTTTAGCTGTATTCAGTGTGTTTATGCCCGTGTTCAATTTTTGATTTTTTTTCTTTTTTTGTTTCCCCTCCTGTCCATGGTGCAGACACAGACAGGGTTGTGCGTTGCAGATATCTTGCAGGAGAGGGTAATTCTCACTCGCAAGGAAGGCGAGTCTTCAAAGTGCTTGAATGAGCTTCTCTTGAGTCGAATGTCACGCTTCCGGGCCTCTCATTCTGCCACATTGGCTGCTCTAACAGGCTCTGCAATCACCAACACTGTCAAAGAGGAGCAGTCTGGTAATTCATCAGCTTAATCACATATGCCTTATTGTGTTCATGGGGATCGCACGGTTAATAGAATGGTGACACTGTTCTGATGAACTCTCTTACAGCTGTCAACACAAGCTGTGGACTCCCTCTTAAGACCCTGAGAAAGACCCCCATGTATGTGTGTGGAACTTATCTAGTGATGCTGGTCTCACCTCCTGGTGTATCTGGGAGCTCTGCCACACGCTCTTTGTTTGGGGGTACCAGCAGTCTGTCCTCTCTCAAAAGTAAGAGCACACACAGATGCTTGAAAATCATCATTGTATCGAGACTCTCGTGATTTAGGCTTGTGTGTGTCTGAAACATAACAACAGTTGCATCGGACAGTGTAAGCATTGAATTTCCTCAGCAGTGATTAATAAAATACTTCTGGGTTTATTTATGGAACGTAACTTTTCATTTTTCCTCAGTATTAGCCTCCAGCCTTGTGTTTAACCTGGCTGATGGTCAGTTCAGCAGCCGCGCAGACCTCATTGATGCTCCTGGTAGTTCTCTAGGCAGGGGAGCCCAGGTGGCCGGGCTAGGTGAGTTCAACTTTTATCACATTTGTGCTGAATTCATAAAGGATGGTCACACACTGCGTTGTCAGTGGCATTCATTTTTGTCATCCTTGGCTTTGCAGGAGCATGTTATGATGCACTGAACAACCTGATCTGGACCTGCTCCAGTGATTATATAGATCAGTGGTGCAATCCTGGGAACCAAGCCTTTCATCACGTGTGCCATAGGCTCGGAGTCAGCCACGTCATCAAAGAACCCAAAGGTAGATAGAAGTTACTTTAAATTCACCAGATGCTCTTTGCATGAGGTCCAGTCAGACATTTGAACATCTGCAAATCTTGACCTTTCACAGAGGAAACTGTCGCCACTGGGGAGGTGATCAACCAGCTGCTTCATCATGTAGGTGCTATGTGCATCCACCAGCTCAACCTGCTGGCGGCCAGCAGCAACAGCCTGCCCCTGGGGGCCCTGCTGGGTAAACAACATCCCATCGAGGCCCGTCACTTCAGCAGCATCTGTGATATTATGGAGAAGGCCATGGTTAATGGAGATACCTGCATCATCCGCTGCATCTTGGTGGTATTCCAGGTCAGTTTAAGGTGCAGTTGGGGGCAGTTGTACAGAAAATGACTTTGCCATTTTCAGTGTATTTTAGTATTTTGTCCATCTTCTCCAGGTGGTGTTTAGGTTTTTCAATCCTCAGTCGGAGCAGAATCGGGAGAGTGTGCGTCGTTCAGGCCTACTCCTGTGGCAGCTACTCATGGCTCCTGTTGATCAGATAGGAGCAGAGATTCAGAAAGAGGTGTGCCTGGCCATCAGGTAAGTCATACAGACACGACAGAACTAACTGCTAAACTTTTGTTCTGAATAATCATTGATCATAATTATGTTCAGACTGGGCCTAAATTACCTTCTCTCTGTCTCTGTAGCTCAGGCCTGAATACTTTGTATCAGGGGGAGGCTGAACTCAACAAACTGCTGAAACTGGTTTTAACTGAAGGTGATTAACAGACACACTAATTTCAATATAACTGGTCCTTTAAACTTTTTTTCTGGTGAGCATATCTAATATTTTGTGTATTTGTGTGCAATATTCAGGTGAAAGGAACAGTGGTCTGTCTCAACTTCGGGACGTCATCCTCACCAACTTGGCAGACCAGCTGCAGAAGAATAGATTTGGAAGTGAAGAGGATGACCACTACAGGTGAGTGGTTCTCCTTTTATCTATAGCGTATAATATAGTCTTTGGTAACCAGCACAAAACAATGTTTTATTTTTGCTTAAAAAAAACTGAAGTTAGCTCCCTGTGGGTGTATAGTTTTTTAAAGTAATGAAGTAATATGTCTCTTGCAGATTGAGTGATGAGCTACTGCACTGTATCCTCAAGACTGTAGTCCGGGAGTCCTGCCTCCTCATTACCAAATGTCAGACTGTCGCCCGAGATGATTTCCAGAAGCTGCTCTCCACTGTGCCAGTATGAATATCAGTTCAGCAACACAAAGTGCCATCTGTGCTGACTAAAATCACATGTTTTGTGAGATTTCACGTTTACAAACTTGAGATGGTATTTTCCTCTCTGTAGGTGGTCTCACCTAGTCTGCGCTACCTCATGGCTGTTCAGAACCACCTCCTCAGTAACACCATTCTCATCCGTCCGGATGATAATGACGACAGTGACAGCTCCCTACAAGGGGAAACAATGAAGGTACAGGTAAACATCCCCTTTAGTTACCCCTACCTCTGTGCACCTGGAGTCTGTTTTTGTGCCTCATAATGAGAGACTAACCTACCAAACGGAGCAACGGGAGATGAATGTTCTCTTTCGGTACTGCCTGGTAATTTGTGCTCATTGGAGTTTTAGTGATATCAGTGTTACACTTACTAAGGATGTGTTGTTTTCTTTATATGTAAATATATATTCTGATTCTAGCAGTGGTTTCTGATAAATGCATGAAAACAGAATAGTGTCTTTTATCTCTAGACATAGAAGTATAGAAGTCTATAAAGTATATTTGAGACAGTTTCCATATTGCATGAAAAAGATCTAAGTATTGAACATGTTGGAAGCAGTGGTTACGTAAGTGTGGGCCTGTGCTGTGTATGGTCCTCAGGAGCTGCAAAGCAGTATCCTGTCCCTAGCAACCAAGATCCTGGTGGGATGTGATGAAGTGCTGGAGACCCTGCAGCAGGTGACCACAGCTCTCATTAACAGCGACATCCCTGACAGAGAAACCAGGTACGTTTTAACCACATCTGTTTTAAAAGTATCTTATCAGGGTGCACTAACCCTCTGGTCAGCCCTCTACTGTGGCTGTGGGATGCCTCTAAAATCGACTAGCTACTTATTTTATTTAATTGCATAAGCAGACTTTTGAAGTCAATCTCTTGTGTCACCTGTATTACCATAAAACCATAATGTTACTGACAAAAATAAAACCAGACATGATGTTCTCTCACTTGGCTCTAATGCACTGTTTCACCGTGAAACAAGATTTAGCTAAACCTGAGTAATGCTGCAGGCTCTGTTTTTTTAAACAGAATAAAAGAGTGCATGACAAATCATTTATGGATGCAGATTTTTAAAATCACAGTGGCTTTGTTTTACCTTTTCAGATATCCACATTTCTTGTCTGTCATTTTCTGCCCAGGATCCATCACCTTCATGTTTCATTTTTCACCCTCTCTCTCCTTGTTTTTCAGGTTGAAAGGTCTGGAACAGGTAACCAAGGCCACCATGCTTGGGCACCTGCTGCCAGTGTTGCTCACCTCTCTGATGCACCCCAATCTTCAGACCCTCACTCTTGCAGATGCCCTCATGCCTCAGCTGGTGCAGCTGGTCCTCTACACCAGCCAGGTTGGAATCTTACCACTCCAAAAGGCAACTCTTGCATTCAATGCAGATTTTACATGAGTAGAAAAAAGCAGTCATCAATAAAGAATTTATTTTCACTCTGTTTTCTAGACTGCCCTCTTACTAAAGACTCAGTCTCCGCTTTTCACTGAGGAGCCTCTACCTATGGGTGGCTCTCTGGGGCAGGGGGCGAAGGCGTGTGCTGCTGATGACAAGTACGTTTTCTGATGGTCCACCGAAATAATGTTAAAGATTGATTTACAGTTATTTCAGAATCATGATCTGTTGGTATGAAGTAAATATGACATTTATGATTATGTTTTCAGTAGTGTATTATCATGTGTTTTCCTGAGCCCCTCGTGTGAAGAATGGAGATATACAGAGATAAAATATTCACAGATACCTTGGTTCTCCACGTGCAGTCTCTTTTACGTGGATCTGACTCCCAACATGTCAGATTCACAGAAAGGAGACGGCGAGCTGGTTTGTAATGAAGGATTTAAAATTCACTTGCCACTCGTGCTGATTGACAGGGCTCAAGGGTCGGACATACCGCTCCACCAGAAACATCTTTGATTGCACTAAAGAGATTTCTTGTTTATTTTTATAACATCTTAGTTTTTATAGTAAATCTCATTAATATTGGCACAGGAAAACTAACCTCTGCTAAAAGTCATTAAGTCTTACATAATGCACCCTAAAGGTCCAGCTGTTTTGTCTCTCATAAGCTCAGTTTTCTAAAACTAGTCCTCCTTTTATATCCCTGATATTAGAATTCTTGATGAACGTGAGGAGCCTGGTTTCCTGACTGGACTGAAGATCCCTGCCCCATGGGCTGCTGGGAAGACAGTGGAGACTGTGCACCCTGTGAGGGATAATTATAAGTTCAAAGAGACTGTACACATCCCAGGAGCCCGCTGCCTGTACCTTCGCTTTGATTCTCGCTGCTCCTCACAGTATGATTACGACAAGGTATTGACTCTTAACGATAAACTACCCCTTTGGGAATCAGCCACTGTAGCACTTACATACATCGTGTGCAATTTTTTAAGAATAGCAAAGCTCTAATTGGGGATACTTTAAATTGAATACATTCTCTGATATTTTAGTTGGTTATCTACGCTGGTCCCAACACCAACAGTCGAAAAGTAACAGAGTACGGAGGGAACACTCTTGGATATGGCAGTCGTAGTGTTTTGGGGACAGGATGGCCCAAAGATCTCGTCAAGGTAAGATAAACTGTTTTGCATTCATGCTGACCACACAGTGTACACACAAAGGGATAACTTATTTCTGTGTCCTATTTTAGGTTGAAGGAGACACTGTGACGTTTTCCTTTGAGATGAGGAGTGGTCGTGAACACAACACCCCTGATAAAGCCATGTGGGGGTTCTCCTGCACTGTCAGAGCTCAGGTAAAACATGGGAGTACTTACTTGCCCTAAACATATGTTTAACCTGGTTTAATCATGCTGGAAGGTTGCAACATCACAAACAACAGCTAATTGTGAAGATGCTATCTGTTTTCAGGAGTCATCTGAGGATGTGTCTGGGGGCCTCCCCTTCCTGGCAGACCTTGCACTGGGTCTGTCAGTCCTGGCCTGCTCAATGCTCCGCATTCTCTACAACGGGCCAGAGGTGACGAGAGAGGAGGAAGCCTGCCATGATTTGCTCTGCTCAAAGCTGTTGCAAAGGTGACACAGCTAAATTAAATTTCCACAGACTGTCTCCTGGTAATATTGATTGCCCATGTGAGAGATATGATAAAGTGTAATACTAGTAATTAGTGCATGTTCTTCAATAGTATGTAGTTTAACACAGCAGCTGGCAGCCAACGGAGCAGACTGGTGACAGGCTTTATTTTTTTCTTTAGGTGTCAGTGGCAGGTGGAAGCAAATGGTGCAATCTCTCCTGCTCTCACGCCGAGCCCCTCACCTCTGCCACTCACTATTGAGGAGGACCGGGAGTTCACCTACCCCTCTGATGTACTCATCCCACCCCCTGGCCTCATGCCAGGCACCTACTTTGACTTGCCTCGCATCCGCCTCCCTCCAGGCATCATGGGCAGGCTGCGAGAGGTGTCTGGAAGGGCTCGGCCACAGTTCCGTCCTAGCATCAAGTAAGAGGGTCTTGCTTTCACACAGTACTGTACAGCATGTGACATCACAGAAAAGGAAATGTCATTGCTAAAATGATGAAGTGATTCCATTCAGGCTTTCAAAAGTCCAAGCAGAACTTTTACAGTCTAACAATGACAGAGACAGGTGAAGCAACATAAAGCAACACTTTCCAAGACTGTGTAATTGTAAAGAACAGAGCTCACAGGTTTGTAAGTGAATTATGTAATATGAATATTTTTTCAGACTGGTCGGCAGAAGAACAGAATATCCTTTGAAGTTTTTGTGATTTCGATTAGACTGACACATCGTACTTTAAATGGAATATCTAGGCTTTTGTATGCCTTCTGGCCTATTCGGCATCACGTGGTGATTTTTTTTAATTTAGTTCCGATGGCTGTTCTTAAGATCTTTATTTTTGTCTCTATATTGCAGCAGTCCCCATTCTTAGGAGCCATAGTTTGTTTGTTTTTTGGATAAGGGAGCTGATATTGCCATAAAACCACAGTGACATCAGTGCAGATCTTCAATGGAGTAAAAATATTTTGTTTTCTTGTCAAAAGTATAATGTTTTAATGTTTTTAACCCATTTTCTTTTGTAAGGGAGGTGATCAGGCCAGACGTTATGGAGGAAGTTATAGTGTCTTGTGTCATAAAACACCTAAGCCTGGTGGATGCCCTTCAGTCACTTGTCAACTACCAGTACCGTGAGGATCACGCAGAGGAGTATGACCTGGTTTGTAAGATCATGGCCGAAACCTTCAAGAAGATCAACGCTATGCAGCGACAGTTGCAGGTGAACTTCTGTGACACACACTTTAAAAAAACGAATATGCTTTGAATTACATTTGCTTACAATTAGTAGAAGACAGTGCACACAATGCATGTTTGTCATTTAGTCAGTCTTTAATTAGGCATTTCAAGAAAGTTCTGTGTTGGATAGTTTAATAAAGCATTCCCAACTGGCTACAGGGAATAGGATTAATGGAGAATTACTTTTGCATGGTGGTAATATACTGCTCTGGGCAGTATATTAAAATAAAACGTGGGTAATATTAAAAAAACAACAGTGAGTTATGAGAAGGTTTAGGTTGACCATAGAATCTGAGTGTAGCTAAGATAAAGTAAATGAGGCTTTGAGTCCGAACAGAAGGAAAAAAGCATGAGCCTTACTCTGTAATTATCTCCCATGTTGCTTTCAGAGTGTCGCAGAATTGGAACAGAAGTGGCAGAATGAGGTAGAAGAGGCCCATCAGGGAAAGCTGGAGAACAACACCCCTTTCTTTCATGACTACCACTTCTTTGAGGTACTCTACCCCATACATAATGCTCTCATTTACTCAAGAGATTATATCTGTACTATTTACTTTGATATTCAGAATTTATTGTTTTGTTTTTATTGTTATAGAACAAAATAAAGGAGCTGGAACTACTTTGCTCCCTAAAAGAGGTCCCACTTGATTTTAGTGATTTGGAAAATGTTGTCCTTGCATTGAGGTAAGTAATTCAAAATTATTTTAGTCCTTGTAACACATGACATTATCTCAGTTGTTCAGATCGGTTTGCACAGTAACATTACATGCCTGCACCAACAGGGAGAAGTTCTTTCAGGAGGTAAACACCATGCATCTCAGAAGTAGCACTTCACTGGCTAAAACTAAGGCACTGGTGAAGAGTTTGATGAACCGCACTGAGCTGCTGCTCCATGTTACCATCGCTCCACATTGCAGAAGTCTAACCAGCACACCTGCTGGCACACCAGGTCCAGGTGCATATTATCTGTTATGTGTCTTCCTATGTAATTAAGTAGTTGCTAAGTAAAATCCTGTTGGGCAGCATGGCTTGGATTAGAGATTTGTCAACTTAAGATGTTCAAGCTTCATGATGTCAATTTTTTTTTCTTGCAGCGTCTAAATCAGTGTCAGATGCCAAGACAGTGATCCCCATGGTGAAGCAGCCGGTCTTCCTACGCAGCATGTCTGCACCCTCTGACTTGGAGATGATTGCTAACCAAGACTTAGAGTTTACACATGCGCCTCAAAGGTGTTTGTTAATTTTTGGTTTTGTAGATTTATGTAGTGTTTGATAATCATATAAGGGAACAGGAAATACATTTATCCCTTTAATTGTTATTTTACATATAGGAGGCGACACCACCCCACGAGCCATCGCAGCAGCTCATTTACCCTGCTGCAGTCTCTGGCCATAGAGGACAGCCGGGACAAACCAACATACAGCGTGCTGCTGGGACAGCTCTTCGCCTTTATTGGAACTACACCTGATCAAGCTGTAAGTCTCGTCCTCATCGCTTACTGCGTTTTTATCGATTTGTTTGTTGCCATATGACGCTTTTCCACTAGTACCTGCTCAGCTTGACTCGGCTCCATTCAGTTTTTAGGTTTTTCAATAACGTGTTAGTACCTGGTACCAGGTACTTTTCTTTTACCTCCTTGGTCGGGGTTCCAACAGTCGAGCTGAAATTGTTACGTCGGTTTTGTCTGGTGGCCTCTATAGTCGGTTCGTGTTTGTGTCGCATAACAAATGGTGTTACCAGAGTTTCATCTGTTTTGCTATGACAACCCCACTCTTTTGTAATGGACAACGTCCAAAACTTATTTGAGTCGAATCAAGCTGAGTCAAGTAGTGGTAGAACTGTGTCATGGAAACGTGCCAATAAATGTGTGAAAATGGCAAAAAAAGGCCTGAAATCTGTACACCTGTAATCTCTGTAGGTGTCAAGCAGCAGTTTCCTGTCTGCTGCGCAGACACGGTGGAGGCGTGGCAGCACACGTAAGCAAGCCCTTGTTCATATGAGGGAGTTGCTCACTGCTGCTGTCAGAGTTGGTGGAGTCACCCATCTGGTGGGCCCTGTCACTATGGTACTGCAAAGTGGGCCAAGGTAGGTGAAGGGGACTATAAACACATGTAGCTATTCCACCATAATCTGCACACACTTACATATACATAGGTAGATGCACTAACCTACAAAAACAGTCTAGTGAATGTGCAATGTAACTAACTGCTTCCTCTCTCTACATATATTTATGTATCTACACATATATATCTATGTTTGTGTGCCATCTGTTCAGGATTGAGGAGCTGACCTGCGGTGGAATGGTAGAGCAGGTGCAGGAGGCCTTTGGGGAGACCATGACGTCTGTAGTGTCACTATGTGCTCGCTACCCAATTGCTTGTGCCAACAGTATCGGCTTGCTTTGCACAATCCCCTACACAAGGCAAGATAATTCATTGCGTGCTATCTCTATTATAATTAGTCTGTATCACTAAACCCTCAGATTTCTTACCCTCATTGTTATCTGTATTGTGTTGATAGGAGTGAGGAACAGTGCCTCGTGCGGAGTGGTCTGGTTCAGCTCATGGACAGCCTGTGTAGTTTAAGTGGTCAGAGGGAATGCAGTTCAAATGAGAAGCAGACCAAAAAGCAGAAAGTGGCCACCATGGCCTGGGCTGCTTTCCAGGTGCTAGCTAACCGCTGCATCGAGTGGGAGAAGGTAGAAGGTATGCTATACTTACAGGTCTTACAGGTGAAAAAATCCTCGAAAACTAGAGCGGGCAAGAATAACTTTAAAGTGCTTAATAAGAAAGTGTATAGCATGTTGTAATGAATGAAATAATAATTATTTTTCTCTTTTAAAGGTGGGTCTACAGATGCAGTGCATTCTGGTCTGGCACGGCAGGTGTCCAGCCTGCTGACCAATCACCTGGCCAGAGCCACAGAGTGCTGTGGGAATCAGGCAGCCGGCAATGATGCCTTACAGGATGTGCTCAGTCTGCTCAATGACCTTTCCAGGTAAAATGTTATCCCTTGTATGTCCGCAATGATTTTTTTTGCATCATGTATGCACATCGACATCATGTATTAGTGTGTATGTATTTATACAAGGTTTGTGTCTGTTCCTTTGTTTTGCATTCCAGGAGCCACATAGGGAAAGCAATCCTCAGCCAGCCAGCTTGTGTTTCTAAGCTGCTGTCTCTGCTGCTTGACCAGAGACCTTCTCCAAAGCTGGTACTTATCATCCTTCAGCTATGCCGTGCCGCCCTGCCTCTCATGAGTGTGGAGGACTGTGGAAACGTGGCCCTGCCCTCTTGGAGCTACTCCATTAACACTCTAGATGCTGAGCAACAAGATGCTAGTGACCCTGCCTCACGTATTGCTGCCTTGCTGCTAGCCAAGCTGGCAGACTATGTCGTACCAGGTGGGTCTCTCTAACCAAGGAATAGTGAATATATGTGTCTGGTATGGGGTGGCCTGTGTAACCAGATTGAAATGCCAAATACATGCTGAACTGGATAAACAACTGAATGGTATTTCCAATATTCCCTCTTTACCAGGTTGTCAGACTCTGCTGTCCCCCAGCTCCTCTGAGCCGGACACCAGTCTATCCCGTGCCAGTTCGAAAGGAGCTCTGAAATCAGAGGATGTTGGGGAGGAGGGAGAGGCAGTTGATGGCAAGCTATCAATCTTCATCCATAAGAGAGAAGACCAGTCATCTCATGAGGTTCTGCAACCACTTCTCAGGTAAGTTTATCCCTGATGTCTTCGTTTTTATTTCACATTAGCAAAGCATGTCTGGGTTACTATGAATAAATTCTTTTACCCATTGTGTTCAAAATGCAGCAGTTCTGAGGGACGCCCCTTTCGGCTTGGCACTGGAGCGAACATGGAAAAGGTGGTTAAGATGGACAGAGACATGACAAAGGTAAAATATGTTTACCCAAAATTTTAAATAGTTACTTGTGTTTCAGAAGCTTTATTCCAAATGCCATCCTCACCTCTGCTGTCCTATTTCGAACCTTCCCCAGAGTGGAAGCTGTGAGGTGATCACAGAAGAGGCATCTGCTGCCCTGAGGAAAGCCAACAAGTGGGCTCAGTCTGGTCTGATCGTGAGTGTTGGTCCACCTGTGGAGACTCTTGCTCAGGAAACTGCTGGAGGCATCACCACTGGCGACAAGAAGAAAACTGCTCAGACCGCTGTTTGTAGGGACAGGAATGCTGAACTGGCCAGGTAACTAAACAAAAGTTGTGGAGGAGGAAACTACAGTTGTGTGATTCTTCATTGTTCCGTTGAAAGCCGCCAGTAAATGAATGGTCATACAATGCTCAAAGGTGTGCATATATATTGCAAGCCATGAGGTCTAAGTACACATGATTTTCAACACGTTAAAAACATGTAAACAATACCTCAACAACATGTTGTCAGTGTGTTGTTTATGTGTTTTTAAGGTGTTGAAAATTACGTGTATCTGGACTTCATGTCTGTCTGTGTGTGTTTCTCTGGTCAAAGTGTGTACATATCTGTACATGACTTATGAATTTTCCTTTAACAGGTCAGACCCTGTCAGGCCATTCATCAGTGGCCATGTTGCCAACAGTATGGCTGCTGAGGTCATTGCTCTGCTGCATAGTCTGCTCACTGCTCCCGAGTCCAACACTGCTCAGATCTGGACAAGCACTGCTGAAAAAGTAAAGAACTATAATGTGTCTGACTGTATAGCAATGTAATGCAATGCTTTAATGGTAACCTTGTTATAGGGTTAATGATCATATAAAGTAATTAATACGATTTTGTATCTAGATTGACCTGAATTTGAGTCCATATGATGCTGTTTCTATTCATCCTAATGGCTTCTCATTTGGGGTTTGTGGTAGGTTCTCTCCCGGGCCCTGATGTTTATTCCTCAGCTTGGGAAGTATGCTGAGAGTATTCTGGAGAATGGGAGCAGTAGTGGCAGGAAACTGGCCAAACTGCAGGCCATTGGCAGACAAGCTGTTGCTGCACTCTGCGCCCTTGGAGGCTTCAAAGAGACTATTAAAATTGGCTCTGAGGTCCAGGTTAGTTATGGGATATTAATTGGTGAAAATGAAACACAAAGCACTTTGACATGTCATCACCTTGTCCTTTTGAAATGTTAAATGTTGGCATGTTTCCTGCAATTCCTCTGCTTATCAGGTGGTTGGTAAAGGGGTCCTGGGGAGTGTGGGCATAGTTATGTCCATCAATGAGCAGGAAGGCATTGCCACAGTGAAGTTTCCTTCTTGCGAGTACAGGAGAGCTTGCAAAGCCTCAGACATCCTTACAGTACCCATATCGCGCCTCTGCACACCCAGATCTGAGGTATACATTTCAATCAAACACATTATAGTCCACAGTTTTAGGGAAAATATCAGCTTGAATCTCACCTGTGTCTCCCTTTCATCTTATACCCACCCCCAACAGGCTTTGCCCCTCTATAAGCTCTCAATCACAGAGAAGGTGGTTCAAGCAGTGCAGTCCATGCTGCTACCACAGGAGGGCAGTCTCTCCATTCACACCTCCCTGCCAGCTACAGGAGATGGCTCTAGCCCGGTAATGGCTGCAGTACGCTTGCTGGCCGAGATCAGAACCAGGTTAGTAAATATACATGTCGATTAACACTTCCACTTCTGAAAGAACTTTTCTTTTTAAGAAATTTCATCCATTTTAACTTATTTTCAGTGACAATTTAAGTTTGAATCATGATGTTTTTAATCTGCTATATTTAAAATGTGAGCGCCTAAAGGCCTTTGAAACTGAATTTGAATGGAAGTTTTAAAGAAGAATCACAGATTTGACAAATGACAAGGATTTTAATTGTTTTCAGGGCATGCCTAGTGATGGCACAACTCTTGGAGGATAGCTCCTTCTGTGAGGAGTTCATCCAGCAGTGTCCTGCTGCTGTTGAGGTTCTCAACCTGGTTGCCCAGGAATGCAGCCCTGGTGAGCATACATATGAGCATGTCTAACCATTTGAGCACCCAGAACCAATAATTTACAGAGTAACGTATTTAATTTGTTTACTTTGGGCAGCTGCGTGTCTGACAGAGTTCTGTCTTGCAGGGGAGCGCCTCGGCATGGTTGAGGCTCAGTGTGAAAGAGTGAGAATGCTGTACCGGGACTGTGCTCGACCTCCTCCTCCACCACTGCAGACAGACAGACGCCAGGTGAGAGTGACCGCATTTTTAGTGTAGATTTTGTGATACTCAGGAACAAATACAAGTTATTAAAAAAGTGGGAAAAATAGGTGATTACTGAGCATTTCCCCTATCAAACATAGTTTAAGGTCAGACTTAGTCTTCAGTCTTAAAACAGTGTTAACAGGAAAACCACTAACGAGCTGTTAAAGTTGTTTTAATTAACTTACAGCTGAAGGCAAGACTGCTATGGTGGGGAATTGGTATTTTTCTGCAAGCCTCGATGTTTAATGCAGTCAATAATCTTCAAAGGCATTTTGACGAAGTAAACAGTTTCAGTTGATGGCCACACTTATCTCCTCATCTCTTTGATGTGCTCATCAGCCCAAGGAGATCACTTGGTGTCCATCCAGAGTATTCCCTCCGGTCCGCGCCTGCATGTTCTCGTCACGTCTGACCTCTGTCACCTTCTTGGCTGATCCAAGTGCTGGAGGAGGGCTGCCCAGAGGCACTTTCATCTACGCTACCTGTCCTGTACCAATTCAGGTGTGCCAGTAACAGTGGAATGCACTCCTGCATTAATATTTGTTACCTCAGTTTTCTGAGTAAGATAAAACCATGCATTGATACTGCAGCCTGTCCACAACCTTCCATTTACTTCTCTGTGTCCTTGCAGGCCCCGTCCTTTTACTGGGAGATAGAAATTGTCTCCTATGGAGACTCTGAGGAGGACAGTGGCCCAATTGTGTCCTTTGGTTTTGCCACTGAAGCAGAGAAGAGAGATGGTGCATGGACCAACCCTGTTGGCACATGTCTGTTTCATAAGTATGTTCATCAGCGTATTAGCTCTGAGAAACTCCATCCTTTTCCCACTGCCCTGTCTCTGACTTGAGTGCTGACTGCTATCCTTCTCTTTTGTGTCGTTCCATCTCTGTGCATCTGTCTCCTGTCTGTCTGTGTGTGTCAGTAATGGTAGGGCAGTGCATTATAATGGCTCCAGTCTGCTGCAGTGGAAGAGTGTCAGGCTGGATGTGGCTCTACTTCCTGGTAAGACAGGAGACTATGTGTTTCCTCATATACAATTTACTGTCTCCTTTTGTTTGATTTAGTCAACTTAGAAATCCATACAACAATGTATGTTATGGATTTGAACAAAACTCCTTAAAGCATTGTACCTTATCTGGCTGCCTTTTCAAAAATCTGGTTTGCAAACAAATCTTGCCTCCTTAACTTAAACTGTATCTACTGTTGCATGTTGTAAGTTACGTCATTACCTATTAACATGGAGTCATTACTGAGAATCTGATCTGGTCTTTATACAAACACAGGCGATGTTGCTGGAATAGGCTGGGAGCGTTCTGAAGGCACTCCTCCACCCCCTGGTCAGGCCCCTAAAGGCAGGGTTTACTTTACCTACTGTGGCCAGCGGCTCAGCCCTATCCTCGAGGATGTGGCTGGAGGAATGTGGCCCTTGGTGCACATTCAGAAAAAGGTTAGTTTCTGTTAACTGAAAGTGACCCTTAGACTTTTATATTTTATTTAGCTATAAAGCTATAATTTGTATAATTTATTATGCCGCATTCTTTTCCTTGCTGTTTTGGTGACAGATTTTTCCCTGAAGATTAATGTAGTTAATCTCCATTTCCCTTTTTTGTAGAACTCAAAGATCCGTGCCAACTTTGGAAACCGGCCATTTGCATATGCAGAAGGCCAAGCACACAGAAATGCTGCTGACTTGTGTGTAGACCTTGCAGAGGAAATAAGTGCAAATTTTGAAGCTCTGCCCTTTGCTATGGCCTCAGACAGTGATAACGATGCAGGTGCAAGTGTCACCTCTGACTCTGGCTCCCATGGACCCCCTTGTCGGATTGCAGCTGTGGCAGTCGCCCAGCAACGTATGTTAATAATTTCAGCCTTATCCTCATTAAATGTGCAATCTTTCCCATTACCTCTTAAAGTCTGACAACAGGTAGTACACTACACTAATACATTTGTGTATTGTTATATCTCGTAGTTGGTGACATTGTTGACCCTGTATTTTTGTGTGTCGTTGGTACAGAATACAACAGTGACCTGTCGTGCCATTACAAAGTTGAGCTAAGCTACGAGAACCTGGTCACCTCTGGGCCTGACCCTCATCCTCCTCCTATCGCAGATGATGAGAGCGATGATGAGGATGATGATGATGTCCCAAGAGTGAGTGGGGCCTCCACACTTTTCATCTTTTGCAAATAACTTCCAAATGCATTTAAAGTTTGTACTCCTCATTGTTTACTTTGATTTGTCTATAGGAGGACCACTATGCCTTGCTGGTAAAGGCCTGGGAGACCAAAGTATTTCCTACCATTCGCAGGAGGTTCCGTAATGAAGCTGAAAGGAAATCTGGCCTGGACCAAATCAAAGGGGCTCTGCAGCTAGGTGAAGAATGAAAGGATGTCATTAAAACATAACCTACATTTCTAGAGTAGCAAAGCACTGAAACATGAAACACTTAAACCAGTTTTGCGATGTCATTTGATCAAGAGAAGGAATCAACGGGTGAATAGGAGTCAGCAAAAAGTTGCTTAGTTTAAAATAAAGTATAAGACTCTACATCACTTAACTGGAGTGTTAAAGTATCAGAAGAAGGTCAACTGTTTGGTCAGGGTAGGATATAACATTATGTAAAAAAACAACTCAGCAAAAGCGTATGAAAGCATTTTAGCCTCATCAGGAATGCAAACAAACAGAAACGAGGAGGGTGGCTTGCACAATTTTTAGATATTTTCTTAACCACTGACTCTGTGCCACTGTGGTTGATGGAAGGTCAAAAATACAAAGCCAATACTTAAACAAATCATGCATTCAATTTCTATCAACGACACTCATTATACACCCACTCTGCATGTTTTCTCCACTTTTAGATTCACTCTACTACTGTTAAAAGGTTTTTAATTTACTGGTAATAATTCATGTGCACTCATGCAACATACAGGGAGGGCACTGTGAATACAATTCAGAATTAATTATCCTTAAACAAATCAGAACAAGGTGAAGTAATTATAGTGCTACAGTTAAATTTGACATGAAATTAATTGACAAAAGTTAATAACCTGTTAAATGAGTTTAAAGCATACGCTTGATGTCAAAGTTTATTAAATATCAGTTAAACAAGTACAGGCTTGACGCCGTTTATCTCCGGGGTGTATTTTGCCAACAGGCATGGTTGACATTGCAAGACAGACAGTGGAGTTCCTGTATGAAGAGAATGGCGGTATTCCTCGTGACCTCTACCTTCCCACCATTGAGGATATCAAGGATGAGGCCAACAAGTTCACTATTGATAAAGTTCGCAAAGGTACCATTCACCAACGTCACTTTACCTGCACACATTGAGTTAAAATGAGCTGACTTTCGATGTATTCTAAGTACGTACCTAAATAACTTTGCACTTCTTCTCACCTAAGTTCTGGGGCTCTGTGGCGTCCCCCAAATTAATTGGCCTGTGTAATAATTTGTTTATTCAACACAGGCTTGACTGTGGTCATCCGCAGTCCAGACAGCAACAATACCAACAGCACAACAGGAGGGACAGCCCTGCCGAAGTTCGCCATTCGTGGCATGTTAAAGACATTTGGCTTGCATGGGGTAGTGCTGGATGTGGACTCTGTAAGTATAAAACTGGATGCTTTAATTACTTATTTTAACAAAAAGGCCTGCTGTCTTGCTTGTAGACTGAGAGTGCAGATGTGCCATATATAAAATATGTTCACCAACCTAAAACATACCCAAATACCTGCTTTTGTTAACTTGTCTAGGTAAATGAGCTGGTACAGGTGGAGACCTACCTGCGCAGTGAGGGAGTCCTGGTGAGGTACTGGTACCCTATTGAGATGCTGGAGCGCCCGCCTGCTGGATCTCGACGCACTGCCGCTAATGGCTTGGTCTCACTAGACAGTAGCAACATTCAGATTCATAGGTAATGTATGGACCTAATGAGAACAGACAACCATATTGTGAGCACATCCTGTCCCAGAGCTCATATCAAATGCTCTTTTACTGCTTTGCTGCAGGGAGCTGCTTCGCTGTGAGAGTGCGCTGGCTCGGTTATATTGCCGTATGGCCTTGCTCAACATCTTTGCCCCCAAGA
This sequence comes from Terapon puta, assembly GCA_028564955.1. Taxonomy (NCBI): domain Eukaryota; kingdom Metazoa; phylum Chordata; class Actinopteri; order Centrarchiformes; family Terapontidae; genus Terapon; species Terapon puta. The sequence goes on from JAOXYL010000086.1 coordinate 8,019,020, forward strand.
GTCCCCACACCTTCACTCGACTCTTCCACATACCTGCTATCCGTGACATTACCCTAGAACACCTGCAGCTGCTGTCTAATCAGCTGCTGGCTCCACCCCTCCCTGGTGAGTGTTCTTCTCTCCTGTAAATAACTTGTGGTGTTCATGGCATTTTATGTTTCCATGCTCATCACCCTGATGTTGTTCTTCCTGCAGATGGCACTATTAGTTCAAGTTCTATCCTACTGGCACAGTCGGTGCTCCACAACCTCCAGGGCCAAAGCTGCTCTCCCTCAGAACTATTCTACCAGGGCAATGCTCAGCCCATCCGGGAGTGGCTGACAGTGGCCATCACCCGTGCCTTGCATCAAGGAGAGGAAAGTCTTCTGGAGCTCACAAAGCAGATCTGCTGCTTCCTTCAGGTAAACTCTGCCAATCACTGCTTGATTTAGAATAATTGTCTCTGGTTACTGTCCAATTTGCTAAGTTGTTAATCTTCTGATCACTTTGACAGAATGCACCAGAGCAGTTTACATCTGAAGAGTTTCCTGTGACAGAGTCAAAGGTTAGCATGGATGTCAGCTTCCCAGGTGCTGCATTTGTGATTGTATCCTGCAAAGAGAGCCAGCTAGGATGCCGCAAAGAGTGAGTTCTTCAAAAGTGTTCAAAGTCAGCAATTCATGATGAACTCAGATTTCTCCTTTCTTTCCTGTTAAATATTAAAATGTATTCCCTCTTCTGTTTTTTCCTCTGAAAAGCTCCAGCCTTTACAAGGCCCCCTGGGCTCGAGTCATGGTGTATGGCCTGGGTCACAAAGTTCGTAGAAACGGCCAGCTAAATCTGATGGAGGCGGTGTGCTATCCTCTGGATGCCTCACCTACCAACACAGGCCTTACTCCCCCTCCCACAACCAACCAGTACCCCTCAGTTATCATACCCACCGATAAAGTGCACATCAAACTGGGTGAGTCTTACTTCCAAAAGAAAATTCTCAACTTTTCTTGAAAAATAATGTTTTACAATGGAATTAAATCTACCATTGTTTTGATTATAGGGGTGTCTCCCCCTCCTGGTGCTGTTCTGATGCTGCACTCCTTGCCCCTGGAGTTTCCTCTGGCCATGGCATTCGCTGAACAGCTGTTGACGTGGAAGCTGGGAGAGAGCAGTGAACGATCAGAGGATGAGTTGGACACAGTGCCCTCGTCTGTGTTGCTGCAAGTGGTGGAACTGCTGGGTAGGTTGGACAACAGTTTAAACAGCACTTCAGAGGAATTTCATATCACATTTTGCCCCCATGTAAATTTTCTGCCTGCATCTGAGTTGTGCTGGAGAAGCTGCCCAATTTCTGTAAAGAGTGTGATTAGTTACATAATCAGATGATAGTGCATGATATGAAAATAAAATATGGCATCACAAATTCATTACCCACTCTCTTTCATGACCTTTGAATATCATTAACTGCTTCATTGAAAGAAGTAAGAGGTAAAAAGGTAACATAAAAAAATAAAAAAGATGTATAACCTCTTTTGCTTTGAGATTTACAGTCTTATTTATACTCATATACTTTATACTTATAGTATAGGTCATAAAATGCCAATATTATAAAATAATGAGTTTTTAAGCTAGTTAAACTTTCATTTTTCTTCAATGACTCCGTAAATCATAGAAAAGCTTTGAAAGCTTACAAAAATCTTACCAAACACACACATAAACATATATATATATGTATGTATGTATGTATGTGTGTAATTGTGTATATATACACAGTATATATTTCCTAAAATCCTAAAATGTTTCATGTTTTTTGTGTCATCGTTTTAGGTGGTTTGCTTTGGACCACTGATCTGGCTCCATCCATCAAAGAGCTCATTTTTCATTTGCTGGCTGAGCTTTTGCGAAAAATCCACCACCTAGAGCAGCGCAAGAGCCCCTCTGGTCTCTCCAGCTCCATCGCTCTGCTGCTCAACCCCTGCCTCGCGGTGCTCATGGCCCTGCAGACGGAACTCCGAAAGCTGTACGACCGCGAGACTCAGGGATGGACGGCTGGAGGGGCTGGAGCAGGGGGGTCTTCGTCTGGAGGCATTGCCTTGGCTCTGGGGGCGGAGCAGAGCCGCTTCTCCACCTACTTCCACGCTCTGATGGAGGTGTGTCTTGCTGTGGCAGAGGTGACGCTTCCCCTCAATGTTGGCGGCTCCTCAGTGGGAGCCCTGTCCTCCACCAGCGCACCTAACCTTAGTGATTCCTCTTCGTCCTCGTCATCATCTCCAGGCCAGACGCCACAGAGCCCCAGTCTTCTATCCAAACGTAAGAAGGTGAAGATGAAGCGCGAGAGGGCAGCGGCTGCGGTGGCGGCAGCAGTCTCTGGAAAACGGGGAAGCGGAGGTGCTCGGTTGTCAGAGAGTGACAGTGCCCTGCTGAACATGGCGGGCAGTAAACCTGAGGACATGCTGTGGTTCCATCGCTGCCTCACTCTCCTGATGATCCTACGACATCTCGCCAATAAGGACCCGCAGGGTTTAAGTGTGACCAGCGATGCAGTGACCGATGCCTGCCAGGCCCTGGTGGGCCCCACTGCCCACAGTCGCCTGCTGGTGCTCTCAGGTATCCCCACGCACCTGGAGGAGGCTGTGGTTCGAAATGCCATCCGCAGGGCTTGCAACGCACATGGAGGGCTCTTCAAAGATGAAATCTTCATCCCTCTGCAGGAAGAGGACCCCAAGAAGCCCAAAGCTGGAGCTGGGGTTTCTAGCCCTCAGGATGGCAAAGCAGGCCCTGAACCTGAGCGGCCTTTCCCCAACAGCGGAGGACCTGAGAGCCCTGACAGCTCCAGCAGCGTGACTCCGGCTATGAGCGTGAGTGCTTCAGCTTCTACCAGCCAGACATCGATCTGTAGCTCCTCTCAGGGAGTCTCCCGCACTGCCAGTGAACTTTCTGTCGATCAGGAGTTGTTACCTGTTCCACCTCTCACCCCTGCTGCTGCGGCTTCGGCTGTTACATACCCCCAGCAGGGCCCTCAAGACCCTCAGACTGTGTCTAGTCAGGAGAGTCTAGATACCTCTCTGTGTAGCACAGGAAGTCTGGGGAGTCTCGGCAGCCTGGGGGAGCCTCTTGACAGTGCAGAAACACCGTCTGTGTCAGATGGGGGCTCTATGCACACAGTCACCTCACTGGAGAGCAATACGGCCATGGCCAGGCCCATCAAGGGTTATGCTGTCATTGAGGTGGGTTGATTAAAAGTGCCACAATAAATTTATGCTGTTTTGATTAGATTTTTTTCTGAAGAAATGCGCTCGTTTTTCTTTCATCAATTATAGGTTCGTTCTCGGGCCAAAGTGGAAAAAATCCGTGCCAGCCTTTTCAACAGCAGTGACTTGATAGGCTTGTCCAGTCTGGAAGGTGAAGAAGAGCTCATGGAGTTGACCAATGAGGAGATCCTCACAGCCTCCAGTGTCAACCAAAGCTTGTTTGACACACAGGGAAGCTCTGCCCTTGAAGACTACTTCCTGGACAAGTCAATCAGAGGTTGGCGTTTGACTCTGATTACATATCTTCTGCTTTTACACATGACTATTCTGCCACTATTAAATCTCTATGTCATTTCTTAACGTTACAAGGTGACAAGCTCGTACCTGGAGCACGAGATGTCCTCACAGATATTTTCAAGAGCTGTGTGCACTCCGAGCAGATGCTCAGCCTCACGCCAGCCAAGCCAGTTAAAGTGTCTGACATTTACCTCAGCAAGGAGCAGATCAACTCTCAGACCCCTGGAAACCTACTGCATACTTTCTTCACCAATGTTAGACCTCCAAAGAAAGTACTCGAGGACCAGCTCACTCAGGTACATAAAACATCGGCAGTGAGGGTTCAAAAACAAATAAATATGATAAATCTAATAAACACTTTATTCTGTATGTTCATTTATTTGTTATAATCACCTGTTTGTTTTAGATTCTAAGAAAGTATGGCACTCCCAAGCCCAATAAGAACAAATACAGCAAAGCAGGTAAAGAACAGCACCAAGGCAAGGTAGTGAGTACCAAGAGGCCCATCACCAAACCTCCAACCAAGGAGAAGTCTGTGCTCAACAGTGTCAGGTGAGCCATTACTCACACGGCACTTTGAAACACAAGCACATATGTAGGCATGTTTGTGTTTGAACACAGTGATTGAATGTAATTTACTCCTCACTGCCAGGACTGCACTGAGCGAGAAGAAGACGGTCCTGAAGCCAAAATCTCCAGAAAAATCCAGACCTGATGAGAAAGATGTAGAAAAATCTCCAGCTAAAAAAACTGAAGGTTGGCAGTGACTACACAGACTTTGGTTAGACACAATACATCAGTCCTTCAAAGTTATAGGCATTGGGTGTAACAACAAAATGTTTCCAACAAAGATCTTTTGCTTAAATTAAGGTTTGTTCGTCAAACTATCAGCCAATTATCTGATCAGTCGGGTGATAGAAAAGTGAGGTTGTTTTATGTAACTATAAGTATAATCTATCTTGGTGAGTTTCTATTGCTGGTCAGACAGAATCATCTATTTTACGATGTCACTTTGAACTCTGGTAACTCATTTTGGTCCCACTATAATGCTCCGCCACCTTACAAGAATAAATTTGATTCCTGTTTTGACACCAGGAGCTATGACCTGTCTCACATACCACTTTGTTTTCTTAAGTCCCAGAGGAGAAGTACCTGACACTGGAAGGCTTCCATAAATTTGCTGTCGACCGTGCCAAGCAGGACATCCGTAGCGTCTGGAGGGCAATTTTGGCTTGTGGTTATGACCTCCACTTTGAAAGGTGAGACTGGGAAAAGTCATACCCCAGTAACAGGAGCTCACACTGCTGTAGGTCAGATACGTTCACACATCCACGAGTTGTCCAGAACATGTTGTTTTATTGTGACTAGGTGTGTCTTCTTCAAACCTTTATTAAATGGATTTGAAAGAAGTTTGAAGAATTTAAATTATTGTGAAATTTTAAAAGTCTTTTTTTTTTTGTCTGATTTATTGGATTTCCAAAGGATGGAATGCAATTTTGAATTAATATCTTCTTTATGTCTTTTCACACTGCTCATCTAATTGTAATGCAGCATGACATCTGCCTATTTCTGCCATTTTCTGTAAACTGATGCTCTGTAATAACATTTTTGATTTGTCACACCTACTGACAGACATCTCAATATGAAAGTAGCAGTAGAAACAGTGTTGTTTATTTTGTGTTATGACCAAACATTTAGCAAACATGAGCATAATGTCTGCTCATCTTTGTTAAATCGCTGACTGCTAATCGCTTTAATATAATGACCAAATATTATGGGATGCCCACATACTAGATGCACCTGTATAGACACTCGTCACGCCCAGAAGGCCTGTAGGAAGTGGACTTTGGAAATGGACGTAGCATTGGTCCAGTACATCAACAGGCTCTGCCGCCACCTGGCTATCACACCAGCCAGACTGCACCCCCATGAGGTCTACCTGGACCCAAGCGACACAGCTGATCCCCGAGTGGCATGCCTGCTCAGTAAGAAAACCACTTGTCTGAAGCCCTCTTGTTGTTGCTCTTGTGTTCAGTTTATCCTCTTATTGTTGAGTCCAACAGAGTCCAACGTGTTGTAAGTCACATTTGTTTAGTCATTTTGACATATGGCATATTTAACTGTTGTGTGTGTTTTCAGATGTGCCCGTAGAGAGTCTACGCCTGCGCTTTGCTCTGCTGCAGTCCCTCAACAACACCCTTGAGAGCTTCTTCCTGCCACTAGTGGAGCTGAGACAAACACAGACCTATGAGAACAGCATTGCAGCGCTGTTGTGTGAGGCCAAAGGTGAGCAGGATCTCTGAGCAGATGTAGCAGGTTAAGAGGACAAAGCCAGTCATAACTGCATCAGTGTATTGAGGACATCATCTGCCTTATTAAAACTTAAACATCTGAGCTGAACTGAAGTGAATATTATCAGATGTTATCCTTTACACTCATTACCCCTTCCTCTATCTCCCTTGATTACAGGTCTAATCTTCTACGACACTAAGGTCACTGTAATGAACAGAGTACTGAATGCCACAGTACAGCGGACAGCTGACCATGCTGCCCCAGAGATTACACTGGACCCTCTGGAGATTGTAGGAGGTATGCATTCCTTTTACATTTTTATTGTTTTCCACCTCTTATCAGTTGTCAGCTGGATCTTCGCACATATTCTGTCTGAGTTTCTGGTGTTTGTCCTTCAGGTGAGATCAGATCATCGGAGAACACATATTTCTGCCAGGCAGCGCGCCAGCTGTCCTGCATGCCATCTTCCCAGCTTTGTGTGAAACTGGCCAGTGGAGGAGACCCGACCTACGCCTTTAACATCCGCTTCACCGGAGAAGAAGTTCACGGCACAAGTTAGAATTTCTCTCTCACTTTGTTTTTTTCTGTACCACCTCACAGTCTTTTACTTGTCAGGATTTTTTTTTTTCAAACCTAACTGTCGGTTGATAAATCTGTCTTTTCAGGTGGCTCCTTCAGACATTTTCTATGGCAGGTGTGTAAGGAGTTACAGAGCTCTGCTCTCTCCCTGCTGCTTCCCTGCCCCAGTGCTGCAGCCAACCGTAACAAGGTAAGATTTTTCACTATCTGACACATCCTCAGTACATCCTGTGTCTGTCACTTTTGTTCTTCAAAACAAGGCAAATATATCTTAGCCTGCATTCACCCTATACTACCTGAAATGTCAATTATTTATCACAATTTTGAAACCATCAACAGTTTGGACATTCATTCACAAACTTTCACAGTAAGATGGGATAGCATCCATAAACTACTGAGTCATCTGTTAATAGCACAATCGCAAGACCACAGTTTTTCAAAGAATCATATCTGGCACAACAGTTAATCACAGACGGAGTAATAGTTGTTTTTTTTTCTTTCTTCAGGGAAAGTACATTCTGACGCCCTGCCCTATCAGCTATGCAGAAGAACAGCTGCTACACTTCTTTGGTCAGCTTCTGGGCATAGCCATCCGCGCAGATGTGCCTCTTCCTTTGGACCTACTGGGCTCATTTTGGAAGGGTCTGGTGGGCGAGCCCCTGGACCCGGAGCAGGACTTGCAGGAAGCTGATGTGCTCACCTACAACTATGTCAAAAAGTTTGAAAATGTAAGGGACTAAAATGTATACCTTAAACTTTACCTTTACCTTCCCCGTCGATACTGTATTTTTAATGACCTGTGGTCTCTGACCCAGCAGGTGAGTGATGAGACAGAGCTGGAGACCCTGTGTGCTGAAATCTCATCACAGCACCACTCAGGTGAAAGCCCAGACTCCCCCAGCCGGCCCTGCTGTACCTTTACCTATGTCACTATGACAGGCGAGGAGGTGGAGCTTTGTCAGGGAGGCCGCAACCTCGCTGTCAGGTACAGGAAACTCGCTCTGATGATTGCAGTGTTTTATTTTCTATTTTTCCAACCGTACTTCTGCAAGACCCAGCTTCTTAGATTGTGACGTGGCCTTATTTGTGTGTGCTCAGCTGGGAGAATAAGGACGTGTATGCGCGGGCGGTGCGGAGCCTCCGTCTGAGGGAGTTGCAGAACGTGGAGTGTATGACAGCGGTGCGCGCAGGGCTCAGCTCGATCATTCCCCTGCAGCTGCTCACCATGCTCATCCCTCTCGAGATGGAGCTACGCACCTGCGGCTTGCCTTACATCAACCTGGAGTTCCTTAAGGTACCGCATACATTCCTGTGGAATCTGTATATACATTACAAAGCAAGTGTAAATTATTCCCACCTACACATATTATGCAAAGTGTCAGCTGTGTAGCACCTCCCTATGGCTAATGTAGTTTGGTTTTAGTTGTTGATCTATGAATAAGAGCGACATGCACACACACACACACACACAACAGTTATTCTTGTCTACTTTCTAACATTAACACTATCAAATCTAATCTAAAGTCCGACCTGCCCTCTGCCTCTGTAGGCTCACACCATGTATCAGGTGGGTCTGATGGAGACAGACCAGCACATCGAGTTCTTCTGGACCGCCCTGGAGATGTTCACCCAAGAGGAGCTCTGCAAGTTCATAAAGTTTGCCTGCAACCAGGAGCGCATACCGTTCACCTGCCCCTGCAAGGACGGCGGGCCGGACACTGCCCACGTGCCCCCGTACCCCATGAAAATCGCCCCCCCTGACGGAGCTGCAGGTAAATGGGTGACAAAGGTTTCAATTGCGATGTGACACGAGGTGCCGCTGTCTCTGCATGATGTTATTCGACACAGTTAGTTCTTAGAGTTCTTGATAATGGTGGACAAAGCATGGTGTCTGAATGTGCTGTTTGCCATCACTTGATTGTAGATAAATCTGTTTGTGTGCTGAATAGTTCCATGTAGGACGACATGATTTCTCATGTGTGAACTCCACATGTTTTGCAGGAGATCTGTCCTAGTTTCCTGAGTCGCTATTTCAAATCACAGGTCAAAACAAACAGTCTATTGAGCTTGACTACAGATAAGATATCACTCATTTTATCTCCTAGACAAGCGTATTATCGTTAACACTTGCTGCATGACAGCTCATTGGTCGTCTGCAGTTCCATGAAAAGCTGCAGTAGTAAACCCACGTAACTCATTACATAAGGCAGGGGCTGGGCGATGTTGCTGTAACGGACCTTCCCGTGCTTCTCCACTGCAGGTCAGCCGGACTCACGCTACATTCGGGTGGAGACCTGCATGTTCATGGTGAAACTGCCCCAGTACACCTCTCTGGACGTGATGCTGGAGAAACTGCGATACGCTATCCACTACCGCGAGGACCCTCTCAGCGGCTAAGAAGACTTGACAACCCCCATGTCCCGAGATGTATTTACCTTCCCCCTCCGCCTCACCCATCTTAGTTTTGACTCCTGCCTCCCCTCAGATCCCACCACGCCCACTCCCCTTCCTGGACGTTCCTCTGAGCCAGTCCACAGTTCTTTATGCTCCAACAATACCACAGATTTTATTACATTTTATTTTTGGGTGGTTCTTAATGCTTTGCATGCTTGTCCTTGCTTTTTTATTGCAGTTTTACAAAAATACTACATTTTATGATTATGTTATTTGCATATTTTTGTGAGGAATTCAGGGAAGATAAATCTGAACCAGCACTGGCACCACTAACAAGTGTTTGTTCTGGTTGCACTGAGTTTGAGGATGGCATTGAAGTGAAACAACTGTGACACAGTTTTTGTTTTTGTTCGCCTTTCCCTTTCCCCTACCCTTAACAGAGGGTTCGATCAAGTTCAGTCAAGTTCTGTGAATTTAACAACCTAATGGGATGACTTCAGATCACAGCTTTACAGCTGCAAGTCCAACTCATGGCTGCTCTTTCTGCGGTAACATTTTGGTCTCCAAAGAGTTGTCTCGCGAAAACTAGCTCCACTGAGTTGTTGAACTTTGCGTCGCTGTGAAGGCAACAAGTAAGCAAACAGCTACTCTCCTGATGCTTAACCTAGCTGCCTCCCTCTGTCTCCCTTCTGTGGGGGTGGATGCTCTGAAACATGCCTTTGCTGGAGGAGCCGCTCTCCAGAGGGCGACCCCGGTTTCTGTATGAAAAAAAAAATGATGGCAGATGGTTTTCATAGAAAAGAGATGGAGGTACGACTACTACTAGAAAAAGGAAATGCGTTACGCTGCCTATTTTTGAACACGTCAGCTATGAGCAGGCAGAGGATGTGAACAAGTGCTGTATAGGATATTATGTAGTTTACTGCCTGTTTTAAAAAAATATGAACTGCTAATGGACAAACTAACGTATGCCTATATAAACTGAATACATTTTATCCGAGTCTCCGAAGAGAGGGTATTTAAGTCATGTAAAAAGTCATATTAATCTATTAGTTTATGAAATTGCTCTTTCGTTTTCTTTCGATATCAGAGTAGCTTTGGCGGCATGGTAGGCCAGGACGATAGGAGAGGCCCGCTGGTTCTGATAAACTGCATTTCAGGTTTGTAAACCTGCGTTGCTTTTGTGAAAACAGAGAGGAGATGATGTTCTCATGAGCTGCTCTCCCACGTTGTTTGTGTGCTACTGCTACTGAATGTGCAACCCCCCCCACCCTGCCCCCTCTCTCGTCCCCAACATACACAGTCCACACACAGACACACACACACACACACACACATACACACACACACTGGGGGAGGGGCGGTGGATTATTTTTGAGTTTTGCCTTTTCAGAGTTTTCTTTAAAGATTCTGCTGTCTTCATTTTGTTGGTTCATTTGACCCACAACCAAATGTTTAGCTGTGTAAAAATGAAATAGGAAAAAAAATGTAAATAGACTGAAGTTATGTTTGATGGCAGTTTTTATGAATTGCTAAATCACTTCACCTTATGATTTTTTTTTGTTTGTTTGTTTTTCTTTTGGTTTGCACTACTCTTCCAAGAAAAGATTCTAAAAATGAGCAAACTAGGTGATGTCTGTTGGATATCCGGTTTGTTGTGTTGTCATTTTTTATGAATTTTGGAAATACCAGTAATCTTATCACCTTTTGTCTTGTACTCAGATGGATTCAACTTCTTCTACTCATGGTGAAACATGTTTTCTTGTGAGAGTAAAATCGCCATTTTACTTGGTTAGAACTGAGGAACACGACAGAATCAGCGCATATTGGATTGTTGAATTGCTTGCAAGTTTTTGGTTTTGGTTCTGTTCTTTTGAAGGGTGATACACCGCTGCTAACAGGGACGCTCTCTCTTCTACTTCCTCCTTCTCCGGGGGAGTAGATAAGGTTATAAAAAGGACATATCCATACAAAGAGGTGTTGCGATAAAATGTGTGCTGTACATTTACTTGATATTTATTACAATTATTTATGGTTGCATTAACTTAACTTTTACTGTCTTACCTCTGCACATCAGAAACTTAACATATCTAAAATGGATTATACAGATGTAAAGAATCAGATGGCATTTGAGATTTCTGTGTCACAATAAAGAAATGTCTTCATGTACAAACACTGTTTCACTGTCTGGTTTTATGTTTGTCAAACATTGACCTGACACCACGATTTAAAGATACAGCTCAGAAAAACATCTGCTGAAGTTCAGAAAACAAGTTTCATAATTGGAGGTCATTTGCATTCTTGATTGAACAGTGTTGGCACGACGACATGCCTGTTACATGTCTGCATGGACAATGAGTGCTGGCTGTGATGAATGATGCCTGTGTGGCATGTTTTGTCTCCTTTAGGACATGCTTTTATGTAAGGCCCTGTGACCGGCTCTGGTTACGTCACCCTTGCCTGTAAACCAGACACCTTTTCAAGGCAGTGGGTGCTGGGCCAGGCCAGTTCTAGCTGGATTTGCAGTCTTGCTACTCACTGACTCACACTGTGTCTTCAGCTCCGTTTTACACTGCGTTCAAAGGGAACCATCCACAGCTAGAAACAGGGTTTGAAAAATCAGTTTCATCAGCAAAAATGTGCAGTAATTGGTCAGATTTCTGTGTTACACTCCAAACTCAGTTGAGTCATGTATTATGTATGTAGGTCCCCCAGCTGAGCTGTGGAGGGGTGCGTCCCTCTACTCTAAACAAAAACATCAGTCCAACACATTCATCAGTCAGATTGTTTTTATATTATTAAGTAAACGTTCCAATTTTTAATACCAAGTCTACAGGGTTACCCAGGAGGAATTGTAAGAATGTCCACAGCATGCTGACTGTCCTTTACATACAGCTGTCGTCTCTCTCTGACATAAAGGGCCTCCGCCCCTGTTTTAATGACCCTGCAAACCAATAAGAGCAGGGACAGGTGCCACATCCCTAAAAAATCCAGCCAATTGAGTGCTGGGAAGCTCCGTGTATTCAAAAGGCCACAGAGACGTCTGCTGTGGTCATGCGACATGCGACTGACCCATTAACAGCTTCTTGAGCAACCTAAATTCCTTGACGGCAACAGGGCCACTTGACCCTGTGGGAACACGCTGCTGTGTGGTTACAACACGAAGATACAAGAAACAACATACAAGGGACATGTTCTACTGTGCTGACTGATTTTTTTACAGCCTTGCTCATACTTGTAGGTCACATTTAAAACTTTCTGATTCACTCATTCCTTCAGAAGGGATTGCAGCTGCTCAGAGAAGTCAGGCTCAATGCATCGTCACTGACAAAGCACTCACTGAGGAGAGAGGAACTCACTTAGAAAGTAAGCTACAGAGACCGGGCCCATTAATGAACTGTTTTACAATGAATAATTTAATGGGAAGGATTGCAATTAAGCCATAGTGCAAATAATAACTTTATAATACATTTACACTCTCTAAACATCCCTGTCAGAAGTTTTATCAAAAGGCCTCATGAAATATCCATAATAAGTATGTACGTGTTTTATAATTAAGTAATTTGGCTTCTCTTCAGATGTATGTTTTGAAGAGTGCAATTCATGAGAATTTCCAAAATCCACTTGGAAGATAATCCACTAATTAAACTTTGTCCAGTCAAGATATGCTAAACAAACTGTGGCCTCACTGATACTGGATTTTCCAGGCTGATACCAATATCAACAGATCTGATAATGATAAATTGAGTGATAGTGTATTTTCTATGTATGAATGTACACATAATGATGCAATATTATATGATGTTTAACACTAAAGCTCATGTTGCCAGCGGTTCTTTGTCTTACATAAATGAAAACGTTTTGGCAGAATATTCAGAAATATAATTTATTCATTTTTTTAAAATATACATTTCAAAGTACAAAAGCAGAAAAACAACACAGAGGCACTTTTACAAAGCGGGCACACTACAGACAAATGCAAATCCTGAACGTGTCAGTGTTTGTCAAACACTACCTCTACCATCACAATTACAAGGTCTTTACAAGATTTAAAATCCCTCGAGCGGCTCACTCTCACGTTTGTCGGTCCCGGTGCTCGGGAGGGTGTCACAGTCTGGAATGATTCGGTCTATGGAGCACGTGAGTGATGGGATTTATGGAGAGAGACCGGCTGACAGAGGGGAGTGGGGTTGAGGGTCAAGCTAGACCACGCCGAGCTGTTTCTTCAGCCTCCTCAGCTGCTCCATGCTGATGTTGTTGCCGCCGCACACCACGACCACCACCGGGCCGAGCCTCCGCGCCAGCTTGCCTTCGTCCTGCAGCCTCCGGATGACGTCACTGTACACGGCCGCCAGGGCCGCGCCGCACGCGGGCTCCACCAGCACCTTCTCGTCATCTGCGGGGGGGGAGGGACGCGGCGTCAGGGGGTCGGACTCTCATTCAAGGCTCGTGTTGTGGTGTAGCGACTGTACTGTACTCACCTACGAATCGCTCCACCGCTCTCACGGCCTCCTGGTCCGTCACCACCTCCGAGAAAACCGCGTGCTCGTTCACCAGTTTGAGGGTCTGCGCGGACACCCTGGTGAGGCCCAGAGTGGTGGCGATGCTGGAGAGCGACAAGAGAGGTCAGAACAAGAACTGCGCCTGAAAAACTACTCCAGTGTTGTTATTATTTGTATCTGCGGTGAGGCTGTCACACCTGGTGATCTCGGGTAAGGTGACCAGCTCGCCGGCCTTCATCGCCGCGCTGAGGCTGTGCGCTCCGACGGTTTCCATGGCTACGATGGGCACGTCGGCCCAATCGGCGCGACGCAGCCCCTCCACCACCCCGTTCAGCAGGCCTCCGCCCCCCACCGACAGCACCACCGCCCCGGGCTTCTCCATCAGGTCTTGCTCCAGCTCCTTCACCAGAGACGTGTGGCCTTCCCTGAAAGAAAGTAAAAAAAAACTGACTTGATTTGTTTCCCATCATCCTCCGAGGCGATGATCCTCCTGCGTGAGTGCGTTATGTGCTGATGATCTATCAACTCCAAGTGAGAGCTGTGATAAGATAAGCGTGGGTCTGACATAACGCCTCGTAGTGCGACTGTTCCTAGAAGAGCATCAATGACACCCTGCGATAAGGCAGGTGTTACTATCAGTCACCTGCACGTTTTTCGAGCAGTTTCATTTCCTCCCTTATCAGTCTCCCGGTGGCAGAGGCTCTTACCAGATGAGAGGATCATCGAAGGGGGAGATGAAGATCCAGCCAGGGTTGTTGGCCACGAGCTGCTGTCCATACTCGATGCTTTCATTTAGAGCCTGGAGGGGGGGAAAAAAAGACAGCACTTCATTAAGTCTGATGAATTAAAGTCAGTTTTAAGTGACAGATCAGTAATCTATAACCATGTTTTATGATTTTGAATTCTCAGTCTGGCATAAGTAATAATTGATTGAAGAAAATTAAGAAAATGATCACTGTGAGTAAACTCGAGCATCACTTAGGTTTGTTTGTTTTCATGCATGAAGGGTGTAAGAGACAACACCAGGAAGTCACTAACCTTGCCATGGATGACAACAGTGGCACCCTCGTCCTTCAGCCTCTCCACTGTCGGGTTTGGGGTGACGCTTGGGACGACGATGGTCGCAGGTACCCCGAGCTGACGGGCGGAATAAGCTGCGGCCATGCCAGCATTTCCTCCTGTGGGGCCCAAAAGCATCAGAGATTACACACTTTGGCACTTAGGGCAACTCTTACATTTATTATTCATCTATTCATTTCTTCTTTGCTCACCTGAACAGCAGACAAACCGCTCACACCCTCGCTCTGCCCACTGCGAGAGGAACCAGACACAGACACACGTCAGCAGGTCATCCCAACAACAACTGGAGATGAAAAAAGCACAGCACCCTAGGCCACAGGAGGGTCACTCACTGTTTTGCAGAGGTGCCCGATGCCCCTGATCTTAAAGGACCCGGTGGGCTGAGATGAGTCCAGTTTCAGGTACACAGAGGTGCCGGCCACTTTGCTCAGGGCGAGGCTCTCCCTCACTGGGGTGGCCACATGAAGGGTCTGCTGGGTCTTCATGTCACTGTGGAACAAGCAAAGGCATGGTCTTCGTCATGAGAAATATCATTTGCAAGTGTCATTTCAAGAAACCCCTCCCCCAAAGGATTTTTTTTCCATTTCAGCCAACTCCTAGATCCTCACCATTCATCAAAAAAAAAAAAAAAAAGAAAAGAAAGAAAATCTTTGCCTCGACTTACCAGTCTCAGGTGGATGGCAGGATGTCAAGTCTCGGTGGGTATGGATGATCCCAAACTTTCTTAATCCCTTGACACCTGCAGCAGAAGTGCATATATACGCAGTCCCGCCGTGGGCTCGGCAAAGGAGGCCCACAGACTGACCAATCAGAGGCCGCCATCCGGCTGCGGACCCGCCCACTGCGTGAGGAGGACAAGGGCTGCTGAGATGAATGAAATCGTCCTTCCGCTGAATTTCATCCCATTTTCCTGGACAACAAACAATTTTCTAGGATGACTCAGGCTCTGATGTCACTCACAAAGTCCACACACCGGTTAGACTGGAGGGATTTTGCAAGTAATAATAAAAAAAACACTTTTTAATATCTTCATAATTAAGAGGTATTTAAAAAAAATCTAAA
The DNA here is from genome assembly GCA_028564955.1 of Terapon puta. Classification (NCBI taxonomy): domain Eukaryota; kingdom Metazoa; phylum Chordata; class Actinopteri; order Centrarchiformes; family Terapontidae; genus Terapon; species Terapon puta. The sequence goes on from JAOXYL010000086.1 coordinate 8,034,450, forward strand.
AATCTAATTAAGTCTGTTTAAAGATAAAAGATAATTTCCTCACCACCATTACATAATTCCACCCTGTTCTCTTTCCTTTGTGACCCCCCCGTCCCATGACATTTTTACACTCTGTCCTTTGCATGTCCCCTTCCCCTCTAAAGGAATTGCACACACCGCCGGCATTACCAAAAGAGTCGCTACTATTTTGGCCCCGATGTTCAACTACCAAAAGCGGGCTCGGTAGGCAGCCTCGGTGCGGACAGTTCAAACCTGAATGATCCGGTGCTCCCACAGGCTGTCCCAGGACCAGAGAGGCGCTTTAATACGTGATTTAATAAATAAGATTACCCAGCGCGTCCGCGGAGTTGGAGACGTCTTTTAAATGGGCCGACAGATGGGTACAAGTGGTGCCAAGTAACTAAGTTACATTACTCGAGTAGACTTTCGGAGACCAGAGTTTTCAGGTGTTTATGCAGTATGAAATAATACTAGTGGTGGTAATAGTACTTTATACTCCGTTACATGCATTGGGCAGATTTGTGGCATGAAAAATAAAATCATATTATTATTGTATCAAATCTGACCATTTGTTACATAATTGAATAACATTTTCATTTTTAGAGAATAACTGTCTGTCAGATGATGTGACTGAACTTTTCTCCACCAGCTACAAATTTAAAGTATTGCACACACACGTTGGTGCATCACTAATAATGATCAGATAAACAGTGTTGTCTTTATGCAGCATAATGACCTCTTTAAAAACACTTTGCAGTTCACATGCATGTGGCTTTACTTCTTTTGATTGTGTATGCAGGACGAGTACTTGAGAAATGTATATTTCTGCTTTTACTTGAGTGCTTCCTCCACTACTGAATGTAGGTTAGTCTGTCAGATGAGGCTTGCTCACTCTGGGAGGTGGGGAGTACTTCATCAAGTGAGCTGCCTTGATATTCAGCACATTCACTTGAGTCCTTTCTGAACTGCGTACAACTCAGTGCCGTATTCGAGTGTGGTCTGTAGTTTGAGATTGAGAGCGAGAGTAAAGCTGCACCTCTTAGATAACTGAAACGAAAGAACCTAATGGGGAGCCTACGAAGTAAACACCTTGCAGTTTAGCAGATCTTTTCATTTCAGTGAGGACACAACCCACCAAGAGCTGTTACAGCGACATGAAGACAGACTTTACAGATGACAGGCAAGTGGTCGACATTGTAAAGTTCTTTTGGGTTAAATATGAGCTTGATCGTTGACCTGTTTTTTTAAATGATGAGAATCATAACTTCCAATATCCATGATCCTAAAGGTGTTGTTTCCTCAAAACTCTCACGTGTTGTATATAATGAAACAGCAGCAAATAACTCAGTCTTTTGTTTGAATGTATCACATTCATTCATCAAGTGTACATTTTCAGTCATTTGGTGCTGATTTGAAGCGTTAACTATTTCATGGTAAAAGAACATATCTATTTCATGTTATTATCAGAATGCATGTAATGCTCATTCATCTGCTCATCTTTATGTCCTTTAAAGAGATGTTATACTGTTACTTAATGTACCTGCAACAGTACATAGTTTTTTATTCAAACACAGTTGCTCCTATTATACCTGTGACCAAACTATGGCACCAAAAAAAGAGTAAATACGATGTTGTCCTGGAAGATGAATTTGATATGAGTTATTGAGACATGATCAGACCCACCTTCATCTAAGAATATGTATTATATAATAAAATGTGGGCTTGAAATATTTTCTTTCTACTGTTCTTTACAGTGAAGAACTGACCAAATGCCTCACATGGTTGATCTGATCTAATGTTGCACTTTTAATAAAAGGTTGAAATGAGAAAGTTGTCTCTGTTCCTTTCAGGTGTACATCCTTACATTTTAATTTTTTGCAATCTGTGTTACATGTTGACAAAACCAAATGGCCACGCACAAAGGCATTGTTACAGACAGACAGGAGGCAGAGGTAAGCTGATGTTTTGTATTGGAAGGGAGACAGATGAGGAGACTAATAGGTGAGACTAATCAGGGTGGAGCAGGAAGTCAAAAAGGCACGAGAGACACAAGGACAGGAAGTTAAGTGTGTGACAGGAGGAGAGGTACTGAAAATAAAATATACAAAATAAAACAGGAAATGTATATAATTAAACTGGGAATGAGGTATAACACAGGAAGACAGAGAACACATGTTACAAAAAATGTTTAAAAAATATAGGGTTTTTTCACAGTGGACATTTTTTAATCAAAGTGGGATACGCCTACATGGAGCCACCCATGCATTTAAATGCCATATTTTAAAGCCATGTTGGTGAGCCAGGAAACACAATAACATGCCCTCTTGAACGGGTACACCAACATGCAAGCCAGCCATCATTGATAATGAATTTAGCAGGCTGGTTACCTGACTGCTGGTGTTAGAGCTTCTCCTTAAAGAAGTGTTACACCATCTGCTGGTGAAGAGAGGCACGTACAAAAACTTCTTTTTTATCTAAGCAAACTGTAGTTGCATCATTCCTGGTTTTCTTAGAGACTAAAACCAAAAACAGATGTCCAAACAAATAAGGATTTTTTGGCAAAACCAGGAATGTGACATTTAACATTTTTTTCTTTCCAAACAAGGTCCTTGTTGCCCTGCCAAACAGTTTTTGTATTCTCGTCACTCGGCTTCTTAACTTTGACTGCAGGACCTTTATTAGCTGACCCGTCAGTGACTTAATGTGACCATTCAGTGGCTGGTGTCTCCTAAGCTGGAGTGGATGCACTTTTGGTGGAGCAAGGAGTGGCTGAGCCTTCAGAGTTTGTACCAGATGCAGCTGAAGGCACTTCAGTTTTGGTCTCCTCAGCACCGCTGCCACCAACAGGAATTTCCTCTTCTTTTTTTTTTATCCAAAAGCTCAAATCAAAGCAGTCCTCCGTGCTGACTGAAAACACAATAAATGAATGAATCAGTCAGAATCTGACTGAATTCAGGCTGGTACCAGACACAGTAACTTAATTTGAGCTGGTATGTCTCACCCACCAGCTGGGCCATTGTGATGAAAGGATGCCTGAAAGGCTCCTGCTGAGTGACTGACTGGTCGAGAATATTGGGATACTTGGTAAATAAAATGTTTACACAGTTTTTACCTGCTACTGCACAGACAGAGAGAGAGAGAGAGAGAGAGAGAGAGGGAGAGATAGTCAGTCAGTCAAACATCTAAAAAAAAAAACACAACCATGTTTGTCTCAGCTGGGTCAAGAACACTCACTATAAAAAAACATTATTACTCAAAATAATCTTCAGAGCCACTTCACAGGATGTGATTAAATTTATGCATTTGGAAACTTTGCCAAAGGACGTTTCACCACCCTCCTTTTCAGAGGGAGCACTTACAGAGAAGCTGGACAAAATGTTAAGGTCACAACATTGAGAGTGTTGAGGTCATTCAGTGAACACATATACCGCTGAAATATTCTTTATGTTCATGTACCACATGTTTGGTTCAACCACATGAAAAATGAATCCTCATGTATTTGGTTTGATTTTTCCTCTGGTGCCACCAGCAAGATGACATTTTTGTTTTTTGTAAACAACAATGGGATGGATTACCATGATATTTTCTACAAAAACACATGGTGCCCAGAGGATTGATCAAAATCAGTTCTGTGATCCACCGACTTTCCCTTTTGCTCGCTACAACAAAGCCCTTTGTTTTTTTCAGTTAGCTTTAGTTCATTACATCATGTGATCTGCAGCATCATATGCAGTTTACAGAGTCTCGATCATAATTACTATCAAGAGCTGCAGGTGTGCTGTCACAGTTGTTCAACATGGTTGTTGATTTTCACAGTTGATTCCTAATGACTGGGCTTAGCATTATGTCGCCCAGCACTCTCCCGTGCCACCTGTGAAAGCCTTTTGACAACTTTTTCACTGCTCATGTAAACTTAATCCAGCTGCATTTCATTCCATGCAATTGTCAATTGGAGCTTTATGTAAAATACAAACCTCATTGGTATCAATGATAATATTCTTCTGTGTGCATAGCTCAGATTTCAGCATGTTCCACATTAATGTGAACTGTTCTGCTTTTTGTCAATTCAGCCTTTTGACAGCTTATTGCTGCTTCACATCTGGATGGCACGTGACCTACACTACACAGTGTTGTGAGATATGAAACACTTTGTATCGCACTGAATAAATAAACAGAAATAAACATTTCTAATCATCCATCCATGTCACAGGTTATGTTTTAACACAGACTTGATGTGGAATTTAATTCATTTAAAGTAGATTGCAGAATTATCTGTATCTCTACCAATGCTTTTATTTCAGTGTTCAACATAGCACTGGTTTAACAGAGAGTAGTCACTCTTGTGGCCCTGTGGTGGTGCTCGAGGGTGCTCCACTGGCTCATATCCTCTAGCACCACCCTCAGGCCCAAAACTGCATCAAGAACAAACCTGTGGCTTCTTCTGCTGGTGAGCGGAGCCTGTACAGTGTGTGGGCTCATATAAACATGATCTCTCTCTGTTATAACCACTAGATGTGTGTGTCTGTATCAGCAGAACCTGCCATCTGCCTGCACTGTCTCACTTTCTATGTTCAGGATGTTTCTAGGCCTCAGCCTTCAGGCAGTGGTATGTTGAGGTGCAGGAATCTGTAAAAAAAAAAAAAATCACAACAACTACCATTTGAGCACACAGGACCATCACATGTGCACTGAGCAAGCAAGGAGAGGCCATGTTGAATGTTGTGTTTCTGAACAGCAGCCAATGAATCCTGTTAATTATACTTTTAAGGCTCTTTTTCTTTTTTCTTTTTCTTTGGTATCCCCCTCTCAGAGGTAGAATCAAAAAAGGAACCACAGCAGACAGCGTTGCATACCGACACACATACTTCACCTTTATGAACCTCAAGCTGCATGCGGCATGCACAGCAGGGGTCCAACTTTCTGCCTTTAGGCATCTGAGCAAAAATATACCATTTTCCATGGTCTTTATTCAACTGCGACGTCTTCTGTACTCTAATGGGAGTGGTCATACATTTTCTGCCCCGAGGAACGTTTGAGCATTGGAACAGTTTTGTTTATACAGATAGATGTATTGTGAAGCACAGGTGTAATTAATATAATGAATGATGGCTCTGTTCCGTTTAAGTGCACCAGGAGGACACTCTAATCAGCTGCCATACACTATACCATACCATGCAACTGGTAAACCTGAACGGTATGCAGCCACGCATCAATAATGTATGTGCTTTTCCTCCCATGACACAACATAATGTCTGCTGGGAAAAAAGTGCAACCAAGCAGTGCTTGGTTGTCTCTAAATCATGCTGCATTCACTAAATGTCTGCAAAATGGGAGTGCTGGTTCATGCATTATTCCTACATGGTCACTGCAAACCTCGCAGTCACATCATTATGTCACTACATGATTACATGAGGTACTTTTGCAGTGCTCGTGTGTCTGTGATGTGATGTGTCAGCGAAACCATGTTCAAACAGTGTGTTTTCCTTTAAATTATCTGAATTTATTATATTTATATTATCACTGGATTATGATCGTGTAAGTGGTTTGTTGACAAGTTTTTTTCTCCACTTAATGTTGCCAGAAATCCCTGTCTGGGACTTAAAACTGAGCTAGCAGCTGTGGCCTCTTGGCTGCTGATAATTGCTGCTGAACAAGGCGACTACTCTATGGACGACCATTTAATAGCTGATAACTAATCGATTGATCGACCGGTCATTGCAGCTCTAGTTTTTATTGCTTCTGCCGGAGAAGAACAGTCCGTTTGACAGATAGGCTTTGTCATCTAGGTAGTTTAATATTCGCACATGAACACTGCTTCATATTTACTCTCCATGTAACTACTGTTCCCTCAGAGTGTTATTATTGAGTTAATGTGTCAGAGGCATTCCTCTTAGTTAAGCGTAATGGTATTTTTCAATTAGACTGATTAAAGCCCCCCCTACACTATTCATCTTAAGTGCTCAGACAGTAGACAGACCTCCCTGCTGTGTTTGTGGAGACAGAGGAGGAATCAGCCCAGGTGAGGATGGAGAAAGGTGCCCCCCCCCCTCATCTCCACCCCTGATCCCTCAGTCTGTGAACGCCCCTGGCCTTAAAGTCAGACACCACTTTCTTTGGGTTCCACTTTATAAATGGCTTGTAACACTTTAACACTTCAAAAGACAATAAAAAAACACAAAACCCAAATCCAGGAGCGCTTCATGCATAAACTTTAACTTCTCGATCCCTGACTCGGGCTCCCTCCCTCCTCAAAGATCCGCTATGGCAACAGGGGGAAAAAAGAAAAAAAAAAGAAAAGAAAGAAAAAAAAGGAAAAGATTTGACAACATGGCGCACTTTCCCTGAGAAAAAGTCCTCTCCTGGACGCCGCACAGCTCTCACTCTTTGCGGGGTTTTACTTTTTCTTGCGCTGCGACGCGGACTTTTTCTTTTTTTTTTTTTTTTGCGGGGCAACTATACGGAGGAAAAAAAAAATCTCGGACACACACACAAAGAGAGAGAAAAAGCGAGAGAGAGAGAGAGGAGTGTGTGTGTGTGATGGGATGAGAGCGACAACCCGTCTCACGAAGCAGAGCAGTCAGACAGGATGGAGAAGCAAGCGACTCTGAAAGAAAAGGTAAAAGACGCCAAAGGCGACGTGCCATCTTTTCTTAGCTGCTGGCACCACTTCCTCCTCAGTAACGCTTCCTTTCTTTTCCTTCCTTCCTCCTTTCTCCTTTTCTACCTCGCGCCGTGGACAGGAAATACCAAATGACCGTTCCTGCGAGAAAAAAGAGAAAAAAAAAACTCGTAAAAAACAGACAAGTCTATCGATTTTCCAGTCATGCGTACTGTCCGTGCGCGCGCGGAGGAGATGTGGCTCCCCCGGCGCGCGCTGCAGCCAACGCCGATGTGATTTAAATGTCAATAGGAGATCATGCGGATTGCAAACAAACAGAAAAAAAGCGAGTCTCCGAGCACGCATATTTCTCTGCTGCCAACATCCAGCAGTGGCAGTAAGTTTAGTGTGTGTGTGTGTGTGTGTGTGTGTGTGGATCCACACAACTCCTCAGCAAAACAGAAAAAAAAAAGACTTGCAGACTTTATTCGCCTCGGCTGAGTTCATGTGTGACTCCTTGTGCTTAAGTTGCGTCCTCTCTATCGGTGTAGGCTCTCATTATCTCTCTCTCCACCCTTCCTACCCACATGTTGTACAGTAGCCCCCCCCCCCCAAACACCCCAAGATGAGACAGCACCCACAGTGGGCCTTCCTGTAAAATCACCCTGACCCCCCTCCTCCCCTCCATCTCCATCTCCATTTCTCTGGTCCTGCTGGTGGAGTGAGTATTGTGGTTTTGACGTTGATGCCCCGGAAGCACCGATCAGTCATTGATGCTTCTCCTGACGCTCCCTTTGAACGTCCCTTTGAACGTGGACGTCTCTGCCCTCCATGCGCCCGCTCGAGCGTCTCCAGGAGCCGCATTGCCTCTCTTGGCTGGACGTGGGGGCAACAGGCCCAGCGATGAGGGTTTCCTGTTTCGTGACTGATCTTTTACCTGTCTGCAGGTGTTGGATTGGCTGTTAGAGGCACAATGTGCAGCTTTGAAGTCCAGGTAAATAAAGCAGGAGGCCGATCATCCTGAGCGCTGTGATGCAACTGGCAGGATTATCCCGCGGCCGTCACGCAGAGCAGAAGGAGAGGAGGTGGGAGACGCCGGGGTCAGAGGGTGCAGCAGAGCGGCCGATCGCCGCCGCACTGGGACTCGCTGTCGGATCCGCTTGATACCCAAAGCCCTCATGTCTGCTGCTTCCACTCCCTGGGCCTCTGGAAGTAATTACCCAGCCTGCCCTATCCCAGAATTCAGTCTGAGGAGGTGTGGTGAGAAAGAGGTATAATGGAAGCTGGGCCTTAAAAAACATGCAACCCGAGATGAATTTCACGATTCAGCAATGCTCAGCAAACCGTCCCCGTGAAACGGACACGGCGCTCATAATCTCTCGGAATCAATCGGTCCAGACGGGTTGGACGCGGTAACGGCGAGGCTTGAGTCGATATGATCGTTGGTCAACGGTTCAGGAGTGTAACAAGTTGAATATGAATGGGAACAGCGATAGATTCCACATTAGCGTGGCCGGCCTTTGTTTATCAGCACAATGAAAGGTCTTTATTAGTTTGAACTTCACTGCTCTACAGAAGACAGGTTATGTAAGAGGTTGGGAACATCAGATAGGGCTTTACTTTGAATGTGTAAAATAAAACCATACCATAAAATAAAACCATACCATAAAGACCCTCCTTATTTTTAACCCTGATGAATCTGTCCTTCAGGTGGGATGGGAGGTGGTGTGATTATTAGATTAACCCTGCTTGACCTTCAACAACAACAGAAAAATAAACAATATGTGCTATTCAGATGTCAGAGGTGAAAATACAGAAGCTAAAATGGGAATCTGAAGGATCTTCATTGAGACATAAGCTTCACTTGCAGAAGGAGTCAACATAACTTGGATTATTTCAGAAAGTACACAATATATAGTGGACTTCATAATTATTGTGCTAATCTGTATGGTTTTATTTGTGTGAAATTCAAGTTGCAGAGACGTAATCATCACACAGAGGCCAAATTATATGAATCATATCCTCCCCGTTTCCAAACAGATTTCACCCAGCAGACGTTGACTCGTCATAACAGGAACTGCACAGGTGCAACAGTGGCTCCGCTAAAATAGTCCAGTGTCACAAGAAACCAAACCACAGAGACAGCATAAACACTACCAATGACAAAATAACAGCTATAATGATTGATTTTTTTTCTCTTGTTGTCCCACAGTGTGCTGTGTAAAAGGTCTATCTGGCTCAGTTATCACATCAGAATATTGTAAATATTTTTATTAGAACTGCAACATCTGAATATTCTCAATATTGATTAGTCTGTTAATTGTTGTCTCTATAAATTGATGTCCTCAAATGTCTTATTTTGTCCACAATGCAAAGACATTCAGTTTACTGACACAGAGGACTAAAGAAACCCCAAAGCATTCACTTATTAACGTATTAATTGATTGTTAAAATAATTGCTGATTAATTTGATAGTTAATATTTAATCCACTCATTTTTGTCGCTCTAGTTTTTGTTGGCTTAGAAGAAGAGAAAGTAATATATGTGCTTTGTCACACCATATATGTCAAACCACAGCCACCACTTCACTTTTACATTGCATGTTACCACTGTCCTCGGTGTATTATTATTGAGTTTCTTTGTCAGGAGCATTCCTGTCAGTTAAGTATAATGATATTTTTCAATTAGACTGATTATAGCTCCCTTGCTCCTCACTGTCCTTTTTTTTTTCCTTCCAGTTTTCCATCTTCGGCTCTCGGACGGCGGGCAGACCTCTTCGGTGTGTTCCCGGGGACGGCGGAGCCAGGTATGGTCTCAGCAAGGCTGAGTTCATGGAGAAAGTGCAGCAGAGCAACGAGGCGTGTCAGCGCGGCGACTTTCAGGCGGCCGTCCACTTGTACACTAACGCCCTGCAAGCTGACCCACAGAACTGCATCCTGTACAGCAACCGCTCAGCAGCGCTACTCAAACTGGGGCAACACCAGGCGTCGCTGGATGATGCTGAGAAAGCCTGCGCGCTCAATCCCAAGTGGCCCAAGGTAAGTGAGCCTCAACAGCTTAAACTAAGATTGTAGATCTTTTGTTGTGGGGCAGTGGGACGACATGAACAGTGTCATTGCCAAGAATTTCTAATCTCATTTGGGTGCTGTGGCGTCCATATCATTACTGATTTTAAATGTAATTATCAGGACTTTCAAATGGGGTCATGCTGTTTAAATGAAATAAGAGAGTTTGTCTCTTTGGTAATAATGGTAGCGTATTAGGTAGGTATGAAGGCAGCAGGGTGGTTTTATTGTTGTTCTACTCTACATCAGTTTGTACCATCCCCTCTTTTTTCTCTCACAACTCTCAGATGATTTATCTGTGTTTCAAATTCCACTCACATTTTCAGTCCTCAGCTGCATTCTTGTTGCGGCCGATCAATACAAAGTTTTCTGGGGTCTTGTCTTTGATCTTGTCCAGGCCACGTGGACTAACCCACGATAGATTTCGCATTACTCAGCCGCAGAGATCACTGGGACACCAATTCCTCTCAGTGATAGAAATGCATCGATTTCATGATTTAGCATGGAGAGATACTTTTGCCTTCGGAGAGAGAGATTGATGATAATGTGGTAGAGTGCTATTGATGATAATTTGTCGCTACCAATGATGCATCGGCGGCCACCTCTTCTTTGATCTGCGGTCGTGTATCTTCGGGTGCACAGGTAGGTTTCCTCCTCTGTACAAATGTGTCATTGCAGTGCGAACTGTCACTTTTTATTGCATAGACAACGTTGCGTGCTTGCCGTGTGTACAAGGACTTTTCAGCTGTAAAATAATAGCAAAACATGCGGCCCCTCATTGTTTGCGATAGCTCTTCATCTTTTCGCTGTCATGACTGTGCAGTGCAGCTGTTATTTTAGATGGGTTTCAGTACAATGCTTTTCCTGTGTCATTTGAAATGACCACTTCTGCCTCCCCTCCCCGTTGCCACTTCTCACTCTGCAGCATCTCAGCTTTAACAGAGAGCACATCTCGTTCCCTCTGCAAAGATTTCATAAACCTCTGAGGCCAGTGAGACCAAACTATAATTGAAAATCACTGCCAAAATCATTCTCCTTTCTTCTCTTTATATGCTATCCAAGTACAATGAACTCTTTGTGGTCTGACTGGGGGATGGTTGGCTTAATCTCGGCAGTGTAGCGCTGCTTATTCTTGGATTTACTGCCTGACAGCTTTGACTCTCGCGCTCGAGTTAGTGTTAGCAGACCCGCCGTCGATGTATAGCCCGACCCTTGTGTTTTACTTTGTAACAGGAGACAAAGGGATTAATATGTCAGTAAGGTATCGATGACTATACAGGTTTTCATGCTCATGTTTTAGATTAAGCTTCTTGAGTCACCACAAGGGGTCAGTCTTGTCAAACTGGAAGCCCGCTCAAAGCGTTTCGTGTGTGCAGGACAAAAAGGCGTCCAAGCTGTTTAATTTCCATGACGGTTTTGTTTTACATTCGGTAGGTTCACGGAGAGCTACATTTTCATCATGAAGGGGGGGTTCATCTAAATGTGGAAATGTGACTAACTATGTATCCATACAGACATCATGGAGAATTTTGTGGGAGGTGTTTTTCCTACTTGATTAATGTACATGTGAAGGCCAAGGTCACAAGAAATCCATCTTCCAGGTTTTTTTCCTATATGTCTCTATGTGTCTTTTCTATATGTATTTCTATGTGTCAGGGGAAAAAAAAACCACATTTTGCTCCAGCAGAGCTATGATTTTCTAATCAGACTTGGATCATTTCATATCAGTGTGCTATAGTAGACATGAATCGACAGGGATATGTATTACAACACCCGTATTCGTTAATGCGGCCTCAAAGAATTGATTAGCAATGGTGGTCTTGACACTTATGGCGTTGGCCTCGGGGAAAGAGAGGTTTGCCGTCGCGCAGTCCATCTGCTGCGCCTGGATGTTTGATGAAGGAACGGGGATTAAATCACAGGAGTGTGCTGGCATTCAGATCCTATGCGAGTACATAATATCATCAATCATGCCTCCCTATGACTGCACTTCTGGATTGGCCCGTCAAACATTGACAGGCTTGGTTTTGCTGCCCCAAGCACCAGCGAGCAGCCCACCCTCCTGAAGCCCACAGCCAGGCTGCGAAGGAGCCCCCTGTCTAATCTGTCAGCTTTGCCTGCTGTAAGTGCCAGAAAACACATTCTGAGAGAAGAAAGAAAATGTGTGGTTTAATGACCCAAGACGGCTTTAGGCCCTTTGTACCTCACCCTCTTACTGAATATAAAAAGCTTAAATGAGAACAAAATAGGGTGTCATTTCATAGACAAGGGGCGCACACTTGAGAGTGTCTGTTCCCATTTTGTCTCACATTTTGCCAGTCTGGGAGGGAAACTGGGAGAAAGTGTGTGTGGCGGATAATCAAGCTTCTTTCAAGCGCATGATTCATTTTTAAATACAAAAGGCATGATACTGCCGCACACGCCCTAAACTTTGGCTCGCACTTTTTGATAGAAAGAGGTGTGCAGGGTGGAAAACATCTCAGCTCCCATTTCCAGTGAGTATTTTGCGATCCTGCGCCGCACCGCGAGTGCTTTTTAGGAGCACACCAGCGACTGAGGGGACAATACCCTCTCTTGATAGATTCCCTGTCTATTCTGCGCCTCCATCTGGTCCCTCGCTCTCAACACGGCTGTTCCAGTGACATGTTAAACAAACAGCCCTCTCTGCTATCACTTCCATTCTCCTGTGCGAGCGCTGACAGGAGAGTTCCCAAGGAGCCAAAAGACGACTGGCACTCCAGTGTCAAGGGAAACATCTCTATCATTTGCATATCTTCTGATTATAGGTTATGATGGTCCCCATCAAGGGTATTCTGTCTCCTCAAGTGTTTATTGCCAAAGTTGCCGCAGCGCCGTCATAATGACGATTAAAACCCATCAAGCCTCGTCTCCCAGATGAAGCTATGGCACATTTTCCTCCCCTGCACATGCCATTACTTTCATACATTTTTCTTTTTCGCCAGCATAAAAATGTCCATTCTCATCCCGGAGGAGGGGCCTTGGGTTTAACTGAGACAATGAGTGTTTGCACTGGAAAAGGTCATGGTGTGTGGAGTGCTGAAAGGGGACTTTAATTACAGCGGCAGAATATCCAGTAATTGTATAAGGAGTGGATGCTGAGGCATATGGCTTCTTTTTCCTGCAGTGCCGGGTGATGACTGTTGCTGTAACTGTACGCTGAAAAGAAGAAGAGTCGTGTGTGTGTGTGTGCGATTTGAAGACCTCATCCTTTGCCAGTCTCAGCGGTGCTCTGCTTTTCATGTGGATGGAAACCACTGGGGTGTAATGCTCCCCTGTTGGTATGACAGTCCGTTAAAGCCGCTCTCATCTGATCTCTGCGTGCGTAAAGAATACAGAACCTGGCTTTTGATCTCACACGGAGAGTAGTTACAGATCTTGTACCTTTCTTCTTGCTTTCATTTGCACCATCTGAAATATTTATCTCATAACATCGCGGTGACCTGTCTTATTATTTTGATACAAGCTGAATAATGGACTGAAAGCCTCTCAGTGAAGCTGCAGAAAGTCGGCTGAAATACCTGTTTTTTTGTATTCGTCGTGCAGAGAGGGGTTTGCTTGGGTGGCCTGGCTCTATGGTAGCACTGAGTTTGGCAATCATTTATTAATTTCCAGTGTAACATTTTTTTCTTGCCACTGTTGTCTTTGTTTGCCCAACTTAAAGCTGTTGGATTGCTGTGAAATTTGGCACAGACATCGATGGTCTCCAGAGGAGAAATCCCACTGATTTTGGCTGTAGACTGACTTTTCCCCTAGCACCTTTAATCAGGATAGAATTTTTAATTTGCCCAATTTTGCAGGAATTTCGTCACCAACCAGACTGATGTATCCCTGCCATCCCTATATTTTGTTTTTTATTGTGAACATGGTAGACATACATGCATTAACATCAGTATTAGCTTCAGCATGAGCCTTTTGGCCAAACCTGGACTGTGCCTAAGTATAGTTCCATCTAGCTGCAGCCTAGCATCTGGTTTGTCACAGTGAAATGTTTAGCAGAAAAAAAAGAGAAAGAAAGAAAAAAAATAGTTTTTCCTCTATTTTCTCTCATCTGTCTTCCACTCTGTGCAGTTTTAGATTATAATTATTGTGTCAATGATGAGATCTGAATATTAGCTCTGCTTACTATTTGGAGCTGATATATTTCCGCACCAACTACCTGAACAGAATTTAAATATAAAAGTTATTATACATTAATAAAAAAAACAAAACAAATGCTGAATTCTGAACTCCATATGCATACTAGGAGCATGTATGTAGCAATGAATATTTATAATATCCCTTGATGCATATTTATGATTAGCATATGATTGGGTTTGATTTGAGAGAGCTCAATGCAGCTGACATCGACCTGCATACCTGCCGGTAGTCATAAATAAATAGTTATAAAATATAAATGCTTCTAGTTAGCATCGAGAATACTGCAGAGGCTCATTATAACACTGCGGAGATAACGTTGCTCACCACGTAGCACTCTCAGATCAGATGCGTTGCTCCTTGCCTTTCCGCACTCGCAAATTATTGGGTTATAGTGAAAAATGGGGCACAGGAGCTCATCTGCAACCACGCATCCTTCATGAGATCCTGCGACGCCGATGAGGCATATTTCATGATTGTAATTGTCAGAAGTAATTACAGGTGACTTTCTGAAGTTTTCCGAAGAGCTCAAACTATTTAAAGTCAAGTGGAGAGGCAGACGGAGGAGAGGATGAATGAATCACTTGACTAAAGAAACGTAAAGAACTGAGCTAGAGAGAGAAAGAGGACTTGATAGATTTATTGAAAAATGGGTGACCTAAAGGGATATATTAACATATCCAGAGCAAACTCTCACACATTTAGTTAGTTATATGATAGTACAACTGTATCTTCAGCAGATCTACACAGAAAAAGTTATCTGCCAAAAAGCTGGTTTGTGCCTTTATTTATTTATTTTATTTTTTGTTATCTGTAATATCTCTTGGCCAAGAATTTGTTGACCTTTCGAACACCACGGCAGCGTTTTCATGTCGGAGGTTTCACGGGTACACACTCACGATGACAGAAGGCATTCCCCGCTGCCTCTCCTCGCGAGGATGTGTGCTTTGGTTAAAATAAGGTCTTCCCACCAGTTTCCCCTCTCCCACAGCTCCTCCGCTGTTTTCCAGCGCCGCTCCAGAGCTCGCCATGGAGAGAGCAGAGTCATGAACCACTAATAAGAGGGTTCCGTTTTGCCTCTACCCAGCCGAGGCTCGAACTAATGAACAAATCAAATGAATGGCATGTAATTATAGGCCAGAGAGCGCGGGACGGACAGAGGGTTGGCGCTAGCGGGCACAAACCTGAAATTATTTGTCTGGAAAATCTGTGAAATGAGCGGGAGCAGTTCAATTCTGGCTTTTTCCTTTAGAAGGCCGTTGTGGCTAAGCGGTGCTGCACATATGCACGGGCCACGATGGAGGGAAAGACTGACCACACACACACACACACACACACACACAGTCTGCTGTTTTGATTTCAGCAGCACTTCCTTGGCAGTGATGTCGTCCTTTACACAGATGAGATGAACTCTCTGTTCGGTTAGCAGTGCAGCTGTCTCTTACTTAGCACCTACAACAAGAGTTTTGCTTCTTTGCGGAATCGTTTAGTGTTTTGTATCCCGTGTAACAGCGTTCAGTAATATGCAGCATAAATGTATTTGAGCTACTACATTGTTATGAACCTGATGGATGCGGCGCGCATCCACAATCACATCCCCTTCTCTCAGCATAATAAGTCACTCAAAATTGAACGCATCAACAACCAACACACACTGTTAGAATCAGCTCGCATTACCATTTCCTACAATGTGCTGCTCCTCTGTCTGCTGAATTGCCAGTGAGTAATACAGCTCCTGCACAACACGTAAATTATGCCAGTAATGTGACTGATAGAATTTATATCCAGAATTGCACTGCTATTTTCATTCAACTAACTCAATATACTGTTGATGTGCTCAGTGTTTTTTGCTTTTTTTTTTCTTGTCACAGTTTGGAGCGGCAGATTCCAAATCCTGCTTACCCGGGTCGCTGTGATGGTGGCCAAGTGGTTTTCCTCTCTGCCACCCAGGCGCCCCACCAAATTGTAGTGTTTAGTAAAATTTAATATGCCTTCAAGAAACACCAGGCGCACACATAAAAAATGAAAATTGGCCCGTCTGTTCTTTTTTACAGTAACCATAAGCCCTGTACAGTGTGTGTATCTTCGGTGCTTTGCCGGGTCCCACATAGTTCACCGAAAAGGTTTTCAGTGTCACATGATGTAATGTGGCTTGATGTGTGTGTGATGACCTCCCTCTCACCCCGTCGTTGTCTGTCTCCGGCCTGTCCTGGGGGCATGGATGAGTCAGAGCTGGGTGCTGATGTCATCCTGATTATAATCTGAAAGGCCTATCAACACCTACTGGCCAGCTCACACGGTTACGTGATGTTAGACCATCTACTCCCCAAAAAGTTGGCATGAAATCCAAGTCCTGTGTGTGTGGGGGTGTTTTTGTTCTGGCTAATTTGGTCCGTAAGCACTGTGCTTTTAGTGTGTGTTCACTTTTCATAAATCTAATTCTTTGTTATGCTATTTTGCAGATAAGCTATTCAGAAAATTAAATGCAGTGGTCTCTTTGCCCCAAAAGAAATAAAGTGTGTCAAAGCCTTGGTAAGCACCTCAAACAAGAAACTTTCAATCATGTTAGTGAATGTCTTTGCCTCTGGAATGCTTTTTCCCTCCAGATACATCAATTGATTACCGGCTTAATAGCTTTTTGCTTGCTATTACATGGCAAGAAATGTCAAAAGGCCCAGAGAAAGCAAGCTCATTGCCATGCTCATGGCATACCAGCCTGTCGCTGATAGTGGATCAGCTTTACAAGCCTGAGGAAATGAGGAAAACAATTGCACCCTGCTCCTAGCGCATAACCCCTTGGGTTATACAGATGCTCTTTTTTTTTTCTTCCAGGGGTTCATCTCGTTGTCAGCCTCATATTGTACTAGCCCCTCCCACAGGGAGCTTGGCAAGGCTCAGGCCCCGAGACCTGGATGTCTCCAGAATTAGCACAGCCTGGCTCTGCTGCAGGGAGGAAGCACTCCCATCGGGG
Organism: Terapon puta; assembly: GCA_028564955.1. Classification (NCBI taxonomy): domain Eukaryota; kingdom Metazoa; phylum Chordata; class Actinopteri; order Centrarchiformes; family Terapontidae; genus Terapon; species Terapon puta. Next base: position 8,051,239 of record JAOXYL010000086.1, read on the forward strand.
AAATAGGGTAGAGCAGAGAGCAACCTGCAAGAAGCCCATTAGTATACACTGCATAAGTACGGCAAGATGAATAGCCGAGAGCCGAGAGTTTCTTCTCTGCCTGGTCTCGTTGTCTTCACCTCTGAACTTTTGGTGACTAATGCGTTCTCATTTTTCTCTGGTGTCAGTGCCAGCAACTGTGTCAGATACATACCAATATTACAACGCATTATTAGAATAAAGAAAATTCTGATGCGAAATATCACAGATGTATCGTTATATCTTTCACCTCTTTAAGAAGGTGCAAAGTTTGGTCTGTGCTCGCGCCTCAGTGGAAAGTGTTCCTCTTAGCCTGTGGTCTGTTTCATACAGCACCTATTCATGATGTAACCTCCTTCCCTGAATGAGTCATATGCCCTGGTTCCTCCCAGTGAAATAAATCGGTGGGGATAAAGGTGCCACTAATTTTGTTTCCAGGTGGCTGACTAGCATTTTTGGAAAGATGTATAGCTGCAGTTTGAGAAACTCTGCGTCGAATCAGTTAGTATTTGATGTAATTTTTTAAAAAGTAGTTTAAGGTTGTTGTACCTTCTTGGAGCCCTGAAACTCAGCCAGAAATAGCATATTTATATCTTGCGTGCATGACAATAAAGTACAATGCACAATATGGGGAGCCCTATTGTTGTGCAGCGCCATTAGTGGCTGAAAACTCCACAATGAAATAAGAGGGATAAGGACATCTTTCCTCATTACTGCAAATAGAAACAGGCTGCATTACTTTGCAAATCACAGTACGTGTGAGTTTAAAATGTCAGTGCACATTAAAAGAACACATTTGTTCAGTAATATGTCATTTGAAATCTGTCAGTGTTTCATTCAGAAGCAATCAAGTGATGTATCAGCAAAAAAGCAAACAAAGTCCTATTTGTCAGTGTTGCTCATGTGGAACCGGAACATGAAGTGTAATCAGGCTTTAGTTTAAGTATGACCTAATTTTGCCCATTAAGGGAGTGCTGCACGGTCACAATTTTTCTGTAATTACTGACTTAACTGGCACGTCGTACATGATTAATGATAGATGATTTCTAATAAATAATGGATGTTTGGGAGGCAGTCTGGAAGAAAGAATGCAATGTGCACAATATTACGTTAATTTGCTCCTGTGATAATCTCAGATTTTTTTTTTTTCCTCAAACGGTAAGCAGGACCATTTAATATTCAAATCCAGCCCAGTGAAAGATGGATCTTCTTTTTCTGTCTAAATGTCTTGGTGTGTAATGGCCTCCAGCTTAATTCATTCTTCTAAAGTGCCCCTTCTAGATCTCAGGGCTCGTTTTTAGGCAGCTAAATTACTCACTTGTGTCAGGTTATTACAATTAGCTGTTTGAGTGCCTGCACTGTTGTGTCTTACCTAGATACTTCCCTGTAATTCCTTCTCTCCATAATGAGTTTTATAGGGAAATGCACCAGCAACAACAACAGCAGCAGCAAAATGGAAATGCCTGGGGAGATGTATTAGCTAAAAAACCATGGAATGCAGGTGGTGTGTTTATGTGCGCAAAGCTGACAAATGACTTCCCCGGTTATGGATACAATCTCGGTATTTGACCAGAGGCTGAGCTGTTGCAGTCAGGCGTTAAAAAATCGCATGTTCTCAAACAGAACTCGAGTGTGCTGCCGTTTTAATGAGCCGGATGATCAAATATACACCCAGCGACCAGAAATACATAAATCTGATATTAGCTGGCACGCGCTGCGGCTGGGAGACCTGTGGCACCCCTTTATTGAGCCAGTCATTGTGGAAGCTGACTATGTAGACGCTTGTGCTTTGCTCTCTTATTAGCCTTCAGCTGAATTCATCTTCAAGGTGTTCGATGGTGTCTGCGTTGTGGCGGTTTGATCATAGGCGTAATTTCACCCGAGTGTTCCTCAAACCATGTCGGGGTAATTCTTGTACACTATCCTCCTCTAAGTACCACCATACTGGGCCATGAAGGTATAAATTTGACCAAGTATAATAATACAGGACGCTCTGAGACCGAGGCATTGACATGTATATTAATGAAGCTGGTGTGCGACAGTTTCCATGCGCACAAAACCGTCGCACTTCCTCCACTGAGCTGCACACTTGCACAAGTATGAATGATGAGCCTTGAGCGCGCCGTGGTGATGTTCGCGATATGAAATTAGTCAAAGCAGGCAATCTCGCCGGTGTTCTTCAGCCCACGTTAAATGACCTCCGCGGCAACTATCCTGCCTGGTCATCTGCTTGAATGCGTCGTACAAGAGAGCAGCGCATTGTGCGGGGTACTACTCCACCCTATGCTGTGATGCTGATTTTCCATTACGCGCGGCCCAAACCACCTGACATTCCCCTACATTCATCTGTCCTCCTCCCACGTAGCAAATGTTTTGAATTGGCTGCTTTCATTGTACATCTTTACGATGGCTGCCTTTGAGACTCGACGATCTTGGCAGCGCTCAAATCCGCCCTCCTGGAACCCAGCACCATGCCGTCCTCTTAAGTCAGTCAGATCGTGATTTAAGCCCATTTTTGTTAACCCATTCACATGCAAAGTGACCTGTTTATAGTGATACATATGCAAATGGTAAGCACCACTTCTATTGCAAGGGCAGGGTGTGTATTTTTCAGATCACTCGAGTGTAGATCTTTAGAGGCGTTTGAGACCAAGGCTCTTTCTCAAAAAAAGAAATGATTTGGTTTAAGCAATGCAAATATGATTAGTCTATTTTGTTATTATTATTATTATTATTATTATTATTATTATTATTATTATTATAAGTAGTAGTAGTATTATTAGTATTATCGTTATTGTTCTCCTTTGGTCCCTAGAATATTCAGAAATAACATTGAGTACTCTCCAACACCAAGGATTGGCTCGAAGGGTCAGTCCACCCAAATTACAATAAAACATATTTTCTCACTCCCTTATGGTATTTAATAAAGCAAATCCAAACGCTAGCTTGGCAGAGCGCTCATTTTATATGCAAAGAAAATCAAGAAGGTGGCACATATAATGCAAATAAGCTCACAATTTATCGACCATAATACAATGCATTGTTACACTAACCACCGGGTCACAGCAGCTCCTTAACCGTAATGACTATGATCCTCATCACTAACTATTGTCCAGTTGCCTGGGGCAACCACATTTGCACCACTGTCTGCCACTTCATTTGGTCTAGTTACCCCTATTGGCAACCACTTTACTGTGTTAAAAAATCTCCTGTCTGCGTTGTTTGGGTAAAATCCTCAGCTGTGGAAAATATTCAACCAAACAGTGAAAGGAAAAAAGGTAAGAAAGCAAAAACAACAGCAAATAATACATAATTACACAATCCATGGTCCTGTTAAACAAGAGATGGCAGCTAAAAAATGTGCGCCAGACAGGAGCACATTGTACACCAACTTTCCAAAAATAAGGCTGAAGGCAAAGAATTTAATATTCACTTTACTCTTAAATACAAAAATCCCTGTTATCCTCCTCGTTCATTGGAAACTTAGATGAAAATGGTTCTACGGGAGGTAATAATGCTAATTACTTTGCAAGTGAATAATCTTAAAGTAATCAATTAACTGCAGAATTGTATCCATCACTTTATATATTTTTTTCAATTAGGGAGGCTCAGTCATTTATTTTGAAGGAAATAAATTTATTCTCACCTCAGAAAGACAATGACTTTGTCATGTAGTAATTCTGTCAGTGTTCCTTCTGTCTGACTCGATAGGTAGATAACATATGTTAGTCATAGCCAAAAGAAATGAAACGTTAAGCATCACCGCCAAGGGACTCGACGCCGAATTGTCTTTGTACATCTAATTGTTACAACGTTTCCCCGCCGGACCGTCGGAGCAGGTGGTGAGTCAACAGTCAATAGTGCATTGACAATCAGCAAATGTCATGTTACGCGGATGCCATTTTACTTACAAAACCACGTTATGTCATTAGTGCGAAAATTGAAACAATTATCCCGAGGAGGGGGAGGAGGATTGTGATGCTGATTTGAACATCAATTATGTCCACCCACATCTAGGCAGGTGCCGCTACCATTGAGGTCCTCACACACAAGCAGCTGTGTGCACTGTGTTTGTGCTTTTCAAGATTGCCTAGCATCCACTGATAAACTTTTTGATGTTAACAAAATCTTATTCTAAAATAAACTAAAATAAACTAAAATAAACGCGGATAGTGATTTATATAGATTTCAGTCATCCAAAACTTAATTTGAAAGACTGCAGAAGTAAATGCGTCAAATTAGGCTCAGAGAATTCGTGTGTGCATAATTGGAATGTGGTGTGCTGCAGTGTTTGTTTATTATTGATTAATGCCACCTAATTAGCACTCGGCACCTTAAATGATGTAAGATTGTGAAAGACGGTTTGAACGCTCTTAAAAGAATATTATTAAAGAAACATGATTTGCTTGTTAAAGACTTTGTAATTGCACAAGACAGATGTAATGAGAGTAATGCCTGCCAATGCGTGCTTGTAGTTGTATAAATGGGAGGATCAATCAGACGCTTTGACCAGTTGTGATTCGGCTGTGCACTTGTAAAATCTGCTCACAGAAAATGGTTACAACCACTGAAATCGTTTTTTTTTTTTCGAGCAAAACAACCCACCTATCAGCTTATTGGGAGGAAACCAGTGCGATGCGGTTATTTTTACTCTGTGAGAGTCGAGGTGAAGCAGTCTAATCAATCACCTTAATTGTGACTGTGCAGCAGTGTGAATTTTACCCACTGCCCTTCCTATCAAATGTTTCCAGAAAACATTGTTCTGCAGCACGGATCTCCATTTTTCATTTGACACAAATACCTCAGGAGATGTAAAAAGCAGGAAGATTTTTTTTTTTTACACCTGTTTTGGCATTTTGTGCAGCATCTGCAGCACCGACACCCTTCTTGCTGTTCGATAAGATACAGTGCAGCGCTTTAAGGTTGAGTCGCCCACATGTAACTCTCTCCCCTGTTGCGTCAACGGGCACGTGTGAAATGACCCACATGAGAATGAGGTCACAGCCCCCGTAGTGCACACAGTCCTTGGGAAATTCATATCTAACAATGAGCCGAAAACAGGAAACTGTTTGGGAAGTTTGTCAACAAAGCTCGGAAGTGACCTCTTTCATTTGACAGGGTCACGGTTGTAGCTGCACAAATCAAAACACTCTGAGGAAATTCAGACTTTTCACTTCTCAGGCGCAGACTGATGTAAACATAGACTATAATGGTTCAGCGTGTAACACCACACCACACCACACCAC
>JAOXYL010000086.1:8056602-8073813 GCA_028564955.1 Terapon puta
AATAACGATTGCATAAAGTCACGGCTGTCAAATTATGAGCTGCGCCTGCAACTGTGACACACGCTTACTATGTCCTCATTTATCATACAGAAGCCCAATATGGGAGATATTATGAAGACTCATCGCGCTGTAAAGCATTGTGCGTTTATTCATTTTAAAGGCTGATATGGTTTAATTGCAAAGTTGATCTTCAGTGAGCACGCTGGAATGTAAAACTATTTATCTCATATTATCATAGTTTATGTCCCTGCCTTTCCAAAGTTTGTTTACAGATACACAGGCACTGAGTATCATAATGAAATATTGATGTATCGAGGATCAGAATGTTTCTAATTACTTCCACAGTTTTCATTGACTCATAAATAGAATAAATTACGCATTTACCCTAAGCATTGGCATGTTTATTTATGATGCAGTCTCCTTTCGATTTCATCTACGTACTTCATGTAATTGCATATTTGCATCCGCAGTACCACCGCAGCTCTCGTTTCCCCGAGCAACACTTATGGCGCAACACATTCATTCATGCCACATGGGACTTCACCAGTACAAAGTCTGTGGTTAAACACTATGACATTACTGGGGTCTGCTTGTGGAAACATTCAGTTTTCATTTCAGGCAAAACAGGGCAACAGATGTAAGTGATATGTACTGTATCATTCGCCATAATGTGAAATATCATGCTGCTATAATAGCACCACAGTTAAAATTGGCCTATACATAAAAGCCAACGTCTATTTATGCTAATGTAAATTATATGTGAATGTATTTTTCTGCATTTACGTTTGGGTGTTTTTTTTTATGCACACCTGGCTGTCAGCCGGTTGGCAGCTGAAAAAAAGAAACATTTTAATGCATCTGTAAGTCCTTGGCACAGTCAATATCATACCAAAGCATAATTAAACAAGATGCTCATGTGGCTGTGCAGAGCCCTCCGGGGAATTAAAATCTCTTTTGTCTGACACGTTTGATGAATAAATAGACATGTTTATTGCCAATTGGGGCGGGAGGACGGGAGGATGGTCTGATGGGTCTGCAGAGGTCAACACACCCTCACTGCAGGACAGTTCAGGCCACTGAGAGATTTAGTCTGGTCTGAATATTGACTTCACACACGCCTCATTGTTTTTGGCATCCCTATGTCATGTTCGTGTCGAAGCTCTGATATTAGGTACGCCCTTCAATAATGTAAGGCCTATTAATTTGTAATATTCTAGCATGGTAAATTATCAAAGGTTCTCGCTTGCGTGGAGTAAATCTCGCAGACAGCCATAGAGGAATGCAAAGTGAAGCGCTACTGATGATTCACTGTGTTCGGAGAGTTCCTCCTATTCATTTCACTGTCATTCATTCAGCAACGAACGCTGACGGATGTGTTCATGTCGTGAAAAAAATGCCCTTAACTCTTCACTCTTATATACCACGATCGCCTGTTCCTGAAACCTAGTAAGACCCGACATTACCTGACATGTAATTACAACTGGAGCATGCTCTGGATTTATTTTCTATTTATTTGGAAGTTTTAGTGTCAAAGGACTCGTTTTCTTTTTTGCACATAATTAAATCATGTTTTCTTCAGGCCTGTTCGTCAGGCCAGAGCATCTTTATGATAGTCGCTGGGATATTCTGATAGAAAACTGATGTGGATATAATTGAATCAAACGGCTTTGTTGTAGCTAAGGGCGGCTAGTTTTCTGCCAATACTGGCAATAACAGGGATAAAGGCTCTGGATGCATTGCTCTCATTCTGATCATTGTTGATCCATTCCCTCGATGAGTCGTAACTCATTGTTTGATTGCTCTGCCGTTTCTCATCTTTATCTCTGCGGCTCTGTTATGGTCAATACCCTGGACCGTTTGGGGCCATTTCACAGAGATGCTTCCATTATGATGAGCAAAATGTAATCCAGCTGTGGGTTTGGCTGAGTGAAACCCGTGCGCGCATGGAACAAACAGACAGAGCTTCAAGTTGAACGCAGTGCGGTGAATGCACGAGCCTGTTTATCTGTGAAATATGAAATACCTCGAGAGTCGTTTGATGGGTTTTCATGAAATTTGGTCCACTTCCTCTTAGTTAATCCCTTCTTTTTTTCCTCTCGCACCGTCATGAGATCAACACTTTTAATGCTTTGATTCACGTCCAAATACCTCCTAAACTAGTGACATTCCCATGAGCCTCAGCTGTGTGCTAAATGGCAAATTTTTTTTTAATTTTTTTTACATAAGAACTTGTCCTCACACTACACTGTACGAATTGCAAACATTTCATTTGGAGCTTTCAGAGAATTTTTATCTGCCAGTATTTATCCGACAATAGAGTTGCATTGTGATCTCAGGGTCAGAACGGCCATTGTAACTAACACTGTACAGATGGGGGATGGGTGGGTTTCATCGTCTCATCCATGGATGCTTCAGAACAGCAGATAATTTCTATCTCTTTGTGTACTTCCTCTCTCCACGAGCAGTAACACTGGTTGGACAAGAAAAATCTATCACGACATGGAGATTTCGCCTGTATGTGAGAATTTATTGCAGCAGGGTAGTTAGAGCATCTGTGGTTACCGGCTGGGTGATTGGCTGGTTAGCTCTATCAGCGTGTCTCTATTGGCTATGATATGGCTGAAGAACGTCTGATACAGCTGTCTCAACCTCTGCTCTGATCCCTCAACGGCAGGAAGGGAGGGCGGGTTTCATTCTTTATATGAGGTGGTTTTTATTGGATGTGGCAGACTAATAAAGAGTCTCACTTTGGAGTTGAGGTGAAAGGTCAAAGCTGGTGATAAGGGTATAGATGAGGAGGGATGGGATTTTTGTGTGTGTGTGTGTGTGAGTGTTAGTGTGTGCGCGAGTGTACGGGATGTGTCCTTTGGGGTCCGGCTCCTATTCCGCGAATCCTCAGGGGACCGGAGGGGAGAACTGGACCGGGATTACGGCGCCTCAACGCAGGCGTCCTGTCACTCACAGAGAAACACTTCCTGTGCCGAAAAGAGTCTGAGAAGGATGTGACACGTCCAGGGGGTCCACGGGTGATGATGAAAGAGATAACGCACTGTTAGAGGGATTTCATTTTTCAGGTGACACGTTATTAGAAAGATGGAACTAACCATCAGATGATGTAGAGAGGCATCACTCTTGTACGACACCGGCGAGATGCGAGCGGAGTCAGACTCCCCGTTCTGTTGTTTTATGCAGATAATGTGCAATATTTTTAACAGAGACTGTGTTTACGGGACAGTTTGTCAGCTCCCTCTTTGCAGATCGATATGTTATCCAGGCAGTGTAAGGCTTGTTTTAGAGCCACTCACTGCTCGACTTTTGTGTCAGTGTTTACAGCGTGCTCATGCCATGACCACATTAGATTTATTTCTGATGGCGTGTCAAGCTGTCATATCGCCTTCAGTAAATCCATTCATTCCAGTGTTGAAGAAAATAGTGTTCTGAGCAAACAACTGGAGGCTCAGTTGGTCACTGGAGTAATTTTCCTTATAATAAAAAGGTAAATGAATCCTGGTGTAGCCGTGATGCACAGAAAGCCACATTTTCTTTGTGCCGTTATGACCCTTGTGCGCCCGTGTGCACATCTGTATGCAACATACTGTACGTGTTTCAGCGTTCGGTGGAGCTGAGGCACACAGGGCTTATTAGCTTCATGGTTTTATGACACACATTTTTAATGCCATAGATTGCACACTTCGGTCCTTAGTGGAGGCGTTGAAACACGCTCCATATCTGTTTCCTGCGGCGTGAACGCTGTTGTTGTTGTGGGGGCTATAGGCATATATGGGGGGTTGCACTAATTAGGACCTTTCTGCAGCTTTTGTGGCATTTTCATTCTGGCGGTTCCCTTGGCGGCCTTTTTATTAAAGAAAAAAAAAAGCGGTCATGCATTATTCAAAACACAGGTGTCAGTCTGACCCTTAGCGACATCAGCTCACACACTAGCGCCCACTCACGGCGGTGCGATGGCATGTAGTAGCACAAACCAAGGTGGCTGTGTAAACAGATGCCTGGGGATTATGAGCTTTCTCATATTTTTGCTGTTGTTTGGACTTCATTTCTGTCCTGTCTCGATCAAATTATTTTCTGTTTACTCAAATGAGAGAACATTCTGGTATGTAATTAGCCATATTTATCTGTTAAAGCTCTTTAATCAGTAGGTTTGGAGGAAGAAGCAGGACAGGGACCTGGCAATATTTTGCTGCTGGAGTTCTCCTTTTCAGAGAGCTCCCACTGAGATCTGTGGTCATCACCGCTACAGCTGGCCGCACAGTTACCTTTCATTTTCTCTATAATTGCTTTTTTTTTCTAATGGAGTGAATAGCAGAGAACAAAAGCAAAAGTGTTGTAATTTTAGTCTTTCTTTATGTTTTTTTGCACATTATGTTAGGCCTCTATTGTACACCTCTTTTTCTGCCGTCCGTCCCTCCTTCTGATTATTATGGAGACTGTCCTGGTCCTATTATTCCTCTAGTGAGGTCTCATGGGGTGTGTGTTTTTCCCCCAAATAAACAGCTCTCTGTGTTTGTCTAATTTCTCCTTATTAATGTGGTCGCGTCTGGTGCTGAAGCGGTCTGCACTATTAGGAGTCCCTAATTTGCCCTGCAGAGACATTTCGGGGAAAAGACGAGGGGCCTCATCATTAATGTTTCATAATTTAATCATGCTTCCCACTCTGGTTTACCTATAATATGATATAGCTGATTTGTATGTATGTTCTTGTTTACATGTGTGTAATCCTACGAGGGACAGTAAAAGTCAGCGACATGGGGCTAAAGATGAATTGAAGTGTTTGTGTAATTCCAGATCTCGATAGTTTATTATATCGCTCAGCCGGATGAAGTCACCTCCCTCTGCCCTGACTGACACCGAATCAGTATCGGTGGACTATCCATCACCTCGCTGTGGCGGCCTGGTCAATGGGGGTCACTTCCGAGCAGTTACCTGTTAACACAGCTAATGGAGGTCCATATTTGCATAAGGCTGAGTAAAGAGGAGACCGGAGCCGGAGAGCAGACAAGCTGGGTGGGGCCTTTCTCATTGCACAAATGAGACCATTCATCACAGCTTTGTTTGCCTGTATGCACCTTCTCATGAACAATTAATGTGCTGCAGACATTTTAGTGCTTTTCGGCTCTTCCTTTATCGTACCATCCCTCTCTTTGTCTCACTTTCGGGGGCTGTCACCGCAGCGCCCAGCCCCTCCCACTGATTGTAACTATAAGTCCATTTATTAATTTTGTCTTTCCAGGCTGGAGGCTGGTATTGTTTTTCCTCGACAGCCGAGGGGGCTCAGCACATGAAGCCTTTTGATTTTCCCTCTGTGCCTTACCTGTTTTAATGTTAACTGGCTCCTGCATCTTACCAGCGATGCGCTCCAGGCATTTTCTGATACTTCAGACAGCATAGCAAGCTGTGTGTTGTGCTGCTAAGATTCAAGCACAGGATTAAGCTCTGCACTGTGCTGAGAAGATAGTTTACGGCAAAGATATCCGCAAGATTTTGATGCGCCACGTGTTTGGAGACGACTGTTACTCATTGAAAACTGTGAACGTCCTTCGTTTTTGTTGGAATCTTGTCTTTCTTAATTGGTCCACGTTTTTTATGTGTGATCAATATATATTGTAGGACATTTACTTAAGCAATTTGGTTTAAGTGCCCAGTTGCCTGAGAGGTTATATAGAGACCGAGGCCCACCTGGGAATAGATGCCGATATACCCCGGACAAGAGTTGTCAGCATAAATCAGCTGTCACTTACCAATAACAAAACACATCCATTAGAACATTTCAATTTTTTTTGTTTAAGCCGGCTACTTAATGTTGTTTATTGGTTTTCTCACTGGGGAACTGTTTGTCTCAGCTTCTTCAAATATTAAAGAGCAGACATGAGTTATTTCTGTGCACACGCTGGCCATGTTTTGTTCACTGCCTTGGCTAACAGCATCATAGAAAGAGAAGTATGAATAATAAATGATAACAGCGATAGACAGTGGTTTTGGTTTGGACTCCTCATCTCTCGCTGGTTCCATTTACACGCATGGAGTGATCCGACTATCGGCCGCATTTCAATAAAAGTGGTAATCAGGTTAAGCTGTTTGCACAGGGTCTTGATACATATGATTGAGCGTCCTTGCTTCCTTGAGTGGTCCAGTGAAAATGATTTTATGCTTTCATTTTGTATAGAACTGTCCAGTGTGTAATTATGGGCGGTTATTAAACATATATATTGTTTTCACCTCTATATCTTAGATGAAACGTGTATATTCCTTACAGTATTGGATGTAAAGGATCATTTTGATTCATTCTGTTTCCTTCCACTATTGTATTATAGTGACATCACTATTGAAATTTTAAAATGATACTGAGCACTTCCCTTAATTCAGGTTTAAAAAATGTATTTGCAGAGAAGTAAGAGTCAAATATTTTAGCTGGGGCTCTGAATGATATTTGCATTTACAGGACGCTCATTCATTTGAAAGTAGGTTATTGGACTGGGTTATAAACATAATTCTTCTTGCATGTAGACATAGCCGGCCTGTCATGTCTCGCCGCTCTGTGTGAATCTGTCTAAATGTGAAAGATCAGACCTGTACTATGTTGTTTGATCTTGCGGGATTAGTGGACTTGTCAGCAGTCCACCGCACTGAAGTCTCACGGTTACAGATGGATTTCAGGTATGTGATGTAACGTATTAATGAGAGACAAAACCTTTATTTTTGCATTTCAATTTTGTAGCTGGCACGCATATTAATTACAGTTGAATACATGGCATGGATCGTGCGGTTGTTTTGTCTCTGTTGTAGATTTTCCCTCCACTACATGGAGATGCAGCAGCAGCTACTGTCGTTTTCTTCTCAGGGTGGCGGGACACCCCTCCTCCTCCACAACCTCTCTGAGGCAGAATGATAAAACATGCATCCAGAGACCTTGGGAATTCAAACACATCTGTGCCTTTTTCTTTTTCACACACTGTTAAACACACTGTTTGCAGACAGAGATCTCGGGATGAAACATTAACAAACAGCCGACACCCAGAGCTAGATCTTACCCATTTGAATTCCAGCACAAGGAGCACTGCTGCATTAAGTTATATTAATATTGAGACGCCATTTTTTGCCATCTGGGCTGAAATACCAGAACACATATCGAAAGATTAATTTAGCTGTTGCTGTTCCTCTCCGCTGTGGTAGAAACCAGTATGATGCTTCGGGCGTTGCAGTGAAGATGGTAATAAAGATGGATTAAAAATCATAGAGTTGTTGTACGCAAGCAATTGATTTAAATGTCAGGGTGCATCTTGCCCCTCCCCCTGCTCTGCTTTATTGGATATTGTCACTGGGACTGTGTGCAGTCTGTTCTTAGGAGACTCAGTCAGGCTTGGAGATCCTTGCAGAGGGCTGTGTAAGGGACAGGGGGGAGGGAGGGAGACATGGTGGTAACATCAATAATTCACAACGGTATTGCTAGGGAAACAGGATGTGAAGGTACAGGGGAGTCAGACCAATACGAATAACACATTTCTCCAAGCACCGTGCAAATGAACCAGACCCGAGCGACGCCATTTGTTTTCATAGCGTTTGAGAGCGATATAAATATATTGAGCCCATAAAAATGCTTAATGACTGCATTGATTTCAAAGAAGCAGTTTTTTTTCCCCTTCTTGTGTCCCACAAGCAGAGAGTTTAATTTACTGGTACGTTGAGGCTCCTGGTTTTATAAACCCCATAGCTGAGAGAAGGAAGAGAAAGGTATAAGCCCCAAAGAGCACAGGGCTATTTCCCAGGCCTGCTTATTAAATATCCAATCATAGCCTGTGGTGCAATAGCATTACCACCATAAAACACCTCCTCGCTATGTAGTCGTCTGGGCAGAAATTGCTATTGCTCAGTGGAAACTCCAGTGTTTCCTTAGCATTGATTTCTGTGGAGATGGGAGGGTGGGAAATAGTGTTTAGGCTATCATTAAACCAGAAACGCAGAGGGATCCCTGTGAGCTGCACACATTAGCAGTAGCTTTCGTAGCCTCTACCACAGGTGCTGAGTGGGCTTTATGAAGCGCTCCCTCTTGCGTTTTTGTCGGCTCATTTTCGCTGCTAGGAGCCGGTCCCTGTTATGGATATAGGCTTAATCCATTATCACGCTGATTGCCAGTGTGATTTCTGTCACACCCTTCCCCAGTCTTGGGTCAATTACAAAGGCAGGCAGTAAATGCATCAGTTATTCATGGGGAGATCGCGATCAGACCAAGAGTAATAAGTCAGATGATTACCTTTTGGATAAGCAGGGAATCAGATTATGATTTGGATCAATGTTGTAATGATGAAAGTGAGATTTACTTCTTATTTTACAGTCTAACATTACACCACTTTATCATACAGCTGACTGTAGTAGTGTCTCGCTGCTTTCTCGTCTTATCCCCACTCCCCAGTGACTCTCTCCCTCCCTCTTGCCCCTCCACAATTTTCTCATTAGTGATTAGAGCAGAGTTTCCATTTCCAGGCTATTGACTGTGCTGTTGGAAGCTGAGAGCCCATTACATACGTTGCTCCCACTAATTGTTTCCAGTCATAATGAAGTTCCTCACAGTGGAGGAATGGTAGTTAAGGCACATTAGGTCATAGGCACGTACAATGCATTACTGTGAATACAACCTGTCTGCTGTTTCATTCCCATCATGATTGTGTATTAATTCAGTGTTATTAAGTGATTTTTGTAGCCAATAACGTGTGTAATCAGCGAACATACCTCCTCTAAACAAAGTCAGATTTGTTTTTCCTTTATTTGCTCGGCGGACAGACAGAAGTACGTCCACAGCCGACGGTGAGGTACGTACTGTAGCATCTGTGCAGGTTGCCGGTGGAGCAGGGGGCACAGGAGTCGAGGATTAGTGCAGAGTTGTGCTGTGTGACAGAAGTCCCGTTCTCTGCACATTCTATTAAAGGGAGTTAAAGTATTACCAGCCAGTCCCGGCTTTTTCTCGCTCTCGATGGCTCTGCTCCAGCCCACTTACAAAAACACTATACATTTCACTAATGGCCGCACAATCCATTCAGCCATTTTCAAATCACTCGCCCTGGATACACTGGTTGTGGCGAAGAGGCAGCAGAGTGGCGCGCGTATGAATTTCTGCCAGCGACTTCCTCCAGTTCCTCTTGGGAAACACCCAAAAACAGCGTGTGCTGGATCTGCTGTGGGGTCTCCTCCTAGTCAGCCGTGTCGGGACCAGCTCTAGAGGGAGGCAGCCAAAATGCGGTCTTGCTTGGTGCCCGCATTACCTCGACTGACTTCTCTTGGTGAGAAGTTGTAGCGGTCAGTGTAATGGTCCTCCAAGATCTTCTCGCTCCTGATTCTGTTGTGTATAATCAGGCAAACCACACTGATGAAATCTTGTCCTGCTTTCTCATTCTTTCAGTCCAAAGACTGTAAATATAGATGACTGGTAGGTAAGTAAGAGCTGCACTACTGCTTTAGAAATACCTCAAAGAGGAGGCCAGCGCCACCCTCTGCCCTCAATAAACATGCATGAAGCCATTTTCATTTTATTTGACATAACATTGCAATGATAGCTTAGATGCCATCAACATTAGACAAAGCACCAGAGCCAAATTTATCTTTGATCAGCAGTAAATCCATTATTCAAATACCAAAGTGAGACTTCATCAAAGATGAAGTAGATAGTAGCATTATGTTAGATGCCTTCATGAATTATATTATCTAAACTGTCCCCACGACTGTAAAAATCCATTTGATTAGATCCTCCTGCGTGCCCCGGGATTGGATGAGATGGGCCTTATGAGTGGAAGTGTAGGTAAAATGTTATGCCAATTTGTAAGCCAAGATTGCGTTTTGCCAAACTCACGGCAAAATGTGTCCCTAGCTTTGCCGTTTCAACCAAAGGTGTGGGCCAATAAAAAATTGCCTTGTTCCCGATGCAACTGGCGGGAATCAGCCTGCCTCATGCCAGCATGGAAATAGAGCACAGTGACTCCGTAATATGAAGTTCTGCCTCTAAACTCTGTCATTTTCTTCAGCCCTCTCTTGCCTGTGTGTAGAGCACAAATAAATGCAGGTACACATTCTCATTATTGCTACTTTAAGCTCTGATCTGTCTATCTGTATATGCGGTCATGCACGTGAAACATCAGGTCCAACCGGTCGGATCGCGCCCCTCCATGTTGTTCAAACACTGAGTCACAGCGCGGCAGGATGACAGGCAGCGTGAAATGGAGAGTGATGACACCGGTACAAAGAAGAGGTCTGGTTGAGATGACCCTTAAACATGGCACACCACGCTCAGCTCCAGTCAAGTGTTTAAAAAAAGCTTTTCCTACTCCATCTCAGCCTGCTGGGGAATGACTCACCCCCACACTGCTCGCTCTGCTACCTGTCTTTTCAATATACTGTGGCGGCTTCTGTCCATGTCACATCTCTCTTCTGCCACTACACTTCACTGCGGAGCGAGACACATAATACATCTTCTTAGCAGCAGCATCACGCGTCGTATTATGGCACGCAGACCTCATAATTTCATAGTACATATATCAGAAAATAGCATGTCATTACAAAGCATGGCTTGGCCCCCAGGATGGAAGCAGGCGAGGCTGCTTAAAAGAATCAGTGCTTCAGTGATCCTCTGGAGTGATTAAATACAGTGTTTTGTCTTGGAAATGGTCGCCGTCTTATTCTTATTCAGCTTATACTTTTTCCTCCTTCGCTCTCCTTCTTTTAAACACAGCCTTCGCTGTTTCTGTAGGAACGATGAACTGGTGTTAGCACCCGAGCAAAAGTAAATAACCAAGCCTATGAATTATAGATGGAGTGCAGGACCTTTTTTTTTTTCCAGGAAACCCATCTTGATTCCCTTACTTAAAGCTCTCAGTTGCAGGGCTGCTTCCTTACTCAGTTTGCGTGCGAGTGTGTGCGTGTGTTTGTGCATGTGTATGAACTTGGAGCGCTCATCTGCAGTATATGTACTACACTATTCTGTAGTGGATTGCATCTCATTATAAACTACTCTCGAGTCTGTTGCACCCAGGCTGTTAAGTAGTACACTCAAACACTCACACACACACACACACACGCGCGTATGTCTATACCAGACTTCAACTTAAAGATACCCTGTGGAGTTTTTGCCCACCAGTAGCATTAGGGAACGGTGTTTTATCTGCAGATTCACGTTTTGCTGCTCTCGCATGTGATGTGATAAACATTCCTGCCAGTGGTTTCACGTTCTCCCACTGATCTGCAGGTGGCGAGTATGCCAACGAATGCAGCACTGTGCCAGCAAAGGAAACATGGGGGTCTCAAATCTTTCAAAAAAAGCAAGTGTTTCACATTAGGGGGAAGGATGTTCTCATAGACCTCAAGGATACGACACAACGGGTAACACTGAATGTAAGCAGAAACTTTGTTCTCCATACGTCAAGGTTTAGTCAGACTTAAGTTACAAGACGAGGATTTGAGACCTGACTTGGCACTGAAATTACACTGACATCACAGATTTTACTCAGCTTGAGAGCAAAAACATTCAAATCTCAAAACAGCGTTTTCATAGCAGAAATGGTGTTTTACAACCTCTTATTTTGTGAAAGGTGTTATGTTAAAATGCACTAAGGGGGCTACAGAAAAGATAACTGACACAGGTCTGAGAGTGAAATGTTCAAACGCTGTGTCATTGTAGTGCTCAGCAGTCAGAAAAACCTAAGTGCTCGAAAGCGGCAGAGTGAAATTCATTTTCACGTCCTCTCAAAATTGGTGGTGCTTGAAGCTTGCTGACGTAGACACCACTTGCGGTGTGTCGGGTTACACAGCTAGTAACTCCATTGCAGAGATTCCACTGAAATGAATTTTGTTCTGAAATACTGCTGTCACGAACGCTGCTGTGACTGAGCTCTAAGATATTGCAGAAGGATCCGAGTTGGACTGGAAATAAACACGAAAACAGCCACGGCACACACAAATCAAACCCTCTACATGGAGGATGTTTACAAACGAAGGACAGTACAAGACGGTACAAAACATTTCAAAGATGCTTATCAAGTTGATTATTCTTGACATGCCGTTCTTTGAGTTTTCACAATAGCGTCTTGTGATGTGTCCTGAGCTTCAGCCCTCTTACGCTGGAAGCAGAATCACGCACAAGGAGATGGCAACATGCTGAGAAGAAGGATCAAAAAGCTGATGCAAACATGGAGTGTAATTTGGAGTAACTGAAAGAGCCGTACAGTAAGAGAATAATTCTCTGTGGCTGATATCACCTCGGACAATTTTGCTCACTCCATGATGCAACATAAGAACTGTCTCAGCAACGCATTTACACTCTCCGGCATATGTGGAGAGAAGATGATGTGGAGTTTTGTTCTCAGTGTTAAGGAGTCATTTGCTCCCTGGCTTAGCCTCGTTCTGTGACTTGAGCGATTCTATCGACTGTGTTATTGAAAGAATCAGGAAACTTTGCATTATGGTATAAGTGGAATATCCCTGCTATGTGCATTGTTTACTTTAATCTAACAGTTGCTATAGTTAAACAAATTCAATATGTATTTAAAAAATTCAATATTTACTCTAACTGAATTATATTTGAATGTTGACGAGGCTTCTCAGGTACCTGAGTTGAATTTAGGAGTTATCCATACAATTGCCTCAAGTGATAACAGGATTATTTGTGTACACCGAGGTCAGCCTGCCATAACATTCTTATAAAAAACTATAGTAGCATTTTCTTACACTCCGCATTTGTGCTTTTCGTATTCGTAATTGAATTTCATTACCCTGCCAATAATGCATTTCACAGTAACGCATTGTGACCTCATCTGAAATTCATTATCTGCACAGTAAACATTTTTTTTCTTTTTTTTGCATACATATTAAACTCTTTTGCACCAAACAGCGTGCTGCCTACCTCAGGTCCTTTCAGCGTCTTGCTTCATTTGCATGTGGCTCATATTTGTTTTAGCCCGAGAGACTGTTGACGTGGGGTAATGCAATGCACATGAAGACAGACACTCTCACATGCCTGCCAGCCCCCCCATATCCATCTGTCTGTCATGTTAACGGCTTTAAATGCAGGCGCTTTGCATCTCTTTCATACAGGCTAAAGTGTCATGTGCTGCTGCCCTGTCACGATGCCTCCCGAGAGCGAAAGTCTTCTTAATTATTTAAAATATCAATGAATTAAATAGTAACTCTACTGAGGATTTTTATTATCCAGCTTGTGATTTTTATTGGTCAGTGATGTAATGTATTGGCCTTTTTTTGCCCCACAGACTATCAAGTGCTGCAGCACTTTGATTAGTCACATTAGACTTTATTACAATCATAAATTATTCAAACTTCTACTTCTCTTCTAGTCTGCTGAGTTTTTGCATACTGTACACTGATTTTCTTTCATTTCCACCTCTTTTGCAAAGTTGCTCATTGTTTCTGACTTCCTGTAACTGGATGGAAGGGCCTCAGTGTGTTTGCTCCTCACTTGGCCCTTTTCACTCCTGTTTCACTTGTTCATTTCGCACCGATTCTCACCTTCCTGCCCTTCTTCCACTTATTGTTCAGCCTCAGAGTGACTTGGCTACCTTATCCTGTCTCCTGTTCCTTTACCAGCTGGCTCAGAAATAAACAGGGTAGTGGTTTCTGTGTTGGCAGTGCCACTCTGATCTGGTGGGTCGTAGGCGGCGTAGCACTGCCTGCTGCTCCAGATGCTCAAAATTACACCGTCCACGCCGCAGCCCCCTCGCTCCCCCAGACCGCTCGCAGCTGCCACTGAAAGGCTGGGATTTCATACAGCTCAGTCGGCGTTTCTTCACGTGCAGCGTGCACAAAATTACACCACATTACTGCAGTTTCAGCACACCAGAATCCTGCTCAGCGCTCTCTCTTTTTTTTTTAAAGACTATTCTTGACACATTTGAATAAGATAATGAATGAAGCAAATGTTGGAGCACAGATGGGGTTTTTAATGTTTCAGTGCCTCATGAACACGGTCCAATTACTAAAACACAGATAAGATGTAAAGGATCCGTCACCTAATTCTCTTACTCCGACGTCTGCTCACACATTAAGTCCTAGCTTTTGGTCCAGTGAGAGCTCCATTGAGGGGGTCATCCCAGCTTAGCACGCCAATTAATCCTGCCACTCATCAGGAGCTTGCTTGAGAATGGCAGTGGTTTATAGTGGAATTATGCTCTGCACTAATTAGTGGTTAGCATTGACAGTGTCAAGGAGAAATAGTGAACTGGAGCGGTATCATGTGACAGCGCGGACAGAAGAGACTGGCTGCTAAAGCTGTCTTTTACATCACTCCGGGGGAAGTGGGCTCCTCTCAGTATCCTCTTTTCCAATTCCATCTATTCCTTCATTCACACGTATTTCTTTACAAATCTCTTGTTTCCTGTTCGCATTTCTCCATCCTTTTCTCCTCCACCCTTTCTTTTCTTGTCACCCAGCCAGCCCTCTGGCTGTGCGCCTCGCAGTTGCCATGGTAATGATATAGTTTCTCATCTCTGTAATGTGATGTCTTATTAGGTTTCATTGGGGCGTGTGTCACTATTTTATTTCACGCGCCATTTGGTGAGCTTCGGTCTCCTGTTGAAAAACCTCGCGCCTGAGAGGTGAGCAGTGAGTGCACCGATGGCGAAGTGTAAAAGCTCCGGCGCGCGTACGTGAGGGTCCTGATGGAGTGGAAGGGGACAAGATTGAGTGAGACAGAGCGAGAGATATGTTGGGCAGTGCCTGCTGCAGCTACATTATATTTCCTTCTTGGTTCACAGTATTAACTCACAGAATAGATACATGAAACATTATGTGAAAGGCAGGCTTGTCCCTGGGTAGCTCTGTCTTTCTCTCTGTTCTGTGAGGCTGGCACACCAGGGAGGGGTTTCAGCTGCTACCCAGCAGGAGGCACTGTGTGTGTGTGCTTTCAACCATCCACTGAGAAAGCACTTTATTTGCAATACAGTGTGCCTACTGTATCTCCATCTGTCTTGAGAGGGTTTTGTAGACGGGTTAGTTGATGTGGACCATTGATGATGGTGATCCAGTGATAAGAGAGCTGCTGCTGTTACTGTTACTGCTGCAGACCCTCTTCTTTCATCTCCCTTTTTATACTCTCTTGTAAATATGCACTGTGGCTTGATAATCAATGCTTGTATTTGCGATGGAGGTCTGTGTGTTTGTTGAGAACACGTCCTTTCGAGTCATCGGTGCGCCTTGCATTGTTCTTCTCTGTGTGTGTGCAATTATAACCAGTGCTTTGAATGGCTGTGAAAAAAATGGTGGGAAGGGGTCTGCAGTCAATAACTGATCAATAGTAGCCCAGATGCCACTGTCAAACACATCAATAGAGTTTCTCCAACGGTGGTTTTTATCCCCCACTGTGGATCAACCGCCTTATGTCAGCCCACGGGGCTTTTAAAAATTACCCTCCTTGCTTCATCTGTCCTTTTCTTTGCAGATGTTAACTTCCACAGGCGGCTTCTGTTGAGGAGTGACAGCCAGGACTGCACGATTGTGGCTATTGAACTGGCTATTGGGTTGGTAATTGCACATCACTACTCCTCTTGATTTGCACAGGATTGCGGCAGCTGAATGAAGCCGTTCTGTTTCTCGCTACTTCCAATTTCAAAGTGCTCCACATTTCAGGGGGGAGGGGGCGAGTGTTAAAATGATTTTCAGCAGCCAAGATGACGTTTGAGTTTTGTACTTGAAAACTGCCTATTTTCTGGTGGAGGTGCTGAAGCTGGCATCCCATTGAACTGTTTTTGTTGCAAGACCATAAAATGAAAGAGCCATTTAATTAAGTGTGCAGACTAACAATCAAGGCAGCGTATCATATCTCCCTCTGTGGAACTTTTTCCAGTCTCATGCATCTGCTTCATTGGCCTCTTGTCTGCTCAAATATTACACCAGGCTTGTAAATGATGCTGTGAAAAGTAAAACGATGTGCTTTTTTTTTTTTTTTTTTCTTTTTCGTCTACCTTTTGAACTTTGCGCAGTGGCCTAACAACAACATCAGGTTTAATTTACACACTCTCCACCCACCAAACTGTGCTGAAATGCAGCTTTGAAGTTCTCTTGTAGTCCCTCCTAATAATGCTCTCGGAAACCGTCTTTTGGCTCTGTGGGCGATGACGCAGGTGACAGAAAAAACCAAACGCCGTCCTCCTGTGTTTGTGATGAGACCAGAGCACAGAAATGCCGTGTTTACCATCAGCATTTGGGCCTGTGTATGTAGAGCTTTGGATAAACCGCGGCTGACTAGGTGAAGCCTGGTTTGGGTTTGTTCTCCTGGGTTGCACTGATTTTTTTTATGTATCGTAGAAAAGCTCAAAGAGGAGGGATGGTGTGCTTTGGATGGCATCTGTTGTCTTTCCTTCTCCTCTGGGCTCGCTGCCAGGCATGTGTTTGTCAGATGGCAGTGCTGGTAAGATGGAGGGTTCTAATATATCTTGACACGCTGGCTCCGCATTCTCCTTGACTGGGTCATTTGTAGTATTTTGAGAGCCTTATAATTAATTATGATTTGTATCTACATTCATCGCATCTCATGTGAACATGCTCCCCCCCTCCGATCACAAATTTAGTGTTACACCAGGTGCCAGGTCTGTTTAAATAATTTAATTAGCATTTAACCCATATTAGACCTGAGGTTTGTGGCTGACTTGGGGTAACTACGGTGTCCTTGAAAAGGACTGTCTTTGTATCTTCACAAAATCAAGGAAACAGTTTAATTTACCTTTTGGAACAATGAAAATGATAATGTGTGATGATTAGACACTGACTTTGGACAAAGAGATGTTTAATTGCACTGAAAAATGCACTGGTATGGGGTTGATTATTACCTAGCCATTTCATGAGACAAAAAAAATTAATAATTCATGCTCTTGGTGTAATAATTTGTGTGCGCCAATTACTAATTTATGCACTTAGTTTTTTATCCTATACTGTACAGTTTTCATCTTCCTCTCTGCGATCCTGATGCTTCAGATTTTATGAACTGGATTACATTAGTAGCACCTAATCTCAACCTGCAGAGCAGCAAGATGCATGTTGACCAACACTGAGGACCGGTCTCACACTGCAAGGAGGAAGGTGCTGATTATTATGTAGGTTACATTCTTAAATCACATTATCAATAATGTTCATAGTAAATGAGTCAGTTGATCATCTGATGTTGTAACAGAGCATTTGGGATCATTTGTGATGGTTTCTGCTGTTTGG
>JAOXYL010000086.1:8073913-8129060 GCA_028564955.1 Terapon puta
ATAGTAAATGAGTCAGTTGATCATCTGATGTTGTAACAGAGCATTTGGGATCATTTGTGATGGTTTCTGCTGTTTGGATGCAACCTCAGTCGGAGGGAGTCTTAATTACACTGTGTAAAATTTGAAATTTGAAGGTGTCCACTCTTCAGCTCTCTTCTCTGCTTGGGAGAAGCAGATTTAGGTCAGGGAGATTTGGGGGTGGCAGAGCAGCTGGAGAGCTTGTTCTGGACTGTCAAAGCTGCCCTGTATACCATCTGGATGGGCTGATAGTGCTGCAAAGCCAGTTATCCTCTTTGGAGAACTGTGAGGATCTGCATAGCAAGAAGCCTCAGATGCAACTCCACCTCTGGTGCATTGAAACCAAACTTTAGGTGTTAATGACATGCATATCACATTACGTGGGGCCTCTGTTATACTGCTACACGCACAGGTGTGCAAATCTGCGTTCTCCCGCATGCACACTAACACATCCACACAGGCACAAATGTAACCTGCCAGCGTGTTCACCAAATGTTAAGCAGGCAGGACTTTGGGAATGCATTAACCATTCGCCCTGAGCTCCTGGAAGTATTTTCTCCTTTAAATAGCTGAGAACAGCCTCACAGATTTCTTCCTCACCTTCACCCCTCCGCCTCAGTACAGTGAAGCCAAGGATGTCCAGAATGTTCCCAAAAAGTCATCCAAGCAGTCACAACATTCATGCTCAGAGGCAGCCCTTTATGCCTCAGTAATAATTGCTGCAGACTGATGAAGGCTAAACACTTCACACTGAAAGCTTTTACAGCCAGGATCCACTTGTCAGATTTGAGAAGTGTAGTGCAAGTTTGCATTCTCAGATATCACTGCGTGACAGACAGCTTGAGTGTCGGCGTGAAAGCATCGGCTTGCCCCCCCCCTTTCTGCCTCTGTGCGGCTCACGTCTCTCCCCGGTTCAGAGGGTTTCTGATAAAGCCAACAGAAAAGAAATGCCTGAATATTGAATACTGTTGATGTGAAAATCCACTTTTTTTCACCCCTAAATCCACTTCTTGTTGAGATGCCATTTACTGTAGTAATCGCGTCTGAAGCACCACTTCTGCTCAGCCCATTGTGGAGCAGCACTCTTCCTAAGTGGGAGGTGAAAATGAACATTGCACCTCTCAATTGAAGCCGTGACGCCAGTTATCATACCTCTGATTTCATCCCCAAGTGTTAATACATTATTTGTCGACGTTAATGAGCACATAATCCACTCTTAATGCGGTCTACTTATGTGTGTGGTTTTTTTTAGTGAGTGCGGGTTATGAAGCCCAGACATTAATTTACATGGTGCTGTATGATTGGTGATTATAGTCAGGCAATGTAATTGATCGGAGATGCTCAAATCCTGTTGATAAACTCTGGCTTCCCATACATTATCAGATCTAGACTGGCACCTTGGGAAGTAGCTTCTCTGATCTTATGGATTTTTCTGTTTTGTTCATTATTTATGTACTCTAGCACCAGGAAAACACGCTCATGAAACTTTCATAGATCATCCTTGGAGAACTTTCTTGATCATCTTGCATGTTTTTGCGACTGTGTCTCAGCTATATATAGTATCATGTAGTTTACAAAGTGTGGGATTATAGTTGTTTGCTCTTGTGCATTACGTCATTCTGCTTATCTCCACACGGACCACACACCGTGTGCACTGAGTGTGATGAAAGACAATGGATGATTGATGCGCACAGAGCATCTACACATCTGTTGTGCTCCTCAGGGGGAGTTTTGAGGGATGCCCAGCCCCTTTGTGAGGTGCTGGGGTGTGGGAAGCTGCAGTTGGGACGCGACGTGGAAACTCCGCAACTCTCAAACTCAGCTTTCATCAGCATTACATCATCTTTTGGTTTTTTCTCCAACCACATCAAAGGGTCCTGAGGCGAGGCCTGTTTACAGGGAAGGGCAGTAGATGGGCTCCACTGGGCTTTTGGTTGCCCTGAAACCTGATCTCCTTGTACGTGGGTTTTCTGGCACCTGTGAACTAAAAAAAAAGGTGTTCAGCTGTGAAACTGATTTAAAGTCGTCAGCCTGTTTGCTGAGTAAGAGGGTGCTTAGACAATAGCTCTCTGTTGGAAACACAGCTGAAGCTGGTGCAGGTCATATTACTTTATAGCATAAATGATGTTTACACATATACACACTTTACTTTTTGATCATTAAGATGGAGCATAACATGATTGTCTCTGTGGTCAATTGACCAATCATGGAGTCAGATAAGTATTTGCAAAA
Source organism: Terapon puta (assembly GCA_028564955.1). NCBI lineage: Eukaryota > Metazoa > Chordata > Actinopteri > Centrarchiformes > Terapontidae > Terapon > Terapon puta. The sequence continues at coordinate 8,076,164 of JAOXYL010000086.1, forward strand.
GACACAGAGTAAAAACAGTCTTTTGCCATTAATTTGGCCAAGAACATCGAGATACAGTTCTTTAAACATGGCCATATCTTACATGTATGACCTAGATGTTTCAAACGCACAAACCCCTTAACTTGCTGTTTTCATTCTGATCACCTGCTAACATTTTTTTGTTCATCGTTCAACTCTGTCATCTGTGAGAAGCACTTCATCCAGATTCAGCTCCATGTCCCATGACTTGATTTCACTCAGTTAATAATGAATCCAGTAAATAGGCCGTTGTCACGTTAAGCAGCACTGCATGCATCTTGATATTGCCTGTCCTTTGGTTATGAGTTTTTATTAAGTGCTCTGACAAAGGGGCATGACACAGTCAGGAAATAAAATATGGCTGATTGGAGTCACTGTTTTTCTGATGCATTTCAGTCGGGACGGTGATGGAGATGTTGTGATGTGATGAATGCCAAATGGGGCCCGATGAAGTGATGAGTCACAGAGGAGTGTGTCAGCACTGAGGCCCCAGCAAAGGCTCTATCTGTATCTGGCCAGGCTGGATACTAGAGGGTGGGGGTTGGAGGGAGGGCTGTGCGTGTGCAGTGCAGGGTATGGGTGGTGATGGATGAGGACCGAGCAAGAGAAGGACGAGGCATGAAATAGAATGAGGATGAAGGACAGAGAAGTCCTGGCTGGCCCGGGGAGGGGGAAGGAGACTGTGAGACAGAGATGGAGAGACTGAGAGTGGAGAAAGAATGAGGGTCAGAGAGAGACTAACCTACTCTGAAAATTGCTGATGTTTGCTCCTCTGAGCTGCACTGTGGCTTCACGCTTAAATTTGCATTCACTCAGACAATATCAGGTAAGTGTATCAGGTACTGTAAGTATTCATCCTCAGCAGTCAGATGTGTGAAGGTCAATGTGTTGGTGAAGAAGACACTGGAAGGGTAAAAAAAAACCTCTGTGAACAATACATATAACTTTTTACTTTCATGGTTTTCTGACCTTCAACATATTGATGTAAAATTTCGAAGCAAGTATCTTTTGCTGTTAATTCAATCACAGTGGTTAAAAGGCATTTTTCTGATCACCAATGTATCCACAGAATTTTGTGGAAAATCACTGATAGGAGTTTAAGCAAAGCCTCATTTGTATGAGGTGTAAGGAAAAAATGCGCTTAAAAGATACTTTGAAAAAGTAACCAGAGACCTTTTGTGTCTTAAGATACTAATTTTCTTTCACAGGTTTTAGGAATAATAAAGTTCATTTGAGAAAAAGTCTGCTCAAATAACATGCACTGTTAATATTATTATCATATTATGAGATTTTTCATTTATAGAGCACAGAAATAGAAATAATAAAAAAAAGCAAAAATAAAGTATATTAAGACTCTGATGCAATTTAAAAAACCAAAAGCTGGAAAGGACTGTTTTTGCGGAGTCTTTATTGCATTAAGAAACCGCGTCTTCTCAACCGGCGCCAAATTAATCCAGTTCTGCGTGCTTCGTGCTCACCAACGTTAAGCGAGTGAACAAAAGCACTGTGGTTCAAGATGAAGAGAATTATATCATGCTGGTGATGGAACAAACTCAGCAGGTGGTGTGATTCGCGGCGTCTTCCTCTGCCTTATTCCGAGGATGAGCCAAGATTAAGCACTTTCATATTCTTTACAGTGTCACAGTAATGTAAATGTAATGACTCCAGTGTTCACGTCGTAGACTGAAAAAGAAAAACCCCATTATGTGTGCTTTTTTTAACCACTCCTCTAATGACCTTCCGAATGGTCATCTATACTGGAAGTCCTGCTGTGGGTCTGCGAATTACTGCTGAATTGTGGGTAAATGAAGCTTTCGTTCCGGCTGTGAGCTGTCATGATGTGTTTGAGGGAAGCGGGATTGTATTCATGCGTGCACACATGCTCACATACAGTACGCTCCCTCTTGCATGCACACACACACACACACACACTCTCACACACACGTGCACGGACTGTGCAAGCAAAGACAGAAAGATTCATCAGTCATAGAGTCACGCTGTGGGTGGCAGCTTAAAGGAAACAGTGTCCTTTCTGTCTCTCACGGTCCCTCTCTTACTTTCTCTCTCAGCCATTAGTTTATCTGTCACTCCTCCACCCTCCTCTGCACCACATCCTCTCTCCCTCTCACTCTCTCCCTGGCCATCCTAATGTGGCCTGACCTTCCTCGGGTTGTCTTCCTGTCTTCGGCAGGCCAGCAGGGGAGAGGGGCCGGCTGTTCCCCGACCGGCCAGATGGCAAGGTCTAGCCTGGGACTGGAGACTGGGACTGGGGCAGACCCACTGGCCAAACTGGTGACTGTGTCAGCAGACAGGAGCTCTGTGGGATGCTGCTTCACTACCACTGTAACCCCCCCCTTTTCTCTCACATGCTAAAAATGCTAATTAGATGTCTTTAGCATTCAGACAGGTGAACCGACAGTCCTGGATTTGTGCTGCAGCTTTTGGCGCAGATCTGGAGTCGGTTTGTCGCAGGTGTAGTTTTCATCCCAGTGCTCTTGGTTTAGCTTCACTGCGGACTCTCAGCTGACAGGAGGCTGAGCTGGAGGGGGATGAAGATGATTGGAGTGGAAGAGTCAAACCGATGACAAGGAGGTTTGACAGCAGGGGAGGAAGCTGGTGGGGGTGAGAGGCAGCATGTGTTGAAGAGTTTGATAGGAAAGGACCGGAGCGTTCCCGTCCTTGGAGCGGGAGTCGGCCCCCCCGCCCCGCCACTCTCCCCTCCCCCCCGCCGCATCAGCTCCTGAGCCCCCTGCGTGATGTGTATCAATAGCAGCGGCCTGTTTTGGTTCTGGTGAAGCGTTTCGCTGCACCTTGCCCGAGGATATCCTGTAAGCCCCCCGTTAATATCGCAGATCATAAAAGTGTGCTTTACGTAACCCTCCTTTCAAGGGAAGCAGCTGTTTGACTCAGCCGCTCGCAAAACGCCGGCTGCATGCAAATGAAGTCATCTTGCTGATACATTAGAGAGCGGGGTGGGTGGGAGTGGTCAGGGCGAGGGAGGACAACCGATTCTGGTGGCGTAACAACGGCGCTACTCTCTTCCCGGTAAGCGAGCTCTCTGTACTCCAACCCGTGAGTCAGGTGTCGAGATGAAAGAGAGGCCTGTCTGTGCTACATGGCTAATTTAAGGGATTAACACCTGTTCTACCAAGGCAGATTAATCCTAATCCTGCTTTAACCCCTTTGATCTGAAGTCAGAGTGATTTAAGGAGTGGACTGGCCTAATCCCTTCACAACAGTGACCAGAAACTACAGGTATGGGATGGAGCACCACGCTACAGTATTTACCGTGCTCAGTACCACAGCTTTGACTTCATTTACTTTTCCTTCCTTGCTCTGCGAAGGGAAGGTGTCATTACCGAACCCTTTTGTGCATCACCCCCCCCCCCCCCTCGCCACTTCTCCAGTTCTCCACTTGATGCGCGCCCTCAAACGGGTTAGATTAGTAAGGGCAGGAAGAGCTGTCATTGGCATAATAAACCTGGAGTATTAAGGTATTATAGCCTGATCGTTGGAGAAAGAAAATGTTTTGTTGAAGCAGAAACCACAGTGTCTACCCTTTCTTTTGCTCAGCCGCACTGAGCTTTTATAAATCTCCATTCCTGCAGCCGCGGCAACCAAGCGAGAGGCTGCAGAGGATCTTAGGAGTAGTTAAATATTTGCGCAGTTATTTGCTATTAATTGTAGTCTGTTCAAGAGATCATCAGTCATAAATTGTGGCTTTAATGCTTTAATGTGCTTATTATGATTACCAGATTGCGGTGTGCGACTGAGTGTGTGCATGTGTGGGGGTGTGTGTTTGTGATGGTAACACATGGATACATTTGATACGAGAGAGAAAGGAGGGTGGTGGGGGGTGGGGGACTGTGGGAGAATTTGGATAGATTTGGTGTGGTGACGATGGTGGGAAGAAAGGTAATTGAAAAAGAGAGGCATGAGTCTGGTTTTGGGGTTTTCTAAATGAGGGAGTAGAGATGGGTGGGTCTGACCACAGCATGGGTTTGTGTGTTTTTATGTGCGCTCGTGTGAGTGTGTGTCTGTGTGTGTTTGTATTCGTGGAAGCAGATAGACACAAACACATTTGAATTCATTGTCCTGCTCCGTCTCTATGTTTAGTATATAGACGGAGGAGGACCACACAGGATCTCTGTCTCATGCGTCGGAGTATGTGGCAACGCTGTTATTATTGATCCTGCCGCAGACGTCAAACCCCAGCGCCTATTTAACTGCCGGCCTGATTCGAACAATATGCTGGAGCCCGTTTCATCCATGTCCAAGACCACTGAATTATTAAACACATCTCTAAAGCAAAGGTCCTTCTTTGTGCAAAATGTCTTCACACAAATCTCGTGCTGAGTGACGCCAGGGAATAAACAAGCCCTTCTTCATTAGTGTAATTGGGAGAAGAAAAGGAAAGAAAGGAAAATGAGGGGAAGGGACTCAAAGAGAATAAAAAGATCATAATCATATGTCTTTATCACGCTGTGTGAAGAATCATTGATTAAACACTGTAACGCCTCAAAAGAAAGAGAGCTTTCAATGGCACTTTCACTATCACACACTTTACAGAACACAGATAAGGGTGTTTATGTTTTCTCTGTGGGACTAAGGATGAGCTTTTGGGCGCAGCCAGACACAATGGGAACATTTACACTCTGGGGGCCTTCGAGGTGTATGCATGGATATTGTATTATGTAGATGTAAGCAATTTTTATACCCTCAACCCACAAATCACAGATATTATGCGGCGGAGTGGGCCTGGAGCCGATCCCAGCTGACATTGGGCGAGAGGCGGGGTTACACTTCTTGCTGTGAGGTGACAGTGCTAAACCCTGTCCTGCCCTTTTTTCTGTGCTTTTTTTTTTTTTAAATACAGTTATTATACCGCCCCTTTGTCGTGTACCATTAATACTTGTGTACTGTTTAATTCTTACCTACTGACAGTCTTATTCAAGTATGTCATAGCAAATTTGACGGTGAAAAAAAGATTTGCACGAAATCCGAAATGCTAGCACAAAAGGGTTTTTTTGTTCCTATGCCTCACAGTCCAGCACCTGAATGAAAAATGTGTTCACCTTACACAGGGAGAAACAGTGACATTATCTGCACCAGTTACTATTGAATATTTAATTGCTTGTCAATCTAACTGTCTCTTGAGTTGTTTTTAAAAATGTTATGCTTACTGACAAACTAAACAACAGACAAATGGGATACAAAATGCAAAATTATTGGCAGACATATTGAAGCACAATAAGCATAACTGGTATGAGTAACTTAATGTGCTCACTAAGGTGGTGTTACCAGTAAAAACAACATTTAAAAAAGGTTAATAGTTTAGTGTGAAACTGGCACATTCATACTTTAACATTTTGAGATTTATTCTAAGGTAGCAACGAATAGTTATTTTCATTGTTGATTACTCTGTTGATCATGTTCTTGATTAATTCATTAACATTTTGGTCCATAAAAGGTTAGAAAAATGTTGAAGTCTTTTCTCAAGGTGACATTTTTAGATGTCAAATATTTAGATGTTAAATATTTTGAGTATGAGAGTTTTTTTTACGCTTTTTCTTAAAAATGGCTCCAAGCGATCTGTTGATTATTGCAAAAGTTTGCTATTCATTTATTTGTAAATTGAATAGTTGACTAATTGCAGCTGTAATGAATTCCTTGTTCCAGTTACAAAATAGTTTGTTTCTGTGTTCTGATGTTTACATTTTTGCATGCAGTCCCCTTCCCCTTTTTTCTTGCCAATTTGAAACGGCCAATTCTTCTGTACTGCAGTCCTTGTCACTGCTAACTGTTATTTTAGCCTGGGGAGGATATAAACACCCATGAGCTTCCTCTGCTACATAAGTGCAGCAACTTACCACGAATAAAAAAAAAGTTTGAATTCAGGTCTCTTGGTTGGTAAGTGAGTATTTTGCCCATGTGCCCCTCACTGCAGCCCGGCCTCATGTGAACTGGTGCTTCTAGATCGTTTCAGTGTTTTTGAGTGGGATGTAACAGAAATGAGACGATCTGCCTGCGGCGCACATCGCCGAGTAAGTGTGCGACCCGCTGACCAGCAGCCGCTGAATTTGAAAAACGAGGGCGTCGAAGAAGAAGAAAAAAACTATTCTCTGCACTCTGAAAAACAGCTTTTGTCATTCAAGACCAAATCACCACACTCTTTGAACTGTTTGTTAAAGTGCATGCTGAGGAGCGATGCCTCCAGCTGAACGCTGACGCTCATCCTGGTGTGAGTGAGTGAGTGTTTTGCTTTTGCTCTGCTCCGCCATGACTCTTCTGTGGAGATGAACCGCTACGCTCCCTGCGGACAGGACCCTGCAAACAAATACGATTTGGAATGGTTTTCAGGGCCCGTAACATCAGCCTTTGCTCGGGGCACGCTGGGTGGTCAGTGCGTGTGACCTTCTCATAGCGGGGCTCCCTAACCCCCATCCATCCCTATTAGAGGACACTTATCAGGGACAGCAGCCAGAGTGACACACTCCCAGCTGGGCTTCCCTGGAGAAAATGCTGTGCAGTGTGGGGAAAGATCCCCACGGTGCACTGAGGTGTGTGTGTGTGTGTGTGTGTGTGCATGAGTTGTGAGTACGGGTGTGTATGTGTGGAGTTGTTCTCTGCAGATAGGACCCTGTGACTCTGAGATATGCACAGGCTCATTAATTAGAGGCTCTCATTATCCCCCCTCAGGCTCCAGACACTTAATCAACACCAAGCTCCAAGTAAGACACACGCATGCATGTACTTACACACACACACACACACACTCACACTCACACCCTCGTGCACGCCCATCTCACACAGTCCGTAGCAGGCTAAATTCTGACACAACATCATCAAAGAATAGAGCACTGTAAAAGAGGTGAATGAATGAATGCAGATGAGGGTTATTTGTTTTCAGTGATGTATGGCACAACAGAGTGGGTGGGTGTCATTGCTGTTTAACACTTTTATTATTATAATGTTGTTAAGCATTTCAAAACAGATTCATCCATCTGCCATGTCCTACTGTGGAAGCAATCTGTCAAACAACGTAAATTATATTCTTATGTTTTAAATTTCCTTGCTGGGCATATAATAAATGAGTTTTCAAGGCCCTTGCCTTTATGAATTCTGCATTCTGGTGGTGGTTTTTGTAATATCCATTCTTCTGTATTGTGTGCACGCGTATTGACACAGGTTCTTGCATATCGCTAAGTACATATGTACGTGCATGTGGCATTAGGATATCTCTGCTGGTGCTGTGGAATTTATTGCCTTGAAACTCCAGCCCTTGTAATTAAAAGGGCACTGTTTATTCAGACGGGGGGGACAGATAGCGCACGGCGACACTCCAGTGTCGTGACTTAAGAGCGAGACAGAGTGTGAGAAAATAAATTACCCATTGAGGAGAGCTTCTGGAGTGTTGCTCCTCTGTGGGATTTTTAAAAAAATAACTTTTTTGACAGTTTATTATTTTTTCAACCCGCACTGGTTACATGTGGGTGATGCACTTTTTACATCATGTGGACTAATAAATGGGGAAGCAGGCATATACATGCAAACAAAACTGAACTGGCCCACACATCGCCACTTCATTAAAACGGATCTCTGTTCAGATGTTAGATTTCACTGCTTCCACAAAGTGTGTTCGGAAATGAAGATTCTTTAAACTGAAAATGCGGCTGACTGAGCTGCAATTTTAAGCTTCTAACTTGTGTTCATTCTAGCAGAAAATGTGCACCTTGTGAAGAGAAAAACACTTACAAGGACCTTTTACTGAAAACATTCTGTGATTAAGCAAAACAATGGCAGTAGACTTCCTGCTGGTACCTCTAAAAATGATCCCACTTCACATCGCTCAGTTGAGAGTATTGTTAGCAAACCACAAAATAAGGCTTGTTTTTCTCTTTTTGTCAGTTGTTACTAACAACCAGTGACTGTGACATTGGAAACACAGCTCTTGGTGCTGACATATCCTGCGGTAGGCTGATAAACTTTGTGCATTTAACATGAGTCAGCCTTTGCGCAACTGTCTAATTCACATTTGTTTAACAGCATAATTTACATGCACAGACCGGCCTATATCATCTTTGTGAAAGCGGACCCCCGATCAGAACATACAGCGAGAGACATTTCTGAGCGTGTGATTGGCGAGAACAAGAAAAGGAAGCACAAACTTTTAAACAGCTCCAAGTTGTGGAAAATGAAAGAGGGGGTTTTTTGTTTCCCTCTGAAGGCTGGAGTCTGATTTCCTGTGCGGCTCTGATTGGGAAAGCAGAGGCACGCACAGGGAGCAGCCGCTTCTGTATGGAGATGCCAGATGACAGGCTTCGCTACGAGCAGACTGTTGCTGAACAGCACGGCGAAGTGGCCTGTGATTGATCATCAAACGTGCCTTTTATGGAACAATCTCTCGTGTAAACCTGCTTCAGATGGTGGGACTTCAGCGTCTGAGAGCGAGCGCGCGGGTTTGAAGCGAGCGCGGATGTGAATGGTGTCTTAGCGCCGCCGGATGTGGCACAGAAGCAGCAGGAGTCGGTCGCTCGCTGGCCATAGGAATAAAAGCGAGGTGATGCAATCGATCATCAAGTGAATCAAATTATAGATACTGTAAGGCCACCAGCCCCTCTCCTCTTGGACTACAAACGCGTGCTTTGATCGCAGCGCTTGACTCGCAGAGTGTCGGCCTGCTTTGAGTGCCAGCTGCGGCGGCGGTGTCAAGCATTTTGTTCGTGTTCATCCATGTGGATTACCAAGTGTCTCATGGACTCCCTGTGCACCGCAGGAGTTTGTCCATCGGGCCATATGTCAGCTCGCCCCCTCCCTCCTCCCACCGGTCCTTTGTTATCTGAGTGACCTCCGGGTCCACTGCGGCCCCCGCTGACCCTGAAGAGACACCACCTTATTGACCACCTCACAGCTCCATAGAGTCCATTACCTAAACCAATTTAAATCACAAGCTTATTGTGTAACTGATTTCATCTGGCTTCAATATCGACCGTTACTTTCACTCCTCTCTCTTTTAACCCTGCGATACTTCCTCCTCCTCCTACTATCTCATGAATAAACAATAATGTAGTTACTGTATTAACGCTGCCACATGGTTTTTCGCTGCTGCAGCTGCATTCAGCACCAGTAGGTCTGTTTCAACTGTTGATGGCCATCCTGTTTTCATTCTGTGACTGTGGCAGTGGCTGTGGTGAGAGGTTTCTTACCAGAATAACCATGTGTTCTGTTATGAATTTTATTCAGCCCACAATTCATGATTTTAAAAAAACAGAAAGACAGTTTTTCAGCGTGGAAAAGCTCCACATAGTTTCTCACTCCAGCCAAAGTCTGCCAAACAAAAAAATCTTTGGCAACGTTGTGCATCTGATGGCTGTGTGCAGTAAAATATTGCACAGTATACTATATGTGACAGCTGCTCTCAGGAGGAGGAAACAAGGAAAGTGTACATAAACAAGAGCTTTAGTTGTCTCCGGCGTCCAAGGCTCCCCCTTCCTTTGTCAAACGTGTCTTCTGTGCGAGAATTCAATTTCCTATCCTTAAAAAAATAATCAAGGACGGTCGCCTCTGCCGATGGAGATCAAGGCGGCAAGTCACTGCGGCGGCGGAGTGTGATGTTATTTGAGTCTCCTCAGCTCATTAATGCCAGTTTTACGTGTGATTAGCTTGTGTGTCAGAGCAGGGTGGAGTAAAGATCTTCAGCGAGCCTGGGGGATATTTCTGGAGGAACGTACACAACAATTATAACAAATTCTCATGTGGATACCACGAGGAAATGTGATGATGATGTGCCTTTATGAGCCACAGATTTTATTATGTGTCCTTCTATATGATACAGTGTGGTCACTGAAATGCTGTACAAGACACAGATTTATGTAAATTGTACAGACAACTTTAACTTTGTAACTATATTTAGATTTGACCTAGATGCACCGCCCTGAGATGTCCAAAGCACAGGTCGGCATCGTGCAGACTGTGTGCAGCATGTTGGGGAGGCACGTGGCTGCAGAGACGCTCAGAGCTTCATCACCTGGAAGAGGTGTCCTTGAACAGCAAACCAAACTACAGCCTGCTTCCTGTCCGGACGCCAGCGTCAGCTTAGTGCGTACATGAGAAGCGCACTTTTTTCTCTTCTTTTTTTGGGGTGTAAAACCGGCGGCGCTATGGCCCTGCTGCCTCCCTCCCGCTCAGCTTGGAGTGCGTGTGTGTATGTGTGTGTGTGTGTGTGTGAGAGGACTGAAGGCTGGAGGAGCGCAGGGAAGGAAGTCATCTGAGAGCTGTAGTCCAGTTTGTTGCTGTTGCTGGAATCAGGATTTCCTTCCAGCTCCTCACAGAAATTCCAAGGATTTTTTTTTCCTGCGCTTGTACCTCCTCCTCCTCCTCCTCCTCTGAAAGTAATCCTCCCTGCTTGTCGCGCAGCCTCGGCCGGGCTCTGCTGGACTGTTTCTCCGCCGATCCTTCCCCTCATTAAGAAAAAAAAGTGCGTTTCGGCCGCTGGAAAACGGGACCCGACCACTGTGATGAGTGTTTGTGCGTTTTGGCGCACGTCTCGCCTTCCCGTCGCGTCCCTCGGATCGAAGAGCGCAGGAGCCTCGGAGCAGTCTGCTCACAGGGACCGCTTGGTTTGGAAAAAAGTTTAAGAATTCATTTTTTTCCTTCAGACACAGTCCGGATCGGTGCTTGGGGGGGCCGCCGATCCTGCGTGCCGAGCGAGGAGGGAGCGGGCTCGTAACGGACTCACATATTTTGGATTTACGCACAGGAACCTTTCGCCCAAACATTGTCAGTCGACACCATGTGTCTCTGATTTATCCTCCGAGCTCCACTGTGGATTTAACCGGTGTGTGATTTGTGTTGCCTGTGCTGCCCCCCCTCAGAAAAAAAAAAAAAAAAACTGCCGCAAAGCTGAGACTCGCACATCACCATGCAGCGCTTCTTGGAGAAAATCTGCTGCAAAATTGAGGGAAGTGGAGAGGCAGCATGACTTGCGCTCTGGATTTCTTTGAATCTACATTCCCTTCTCATATAATATCTTAATGCTGTTCAATTTTGGTTTACAAATATGATGAAATGGCAGCCCCGGAAGAAGGTGAGTCTATCTCATATATATATATATTTTTCAAATGATGGTGTTATTCTGGTAGATCTCAAGTTGGGAAGGGGGGGCTCGGTCACTGACTGCTGCTCTGTCTGTTCCCACACTACATATGATAGCACCTACTGAAAAGCTGTGCAACACTGCTGAACTGTAACCAAAAGGTGTATACGGACAAACAAGTTTCTGATCCCTCTCCACTTTGATCTCCAGAACCTCCAGTTTGTCTAAATGCTCATCAGAGAGACAGTAATCATCTGCTGTGCACTGCTCTACCTGTGATACACATGCATTGTAATAGTGCACGCTGAGGGATATAGCGTGTGTTACCGTGTTAATATTTCATAGTCAGACCTGTGTTTTGTGTCTTTTGCGGCTCTTAACAACACCAGACAGGCCCCCATTCTTTATCTGGACTAATCAAGACATCAGTGATTAATTCACCCTTCAGTCAATGTCTGCGGTTGTTGGCACGAGCGGCGTTCAACCTTGTGTCTGAATAGACTCGAGAATTGGAAACAGAAGGGGGGAAAACATGGCACCCCAGCGAGATTTAACACCTGAAAGTTTCAAGAATGAGCCGGCCGGCCCTCCTTCATTACCTTCATCTTGTAGAGGATTCTTAGAGGACCAAAACACGAGTCTTGGTTTCTTGTTTTCATGATTAGATGAGATTAGAGGTTGGTTTTCTAGGACTACATTTGTATTCTGCATGCGCTCTCTTATTGCTCCATTTTCGTAGCCTTGGAGTATTACAGCATGGAAAATATCTGAAAATCATCTGGGGTCTATAAAAAATTGGTAGCACTAAAATGCCTATGCTCAGGATTTTTACCAGCAGGGGGCACTTGTCTGACAAGAAGCAGCCTCCCCTTTGCAGAAGTGGGCTTCACTCTGGTCTAGACTCAAAAGACAGAAAAAAAGGAAAGGATGAGCTGCTATTTTCTTTCTTTCATCAAGTATTTTACATCACAACACATCATCTTTTTTCAAGATACGTTGTTCCACTGCTGCAACAAAAAGATTTTTTTTTTCCCTTTCTGGCCCAGATATTTCTGTCTCGTCAGCCGAGACATGATGATGTTGTTCTGTCTTTTAAAACCATGTTACCACCGCGGCTACTGGCGGCGGCAGTTGTTGAAACCCACTTCAGTGATCTCAGCATCTTTGCCGAAATTAATTTCCCCGCCATTTGTTCCACATCAAGTGTCGTTTATGTGGATAATCTCATCCTGAAAGGTGAGATGAAAGGAAATGATCAAACCCAAGGTCCTCAGTGTTGAACTATCAGCAGAGAAAATAAAAGCTGTGAGCATACCCTAATGATTTCTACAGCTGTGCGGTGTATCTGCCAGAATCATCCACGAGACCCCCCTTTGAGGACTAAAAGCCTTTCCTCGCTGCAGGAATTGATTCCTCGCCACACTGCAGTCACATGTGCTCAACCTGAAAAAAATCATAAAAGTAACACTGTCCTTCATGTGTAGATTCGCATTTCATACATTTTATTTTGCTAAGCTGAGCACAAAAGGGCTCTCATTTTGGTGGCTCTCATCAAGGAGAGAAATTTTTTTTTCTGTTTTGTGTGATGTTGATTAATTAACCTGTTGGTTGGTGTTTGTTGCTAGTTGCGTTTGTAAGAAACGTGAGCACTGAAGATGCCCTCTACATCCACATTGTGTATGTTTATGACATTGTCTCTTTACCCTGAACCCTGGTTCATTGCCAGGGAGGCCGCCTTACTAAGACATTGAACATAGCACGTAGTACACTGGAATAAAAGGAAAAAAAAAACAGTGGGCTCAGCATTGATAGGAAAGTGATTTCTGTAGAACGCAGTGTCCTCCTTAGAAAGTGCACACGCTATAATGTTACAAAAGATCCTTGAATTTCCCCCATTTGAGCTTCTTGTTTATCAGCTTTTCAATCTGTCTCTTTACTCCACTTGTAGTCCGACGGGAATCAATAGAAAGTGTGGGAGAATCAAATTGATTCAGGCTGAGTGTCCTGTCCACCTCCTCATAATGGATTACACTAATGAGTCAAAATTCCAAATCTGTGATGCTGAAGAGAAGAGAGAGTAATTCCCTTAATGTTGCCGGCAGATAGCTTATCTGCTCTGGAAAGAGAGAGTAAAATCTTTTTTTTCCCCCAGGGGATTTATGTGATTAACTTTCTTTTCCTGCAAATTTTAGTGGAGTTGCTCCGACTGCCTGGGCCCGATTCTAAAAGAGTGTCTATTTCCCAATGTTAAAAGGTGGAATGGGAGACGTGTGACTAAAGGCTGCCATACACAAGGGTTTCTGATAATGGTTAGATAACACTGTCTGCCCAGTGATAATCAGTGTTTTCTGTAGAGAGAGCTTTATTTGATGGGCGTACAAGCCAAGTGCAACACAGCACAGGTAGTCCCTTCCCCTTTTTAAGTAAACGGACATCCCTGTGCTCTTGAGGCCCAGGGATGCTAACATGACCCTTGCTGTCACCGATAGCATAAATGGGGTAGTCTGTTGGATGTACAGCAGGGGCCACGGCAGTCCTCTGTGGCTGTGTTGTATTAGAGGAAGCTACGCATTAAAAAACATGGACAACGGCTGTCCAGAGGGAAAGCTAACCCACCGAGTCAGGTATGAGGTGGCAAAGAGCCTAAAGGTGCACTGAAATGAAAGTAGGCCTCCAGGTTGCACTCAGAGAATGCAGGACTTGTGGGATTGTTTTTAGGGTTTTAGGACACCGGGTAACAGAAACACTGTCTTTGCATGTTTGTGTGTGTGTGTGTGTGTAGTCCAGTATGGTTTGGACATGAATTATGGACTCCAGTGGCTTGGCAAGTTCCTGTGTGACTTATACCTGTCTGTTTTAGACGCTGAGTTCTGCTGTGGTTTTTCCTTGGCCATTCATTTTTTTTTTCAAAAACATTCCAGTCTTCTTTTCTTTGCTGCCAGATGTGTTTTTAAGTCATCACCACCACGGTATCCTGAGCTGAATTGCTCACAACCTGTTAATATGTTGGGTGGTCTCATATTACGGAGCCAGGCGCCGCGTTCAGAGTTCACATTATGCCTTGTGGCAGTGTGACCAAGTCAGGAGGAAGCGACTGTTTGTTTTTGTGGTTGTGCCAGATGTTCCTGTGGGCTCCGCACAGTTGACAAGAAGCCTTCTCACCTGAGAGGGACAGGATGCCCTGCTCATGTTTCTGCGGCCAGACTCGCTGGGAGCTCGGACTTTTACCATCAGCAGGCGCACTCTTACATCTCTCTGACCATGTTCATTGGCTTTTCACCTCGGGGAGTTTCTCATGCTGCTTTTCCTCTTTGATTCGGTATTATTTATGAGCTCTCCAGTGGGGGGAAAGGGCTATCTCTCCCCCCAGCGCTCCATCAGTCCCTGTGACGTCCCTTGGCTGGCAGCAGCACAGCAATTTTGGAATACATTTACAGCAGGGGAAAACCCGTCACAATGTGAAGAGAAGCGCCAGAAGACACACATCTGAGGAGAGAAGAAAGCGGGCGAGGCTGTCAGCGGGGGAAGAAATCACTTGGGGGAAGCTGAGAGCGCTGGACAGAGATTGAGATACATCGGGGACCAAATGAACGAGGGCGAGATTGTAGGATTGTAGGAAATAAGGAGATAGATGGGTGGATATTGAGGAGAAGAGATGGAATTGCTGTAGCGCCGTCGACATTGATAGAATTTGAGATGGTTGGAATTTGAGAACGTGAGAGAAAATGGGGAGTGGGTCGGAGACAAGAGAAGAAGACGGTGCAGGAGATAAAGATTTGGAGTTTGGGAGCGAGAGGCCCCAAAGTGATGCAGCGGGGATAATTAATGATAGGGAGTGATAGCACCTGCTGTTCCTGATGCTGCGCAGTATTTACGGCCCAGCATGCCAAGTGGAACGGGATGCGGCTGCGTGGCCGGCCCCCCTGGCCCATCCTCCCGGGGCGGGAAAAGATGGGGGTGGGAGGAGGGAACGGGTCAGGTAAGGAGGGGGTTACGTGAGGAACAGCGACTCAGCAATACGGCCGAAATTTATGTGCTGTACCCGCTCTGTTAATCCCAGTCCACCGCCTCCCATTGGGAGAGCCGGACAGAGATGGAGGACAGAAGGAAGAGCCTCCTGGAACGCGAGGCCTCCCTTGCTCTTATTGTGACGCAGTGGCCTGCAGTATGCACGAGCTGCGGGCGCATACGTGGTAAGGTGCTCTTGGGAGCCCAACGTCAAAACCCAACTGGAGAAACAATGGAGACAATAGTGACTGGGCCATCCTGCTCCCATTAATCCTCATTCCTGGGACCCGCAGATCCCACTGTGAGTGAGGAGATGGATTTTCGGATAGCGAGTGGTAAATGCAAAGATTGATTTATGTGTAGAACAGTCCATCTGTAATGTTTTCCTCCAAGCCTCAGAGCACTCATTTCTGATTTGCTGCAGCTTTCCTTTACCCCCCAGTGCTTCTGTTCGAGCAAATGGAGCTATGTTTGAGTTTATTGAGGTCATTGTTCCAGGGGTGTGGTCAGCTGCTCTCGTGGCTCAGGAGGTGCCTGCCTCTGGGTGCCTCCGCGGGGAATAAAGCGGACCTGACTTGATGGACCACATCAATAGGAACACATTTCCTTGTTCTATGAGGTGGAACAGTCCTCCACAGGACTTAAGCTCTATTCTTTTCATTCTTTTCATTGGTTAAGCTTCTGTATTATGTACTCAGTTTTACATATACTGAGGAGAGCCAGCGTTTCAGACATAAGCTGGCTAAAACATGTTTTGAATAAGGACTGTCAATGGCACTAGTGACACATCCCTTCAGCATATGGCCTGAAAAACATGCATGCTTTTCTCTGTTTCACAACATTTATCAGAGTACGCCTGCCAAAACCGCAGTCCCCACATTCCTTCATAACTCCGCACTGGACGGGTTCCAGTGGGCCGGGCACAGTATCAGCTCCGTCTTCAGGCCCCGCAGCTGTCTCTGTCCGACGCAGTGCTGTGTGTTGTGACAGACTAGTGTGCTAGTGTGCTCCTAAAGAGGGCCTGTGATCCAGCCTGGATGGAGACGTGTGAAGAGCACCACTAATACCGCCCTGCCTCATGCTGACGCCCCTAAATCCCACTAATTCCATCTCTTCTTTTATCAGAGATGGGATTCATAAGCCCTGCTTTGAAGGCTCAATTTTCCAGGAGTGTGTCCATGGCTTAGCTGTAGCCCTCATGTAGCCAGCAGTAGACATTCCATTCCCTGGATTGACGGTCTGGTCCGGCACCTGAGTGGTCAGTATCTGGTCTTGAGTAGATTATTGATGATTATTGACCATGAAAAAAACACACAGTCAATTAACCCCTGAATCTTCATGACTACTGACCACTTGGGTAAGTGACACAATAGTGCAAGAGAGGCGCGAATGAGATTAGTCTGAGCCTCTTCTTCTCTCCCCTTCAGTCTTGAAAGAGTCGGTGCTGTGCAGTGTTTTCGCAGTCAAACAGTGTAACAGACGCACACACACAAATGGCCCCAGCAGAGTGCTTCTCCAGGGGTCACAGAAACAACCAAGCCCAGAGCAGATTGTTTTAGTTCCCCTCACCGTTGCTCCGGCCTATCTGGCCCTGCCTCTCCTCGCTCTTCCTGCCATGCTGAATGTGGTGAGGGTAGCTAAGAAAGGTTTTTACTGCCGGCTGTAAAAATCCTGCAGGAAGGAAGGAGAAACGGTGCCGACCACGACCCACTGAGCCTTTCCATCTCTGTCTCTAAGGGCTTGGTGTAGCTGCTGGTCCCTCTTGTAAGTTTGGATTTATTTATATGAGGCTTATACTGGGATACTTAAGTCAGGCATATGTTTATAGTTGCTAAGATATGTGGGCCAGGAGCGCTTCCATATACTCAGTGGGCATGTCTCCTAAGGGAGATTCATGATTCCAGCACCCTTAACAAGGCAGACAGACAGGTGGTGACTGACAGGCACGCTGAGATAGATTCAGTAATGAGGACTACAGTGCAAACCTCTGTGGTCCACCCCCCCAATGCTTCCCTATCTCAAATGATCTCATGCCTCATAGACTTATATATTTAACCAGGCGTCCTGTTGCAGTCTAATAGAGCCATAGCTACTTACAGTACAGTGCTGCCTTTGCCTCCTCCCCCTGTCTCTGCCCCCTCTGTACCCTCTCTGCTTCAACGTTATCTCCTGTTGTGCATGTTCTCGTGGCTGTCTGCGTCTTCATCCTAAAAGTGTTTTGTTTCTCTCTTTTTGCCACTGTCTGTAGCCTACGTTTGTGGATGTGACTTGAACCTTAATGCGTACCCCACCCTCCTGGCTCCAGTAAATTGCATTGCTACTTTAAAAGGAGCTATGTGGGGGAAAAAAAGATGTGAAAGATCTCTTTGGGTGTCCATGAATATTTGTGTCACCTTGTTTATCCCGCATACCATGTGTATTTCTGCATTATAAAATGCTCTGTTTTTTTTGTTTGTCTTGAAGTGTCTCGGAAAAAAGGTTGTCTTGACAAGTGAGCGATATCCTGGTGTCAGATAGGACATGATTTATGGAGACTGTGCAACATTATCATCCATCAGAGATACGGAAGAACTGTACCTTCTTCTCTCTCCCAGCTTGTTATTCCCCTCCTCCAGTCCTTTCTCCTGATCTATATTCCTGTGACGGGGGTCAGAGGCCACATTACAGCACATATTGTTCAGCAGTCTGGAGAGTGCTCCAGTTACCACTGTGAAATCTCAAGCATCAGCGGCTTCTTAACTGTTTAAATATACTGTACGAGGCTGAAGCCCTGCGACGGGGGCCAGCCAGACACTACACAATGTCTACAGTGTGACGTTACATTATTTTAAGTAATGCCTGCCTTTATAGCCATGTAAAATGTGTTTGCCGCCCTCGCCACCTGTCTGGGTGTTCTGCATGATGAGATCGTGCTGAATAGAACATGTTTAGTGCTGTGAATGCTACTCTGTCTTCTGCAATAAAAACGGGTATATGCACTCGTTCCAGCTGCTCCGATGAGGGTTGTAAAAAAAGATACATAATCACTCATTGGAACAAAAGACCGTAACTTGGCACACAACAGTTGGTGTAACGCTTCAGGTGTGAAATTACCCTCCCAATTTACATTTGGGAGTATGTATTAGCCCCCTCCTCTTCGTCTTCCTATGAACAATGTTGTCTTTTTCAGCGGCAGAGAAGGCTGCAACTGCTGCAGTAGCATTTGCCAGCCATAATGCTGCATAGTCTCTTTGACTGAATACTGTAGTACAGCTGCCCCATTAGCTCTTGATGAAGCTAAGGTACAGCTCAGGTGCCGAGGTGCTGACTCAAACTGCTGAGCCTTGCGGTATAACGAATGGATATATTATACTTTACAGACACTGAATACTTCTCGTTTGTTGCTGCTGGGCAGTGCACAGTTTTACAACAGTGCCCCGGGGACTTTATTTTCACATAGCCATGCTGGCTGGCATTTGGACATGTGAAATTATCCATACGGGAGTCTGTCAGCGAGCGCGGCTGCATGTGTCCATCAGGCTCCGACCAGCAGCAGGAACCCTCAAACAGACTAAGCTCCCTGCCTTTACCGAGTCCCCGTAAGGCTGCACAGCTCAACTTGTACACAAACTTCTTACCTGGAAGCACTGGGTTTTATTTTCCTCCAGACAACTGGGACGTTGTATTATTTATAGCATCGCAGCGCACAGATACCAGCTCGAATCCGACTCATATGAATTCAGATTAGCTTGTCAAGTGCGCCATAGCCGGTTTGAGCTAAGCTGGTGACATTTACGCCAACAGATCTGCTTCCTCCCCCAGCTTTCCATCACCGCGTCCCCTCACTCCTCCATCTCTGCATCTCGGCTGCTCCCAGCTAACAGAGGAGGGCCTCGGGCAGAGCAGGTGCAGGCTGCTGTGATGGTGGCTCTTCTGACGCACACGCGCACACAAACACGCATGGGCACACTCAGGGGAGACGAGTTGGCTGCGGCACCGCTCTCAGTGAAATGGCAGACCAGGGCTGCTTGTTGGAGGGGAGGGAAAAGCTCTGTGCCGGTTGTATTTTGCGGTCTAAGTAGAGAGTGAGCAGGTGTTTTGAAAAATTAAAGCAGTCCTCCATGTGCCAGCGTGCTCGTGGTCCCAGAAGAACAATTTTGATCTGGTAAAATCCTGTTTTGCTGTGAGCCTGTTGACAATGCTGGGTATTTTCTTTGCCAGTTTGTGTTTTGAAGGGTGTCTTTTTGGCACTGTGTTAAAAATCTAATTCAATAAGTTGGTTTGTCCCAGTTGCTGCGATTCTGCAGTTAATGAAATTACATGTTTCAAGGCCTTAACCAGTAGAAATTGACCAAATCTCCGGGCTTAGATGCATTGTTTTTGGCAAGAGCCTTGTTCATGATGGAAGCATATTGTCAAAACCTGTACGGAAGCAGCCCTGTCATATGTATGCAGAGGAACGCACTTTGGATAATGTCGAAGTCACAGTGTGAAGAAACAGTTAGACGTGTAATCTCTTGAGTTTCTTGTCAGTCCTCTTCTTTTTTTTTTTGTTCCTGCCGTGCTTTGTTCTGGAAAATAAAAATTGACTTGACATTTGAAATGGATTTCTAATCAAAGTGAGAGACAAATGTAATGGCAGCGTGATTGAGCTGTCAGTCTGATGACTGTACGCGAGACGGCTTTGATAAGAATACTTTGGGATTCTTTATTTCTACTACAGGAGTGATAATTAGAAACTGATGAAAAATGTTGAACAATAGCAAAATTACTGATCAGTGTGCCACATTCAGGATGTTGCCTTTTCCTCATTGCGCACCACATGTGACACATGTTTCCTTTGTCAATGGAGTTTGTCAGTCTTCTGAGCACTGTGTGGCAAACAGACAGATGGACTGGCAGGTTGACAGATAATGGAGATGCGAACGTGGCGGGCGACACTCTTTCTTAGACACCTCTTTGACTGCTATCACAGCCACTTCTCCCCATTCCCATAAAGAGAGACTCATTTAATTCCCCTGCCCTCGTTTCCTGGGATGACGGAAGCTGTCGCCCTGGCGCAGGAACCGCTCGTCTGCAGGAAACGTACACAAAACAACACGAGACAAAAAGACGCGTTCGACCTTCCATTCACCGCGCGTTCTGTTACTTCCGTTTTTTCCTCATCAGCTATTGATGCACGTGCTTGGTTGTCTCAATCAGAGCGCGTCTTTAAGTGCTTTCCTGTTTGGAAAATTAGCGTCAAATGATCTTGTTTGAGTGCCCGTCTCCTCTTGGCTTGCATGATGGTGAGTCCCCGGGGGATTTGTGAGAGGATTCAGATCGGAGGTTGTTGAGAGGAGGGGGGAGTTATGAAACCTGATTAGAATATGGTTTGAGTTAATTAACTTGGACTTTTTTTCTCATTCCATCTCTCTGTTTGTAATCTAATTACAGATGGTGGTTTTCCAGTTGCTATCAAATGAAAATGTAACTGGTCCCATGAGGAAGGGAGGGAGGGAGGGTGGCGGGGGGCGAGAAATGATACCCCTCCCGGCGGCCCACCCACCTCCTCCTTCACCTCCTGGTGTCATCCCCTCAGAGCTGTGCTGAGGAGTTAACAGATGTGATGTCAGAGCAATCAGAAAGCTTTGTCTCTGTCCGTCTGCAGTGCTTAGTTTATTGTCCCGAACCTGCCACCATGTCTGACAGAGAGGCTATAGAGAAGTGTCTCTGAAGCTTCTCTGAATAAAAAAAAAAGCAGAAAACAATGATCTGGTTTCCACACGTGTCTCCGGGCAGCTAACACCTCTGTTATGTTCTGTTGCTTTTCGGCAGTCAAGTTCACACTCTTGACTAGTTCAACATAAACTGCACTGTGCTTTTGTTGTAAAGTGGACTGATGAGAGCTTTGTCATTAGATATTGTAACAGAGCTATGGCACTACCCTAGAAAATGGTGGGCTTGAGAGTGTTTCAGCTGCAGTATGGACCCCAGACGTAATTATGAACAGATGGCGGAGGACCTCTCATGTTCGTCTCTGTCGTCCTTTCCTTACACCGCCTTTGTTCTCTGTCCTCCAACTTCTTTATATCTTTCTCTCAAACTTCTCTGAGTGCAGCAAACTTCTGCACGCTGACATCCTCTTTTGTTTCTGCTTGTTGAATATCTGAGCAGCTCTTGTCATGGCAGCTGATTGGAAAGATCAAGAGACGCTCTTCAACTACCAGCTTCTTTGTACAGGAGAAGTTAAAGGCCAGAAATGCAATTCAAGCACTTCTGTCTACCCTCAGAGATGACACTCATATTAGTGCCAACGTCTTGCTTTCCTGTCTCACATCTTTTTCTCTCTTTTCTCCTCTCTGTCTAAATTCAAACCCCTCATCTCTCTCCCATCTACCCCTGCATATCATCTGTGCTCCATCTTTATGTCGGTGTCTCTTAGGAAGAAACAGCCTTTAGCTGTAAATTGGCCCATTTCTCACATTTCATTTCCGAAAGTTGAGGCAGGTAGAGACACATGGGGGGAGGGGGTTGGGGATGGGGGGGAGAGAACCTGCTAGCCCAGCACATTGGTAGAAGTATGAATTCATTAGTCTCTGTGGATCCTCGAAACAGGAGAATGACAGTTTTCCTTAAATCAGCCGTAACTACTTTTCTTTGTGTATTGCATTTCGCTGAAAGTCCATCAGCACATGTAGACAAGTGCCCTGTGTATTGGTCACGAAATGAAACAGGAGCGGGCAGTTAACGGAGAACATTTTGCAGCGCACCGGTGGTTTCCTAAGTGAAGAAAAATATCAGGACATTTCCATTATTCTGCAAATGTGTAAGTCCGTAAAAGCATAAAATTAGATATCTGTGGAGCATAAAATTAATTCTGAGACCTCTACAAAAGGTCAAAGGATATTTTCAAACTAAACCCACGATTAGCTTCTTGTTTGACATACAATGTTAATGCTCGGTAAGAAGTTAGCCAGTGTGGAATTGGTATGTCCAGTCACACATTAATCCAGCTTTGAAGTCTTTTAAGTCTTTTGTGACCCACTAAGGATTACGGATGAATTTCCCATATTGTTCTGATGCATGTACATAACATTCGAGGCATTATTGAAGTTTGCGGCCGCAGAGCATTTCGCTGTCGTGGCAATCTGTCTGTGCTCGCTGTCCCATTTTTCTCCGCTCGCCGCTTTCCGTGGTTTGGAGATTAGGGGAAGGAGAGTGGAGCAGCCAATTACAGTTATATCTCTGTCCTGCCTTAGACTCCCCTCTGTCTGCAGCCTTCTCCCCAGTCAAAAGAGCACCCTCCTTTCTCTAGAAGCCCAATTTGTCAAGATCACTCATTCAGATTGGCGTCATTTTGAGTGGGGGGCTGGTGTCTGCCTTCAGAGAGGCATGATTACGGCGAAGGCAGATGAAAAGCCAAATGCAGATGATCCTTAATCTCTTTTGAGGAGTCTCACCTCCTCTTGCTTTTCTTCACCTCTTTATCTCATGATCCCATTTCCTTTTCGTTCAAGGTCTTCCCGGTGTCCCGTTGACCTCTCAATTTTTCCCCTTGATTCCTTTCTACTCTTCATCTTCTCTCTACTCTGCATTATCTCCACTCTGATTCCATTTCCCAGTGTACCCCCGTCCCCCTTTTTTCCGCTTTTTCTTTCTCTGCTCTTTGCAGCAGTCGGCATAAGGACGACACAGTACCGACCCCATGTAAATATGTAGGCTAATCTGGGCTTTCATTAGTTTGTGTACATGAATATTGCATGACTGGTTCTCCTGTGCTAGCCCAGATTAGTTCTCAGTCTTTTCCCTCGGTTAATTGAAAACCATTATAACTGACTGCAGTCAGGAGTCGCGCTCCAAAAAGCTCCTTTCTCAGGCTACGCTGTGCCTGCTCTGATCTCCCCCTACCCTTCCGTACCCCTCCCGTCAAACCCAAAGCCCGCTTTTCAAATGGACACCAATCAAAGGGCTCTTCTGGGAGAGGCAGAGCAGAGGGTTGGGAAATGAGGTTAAGTGTGCAGACTGACCGACCTTCAATATTGCAACGCCCTCCATATCAGAATCTGACAGGCCGTGAGAGTGTGGAAAGAAAGGTCTTGGTGGGACGAGTTGTAATTGGACTGGGATACCAGAGAGTAGATGAAGCGTTTAAGGCTCCGACCTGTCTATTTTCAATGCGTGAAGGGTGCGGGATGACAGATTTACCTCCAAGTCTGTTTCTTTTTGACTGCAAAAAAAAGAGAACAAAACAAGATACATTCACAACGCATATCCCTAATCCTTTATTCTTTTAGGGTGGCAGAAGCCGACAAGACAGAACAAGTATATTAAAAAAAAAAGCCAGCGCTGAGTTCATAATTTTACGCTCTGTATTTTTTTTTTTTTGCTGGTACTTCAAATCTTCAGAAGAGTGTCTGTGGGGTGCTATTTTAAACAGGCCTCCCCCCCCCGCCTCACCAATCTGATCTTGTGTTGTTACTCGGGGACATGGGGGGCTGAGCACTGTGTGTCGAGACTCTCTGGAAACAAGGTCCTCCGTGTTGCCCCTGGACACGTTCCCCTTGTCAGGCAGCTAATTTTATGCAACGCTCATCATGTGTTTGGAACAGAGAAAGAGACAGAGAGCGATTTTATCTTCAGGATGGTGCCGAAATAAGAGGAAGAAATTGAGTGGAAACTCTTGCCACGCATAAAAGCGAGCAGTATATCGCCATGGGAGCATGTTTCCCTGCCTCCACCCTCTTTCCTCATTTATTACTTTTCCAAAAGAGACGACCCTACTGTTGTCTGTTTTTCTTCACTGTTTATGTGTTGGCAGGGGGGAGATGGGAGCTTGTGTATGTAAGACGTCTACACATCAGCTGAGATGGATATATGTGTGTGTATGTGTGTGTTTCTCTTGGAGCATCTTGAGAATGCCATTACCTGTGGTGAGTGTTTACTCAAATCGCAAGACTCTGCCCGCAATTTTGTGTATTTTCCACACCATTATTTCTCCTTCAGATATCTGTTCTTTTCTCTTGCACCTGCGCCGGTTTGTTTAAAGAGCAGCCAAATTCTATTTTCTACCTTGACCTTGATGATGTTCTGCTGACACATTTGTGCACACGAGTCACAATATTTTTCGAGCCGAAATCTCATGAATAAAACCACGTCATTCCCTTCCTCTTCCCTTTTCCTCCTCGCCCAATTTCGCTCATTTCCCCTCGCTAGCCCCACCACATGACACTGCGGTGCTGGCTTCAGGAATGGAAATGAGATGCATGGTGGCACTGTGTCAAAGAGCAGCAGATTGAACATTAGCCTGAATGGTCCAGCAAATGTTTGCAGATTTTTTTTTTTTATTCAAATTAGCCCGGAATATTGGCTCAGGAGCCAAGGGTGTAGAGAGAGCTCTGCAGTGGACACCTGCTCTATTAACCCCACATGATGCGTTCATGTGTTCGGGTGCGATTGCATGAATTATCACAAGTACAAGATGGAATTCAGTGTGTGCGCGCGCTGTTTGTGTCGGTGCATGCGGCCCAGGAGAGCATGAAAATAGAGAACAGAAAGTTTGATTTAGCCGCCTTTAGCATCTTATTAGTTTTTATGGGGAGTACGTCTGCGTCGTGTTTGTTTTCCCGAAAGCAAAGTTTTCCGCTTTTAGTCTTACATTTAGTCAAACAATGAATCTCAACCTGAGCGGAGGGAGGGCCGCTCCAGCCCTGACATCAGACAGCATTATTTATGGTGTGTGTGGCTGTGGTTGGTGTTTGACTTATTGCAGGGTCACAGGATGTGGGTGGATTTAGATGGTACTTTATCACTCTTACCTCGCCATTCTTAATCAAGTCACGTCCCACCCTGTCACCGCGCTGGGTCACCTCCAGTATCTGCATCTGTATCTGTGTGTGTGTGCGTGTGTGTGTGTGTGTGCTTGTGTCTCTATGTATACTATATACTGTATACGCGTGTTAGCATAACACCACTTGATACTATTGACTTGGACCACACACGCGCCATCTCACTCCAGACACTGACGCCATGTGAAGACCAGAAACCAAACTCACCTCAAATTCTCTGTAGTCTCTTTAAGTTATGCTTCTAAGTGAAGATTTAAAGCAGTCAAGC
The DNA here is from genome assembly GCA_028564955.1 of Terapon puta. Lineage (NCBI taxonomy): Eukaryota > Metazoa > Chordata > Actinopteri > Centrarchiformes > Terapontidae > Terapon > Terapon puta. Next base: position 8,101,359 of record JAOXYL010000086.1, read on the forward strand.
GTGTACTTTAAAATAGATGCATATAGTGAGTCATTTGGCATCAACATTCATTGAAGAGTAATTCACTGATGTGGTGTTCCTATAAAACTGTTGGACTCCAGACGGGCAGTTTGATATGATAAAAAAATCTAAATTGATTTAGCAGAATGAGTCTAAACTTCTCACCTACATTTCTTTATACGTCTCTTTTCACGTATGCAGAAGCACTGCCTGAGATCTGAGGACCAGCTGTCTGCTGTTTCAGACCGACTATAACACAATGGGGTCACAAAAAACTCTGCCCTTCTGTGGATCTGTGATGTTATATCTTTACGGCGTACAGCAGATTGCCTTCAGCCCTCCCTCCCCGTCCTTGGCTGGTTTGTGCGCGCTGACAGTGGCTGCCCTGTCCCGCTTTTAACCTTAGTCTAAAGCCATGACTGATGGGATTCACCAGCCTCCTCCTTGCTTCACCTCTCACAGATGATATATGTTTGTATAGAAATTTACCTTTGCCGGTGTTTGTGTGTGCGGGTGTGTGTTTTTGTTTGAGTGCGCCTCTGTTTGTGTGTGTGTGTGTCAGATCCTTGACTTTGACCTACACTTGGCAAAGTGTTGTGTATTTTTAGTGAGAGATTTGTCTTTCTTTAATTTAACTGGGAACAAGTGTCTTCAGCCCTCCATCACACATGTCTCTTGACTAAGTCTCGGCTGACTAGATATCATGTCAGCGGGGTATTAAATGTTTAATGCCAGTGGTTGTAGACGATTGCCTTCTACTTGTCCTGATTAAATATTTAGGGATGTCTGAATGGTGCATTTGACATTGCTAGGTGCTGAGGGACCCCGATCGCAGTGTGAAGTGTGGGAACATAACTGACTGCCAGCTGTCTATTTGGTTATGACTAGGGTGCAACTGGGACCTCGGGCTGAGTAAAACTGGTGGAAGACACAGAATGGGAGGTGAGAGGGGAGGTTATATTTAGCCATGTCCTTCCACGCTCAGCCCTGTTTCCTCTCTATACAGCACAGTGCTGCCTCTGTATGAGAACCTTGCTTTGTCCTTTTGAATGTAGGGGACACCAGATGAGGAGGAAACCTGGCAACTCGGGTTGGCATACAGACCTAATTTAGAAGTCTGCAGACGAGCCTGAGCCATGTATAGTTTAAGTTGATGGAGACTGCAAATGCTGCCAATTTAAGAACACTGCAAAATGGAGTTTTCGTTAAGTAAAAAATTGTGTTTCCGACTACAGTAAACGTCCTCCCAAGGAAAGAGATTGAGGTTATTTCAGTTTTCCATCTGGAAAAACCAGCAAGGCGCAAGTACAAAGACAGACTTGGATTAATATCTTAAAATCAAAGAACCGCTCGCGCACCAAATGGCATGATCCATTTACCTGACATGTCCACCCTCAAAGTAGGAAAAGACTGGCAAACCAACAGTACATTTTGCTTTCCGATAATGTGTTCTAGTGAACGCAGACAGAAACAGTTTGCTATATAAATAAATTCTTGTGGAAATTATTCAGATCTATTTTAATTTCTTTGGCTGCTTGGTAGATCAAGTGCCTTCATTTCTTGCTCTGTGGAGATTACTGTAATGTTACTCTATTTGCAAGCTTTTGCAAGAGAACATGAAATAGCATGCACAATATTTAGATTCACTACATGACAGAGTGTCAGAGCAATCCTGTAATCATAAAAAGAATTAACTTCACACATTAGATATAAATCAATGAAATGGATCGCAGTGGGCAATGCGAATAAATTAAGACCTGTCTGGGAATAGTGTACTGTGTGAAAAATGACAATATAATCAGTGTGCTTTTGTCTCTGTTCATTGCTGCCTGGAATATATGCTCCCGCAGACACTTTGACTCCACCGTGTCTAAAACATTGGACAGATGACTTTCTGTGTGTTTAGCACGCTTCTGTGGCGAGACGTGCTCTTCAGGGGCCTCTCAAGTTGCCTGATCCCTGCTTACCATATCCTCCTTCCTTGGAAGCAGTGAGAGGTGTTAGGATATCACAAGCATATCTTGACACGGGACCCCTGGGATCAACTCAGGAGACACCTGGTCGCGCCACGGACCACTTTACAGCGCTGGCTCACACTGGCCGCATTGTTCTGGGAAGCTCACAATGGAGACATGCACACGAAGACGTACTCTGCAGAGAGACGCGATGCATTCCTCTGAGGTTACGATGCACTGAACACCCTGGTCGGTGCCTTTCCCCCGCGCACGCATCCATATTCACATCCACATGGAGAGGACAATCCAGCAGTGTGTCACACAGAATGACTGCAGCCTGCAACTGCTGAGATAAAGAGAAGGGAGGCAAACTTAGTCCAGCTGGAGAGCGTTCCCTCCGGTCAACAGAGAGGAAGACGAAAGTAAGCGGAAAGCATGTCTGACTTAGCCTGTCTGCTCGGCCGGCCTGTTGGACGGCCCACAAAGGGACGCAGGGGATTGATCAGAGGAGGAGAAGACCTCCACAGGAACAGCCCGGAGGCAGAAGAAACCTTCTGCTCCACAGTCAAATTTGCCTCTGAAGAGACAAGCGCTCAAAGGATGAAAGCAGATTCCACTGATGTGATCGCTGCCTGAGCTCGGTAATGCCACGCGATGTGCGTAGATGCTGGGATCACAGTTTGGCGCGCGCCCGAGCAGTCTCCGCTTCACCGGTGGTTGGCTGGTGCTCGTGTTTGCGGGCCACACCTTGAACGATAGCTCAACAGATAACTCCACTCCACCGAGCCATCGAGTGGCTCTCAGCACTGCGCTGTAACAAGCCAAGCTCTGTTGTCGACCATAGAGCAGATGTGGCTTTTATGTGTTGATAGAAAAAAGAGCTTTAGAACTCCGTGGGAGCTAAACTAATGATTTAAAGTGTGACTTGTTGTGGTCTCGCACAAAATAAGCAAATTTCATGACTGTCTGCACCCTCCGTCTATTCTTTACAATATTCCAGAGGTTTGCGGTCGGATTATAATGCTATTTTCATTGTGTGGTTCTTTGTTTGTGCTGGTATCTGTTTGTTTGTTGTACCATTCTTTCCAGGAATGCTGTTGAACCTCTGCTTTTCATTAGCTGGACTGCGTCAAGAGACTCTGACCCATGATTTGAGCGAGGGGTGGGAAGGGTAATAACATGTAAGCTATTGTAATGCTGTCGTGCATCTCTCTCGTAACATCGGCCCGCATCACAGTTCATTAGTGTTTGTGTGATCCCGACTCTCCGGCTCTGGCTCCAGCAATTTAGACCGAGGTCAGCAGCACGCAGGACTGCATGGCAGAAACAGATTCTCTCAAGAGCTGCTTGTTAATATGCTAATGTACCCACATGACTGATTGGTTTACACATGAGATGATAATCTTTTAAATGCTCTTATTTTATGTCTGGTGCACCACAAAGTTGGCTTCAATTCTCTGTCGTTACATTCAGCATTTCCTCTGCTCTCACACGCCACACACCCCGCAAAGCAAACGGGGATGTTGTGCCCAGTGTTTAGGGAACCTTGCTGGGTGGATCAAAGCAGGATAAGTGGTTAAGGTACGAAGGAGGCCTTATAGGCCCTGTTATGGCTGGATGGTTTAACCGTAATCCGATTGAGCACGCTGGGGAGACTTGATGTGGGCGGCATCAGGTCCTCACAGCCAGACAAGCAGTGTGCTCACACCTGCCACTCCATTTCATCTCAGTGTTCTAGCTGATTACTGACAGTAATTAAAAATTCTAATTATATCTGATTCTCTATCAAGTAGGATTTGTAGAAATACAGATTATTAGCTGGTTTTGTTTTGGCTCAATTACCCACTTACCTCTCGTGGGATCTGTAGCTCATAAGCTAGATGTGAGCTGTGCCAGCTCAACGCCTCCAGCAGCTCACCACGGCTCCCCGCCTTAACACCTGCAAGCATTTACAACAGGTCTGCCTTTTGGTCAGTGGGATTGTGCAATGTTGTACAGTCAGAGCAAGATGCCTCCCTCTGATGAGAGGCCCACACATTGGTGGCTCTTGTTGAAGAGCGCTAATGAATATTCAGAGGCTCAATCGCGTGTGAGGAAACAGATGAGCAGAGCGCCGCGTTCGGAGCAGCACGCCATCGGGGCTGTTGAAGTCGAACCCGTCAAACCCGCGGAAAACATGAGCGGGATTCCTGAATGCTGAAAAGAAGGGAACGACTTCTTCAGATTAAAGGCAAGGACCCAGTGGTGGAAAACATGAGTGGCAGAAGCAATCCTCTAAAGCAATCTATAGCAGCCCATCCAACCTTGAAGGAGCTTACAATAGCCCGAACCGTTTCCTCAGCATTAGCAGTCTTGTGTGGGATGCTGTATAATCTACCTGCCAGATTAAGATGACATGGTCATTGTCTAGAAGAGAGAATTGAATTATGGTGTGTGAAGGGGGTTTAAATGAGATTATAGGGAAAGAGCTCATCCAGCATGCGCGAGATGTGCAAAGTCAGGGGCTCGGCACACACTGACTACACACGCGCGCGTTCACACATATGCTCATGCAGTGTTAGCTATTTTGCATATGCTTAAGCACCAACACAAAAAGATGCAAATATGCACTGAACACTCACATGTGCAAATTCACATGTATACCCTCTTGGGCTACACCTTTCGTATCCTATTCAGATCCTATATTTTGTGTATTGTAGGCCACACGGAATCATTCCCTCCTGTTTCGCTGCACCCTTGCGAGCAGAGATGATGATTTTCTTTCTTTTTATTTTGTGGTGACAGTGCATCTTCCGTCTGTGACTCTCTTCTTTTTCTGCCCACTAATGTGTTTACTGCGTTGCCTTGCTCGAGTTCCTCTAACACAAGTATATGGGCTAATCCCCAGGATGTGTGCGATTAGCCTAACAACTCTGCAGCATATTTAGTACATGTATCTGCTCTGTTTAAGCGCAGCTAATCTCCTAGCATCCCCAAACTGCTGAATTCTCATGATCCTCCCTCTCCATGTTTACACTTAAACTGTATCTCTTTTCATGTTTCTCCTCAGGCTGTATGCATGCATGCCTGTATTTTATTATTTTTTTTGCACTTTGCCGTATGAGTAACTGTGGTGGCTGTGCGTGTGACATGTTTGTCTACCTGTGCGTGTGTGATGCGGTTTAATTCCTGTGGATGCTGTTATCTCAGAGGATGTCTCTGCTTATGTATCCGCCCCGCGGGACAAGAATACATTTAGAGATTCTGCAGCAGCAGTTTGCCATTCATTTTATCATGATTGATCATCGGGTGATAGGGCGCACAAAGGGTTTATATCAGCGGTGATGGTATCAATTAATCACGTATACAGTACCGTGCTCCAATGGATAGGATGTAATCTCATCCCTCAGGACTTTGTTTATGCCACACATACGCAAATGCATGCGAGTACATCAGTGGAGGGCGGATGGATTAGAATTAGCAGATGGGTTGTGTTTGCATTAGCCACCAGGGTGCTAACACAGACGGAGTCAATCTGGTGTGCAGGGCTGAGACCAGGTTGTTGCTCACTGGGGTAGAGCCAGGCCAGGACACCCTGTCTGGGGCTCGACAGCAGCAGGGGGTCTGGGCGTGGCCAGAGTCCAGTCTGTCTGTGTGTGTCTGCTGTTAGGGGAGTCAGTAGCACAGGTGGCATCAGTGGAAACCTTGATTTCGTGGCCGTGTTTGCGTTAAGATAGAAACAGGCATCGAAAATTGGAGCCTGAACTGTGGTGCCCCTCTGCAGAGGTGAAGGAAGGGATATGTGGCAGGAACATAAAAGGAGAGGAAGAGTAGGAGGTTACAAGTTTAGGAATGCGAGCGCAGTGAGAGGAGGGGAGGGCATGTGAGGGGAGCTCACGAACCCAAAACCCCTTGCAAGTGTTTTGGAGTCAATTAGCTTCCTTCCTGATATATTCATGCTTTTTCATTTCCCTTTGTTCTCCGCTCTCTCGCTCGGTTATCGCAGTCCCAAGCTCTCCACAGGGAGCTGGTTGCAGTGTTTTGCTAGGCGAGGCTTGTGTTTGTGTCAACCAACCATCACATTCCCTGCAGAAATGGCCAAATCTTTCTTTTTCCTCTCCGTGTTACTCAGATATCTATTTCTCCCTACATTCTTCCTTTGAAAATATATACAGCGTGCTTTCAAGGCAACCAGTACAGATGCACAATTCAGCCAAAGGTTGTGACAACACGATTTTTCCATTTTACTTTTTTCCTTAAAAAAAAAAGCGTTGCAGCGAATGTTTGTCCCATTTGCAAATCCCTGTCCCCGTTGAATGCTCTGTGCACGAATGCCGGCTCTAAAACCTGCCCTTTTCAATAACAAGTTCTCCGCCTGTTGTCTAAATGCAAACAAATGAGTCTTGGAGAGGTCAGGCGAGCCAGACCACTGTGATCATTGCTCACCAGAATACATGCTAATCGATATGAACCGGCTTTCCTCGCAGGGAAGAGCCAAATCTCGGCATCAGGTTGTCGCCGAGCTGGTGCCACCAGCAGCCGAGTGACTGTGCAGGGTGAAAAATAAGTGGCCATCATTTCCTGCCAGAAGCCGACAGCGAGGACTCTTTTTTTAGGAGCAGCTCTCGAGTTAAGAATTAAGCAGTGATAGCAACTTGGCTGGAACTACCCAAGGGTGCTTTGCAGTGAAAGACACAGAGATACTGACAGATACTTAGTGGGTTGTTTTAGCAGCGGTTTACAAGCATGGCAGTTGTGGAACAAAAGGAGAGATGAAGGCTAGTAGTCCCCAGAGTTTTTAAGCTTTAGTGCAGTCTTCTATTTTGGGAAGAATGATTCTTTGAGAGTGGGAGAAGCAGCCCCCTGCTTTTTTTTTTCCCTTTTTTTTTTTTTATTGCACCCATTACATGTCATCACTCCAAACTAATCATGTCCTGGAAATTGAGCCTGAGGAAGACTGCTGAGCTTGGATTTTACTCTGCCCCCCTTCCCCTCCCCGTTTCTTCACTCTCTCCCTCTGTCTCTCCCCTTTCTTTCTCCCACCCTCGCATCGTTTCGCCTCTTTATCTCAGTCCAATCTGTAATCCCCCCTCCCTTCCTCCATCCATATCTCTGCCCTCTTTTATTACTTTCTTTCTCTTAGCTTACTTTTTTTTTTTGCTCCTCTTGCTCTATTTCTCTATTCTCCCCTCTTTCAGCCTTTCCTCCCCTCTCTCCTCGCCTCACTCTCTGGTATTTCACTGCTAAGCACTGAGCCAGGGGAAGAGTGGCCCAGCTCCTCCACTCTGGATTGTTTGCTCTCAGACAAAGCAGTGGATTTTCAATTAAAGCGGCTGTCATTAGGAAGACGGTGGCGCTCTGCCGTTCCAGGACAGTCTGCCGCGCGGGCCGCCTCCTCGCTTTGATGATGGCTCGCTTCCCTCAGCGCTCCCTCCCCGATCCCGTTTGAGACGCCCGAGCTCTGCATCTGCGGCCTGGGCTCCAGCAGACCTGCTTCCAATAGCAGCTCCCGGAGTCACAAGGTGGAAGTCTGCGGCGTGTTAAGATGCTGACTGAACCAGAGACCCCCTGTCTGGTAATTGCACTGGCTTAATAGTACCAAGAATGCAATCTCCGCATGACAGGTGGTCACGAGATGTGCCGTGATAAATCGCCGCATAAATTACCCCGTGTGGTGGAACTGCAGTTTTGCTGAAAAAGAAAAAAAAAACGAAGTGCAGACGTTTTCAAGGGGGAGAGGCTGATAAGAGACTGGATATGTGATGGGAAGTGGTAGTGGTGGTGGTGGGGCGGGGGCTTAAGCATGACACAGGGGAAGTGGGGCTTTGAGTGGTTGAATCCTGTGGGCAGATGCATTGTGGGCAGTTGTTATCTTTTGATATGAAAACACAAATGATTCAGGTCTGGGTGAATGAGATTGAAGAGCAGGAACACAGGGGGGGGCCCGAGGACAGACAGCGTTCAGATTACATGCGCGGTCTTTCCTCCGGGGTGTGAAGAATGCGCTTTTTTTTCTCCCCTGTAACACGGTATTTTCATACATATTTGATCCTCTCCTGGCTGTGATTACCACTCACCACATTGTCAATCTCCATTTCTCACCCCTTCCCGTCTGTCCTCCTCCGTTAGCATGTGTGTGTGCGTCGGGCTTGTTTGTGTGTGCGTATATATGCACACAGTGTAGGGAGAAAGGGGGGGGCAGTTATATTAGATTTGGCAGAGGCAGCAGAATTTGTCTGACATGTTGAGGGAGAAGATTAGAGGGGGAAACACAAAATGTATTCAGTATTACACTCTCATCTCACAGCTGTAGCAATTGATTTTTTAAAAGTACACATTGGAGCGCCTGGACTGCCGATAGCTGAGAGGGAGGTGTGGAGAACTGCCATTATCAGGCCAAAGACTCCAATTCACACATGTAAAAATTCCGAATGAAAAGAGGATAAACAGCAATAATCTGTTTCTGCGGACGGAAGCGTGTCTAAAGTCATTTGGGGTGGGGGGGGTGCCCGCTGTGTATGAGTTTCTCCACTGCTCTGGCTCATTGTCCTTTACTACACGGCTTGGCCTAAGCCTGCCCTCTGGGTCAGATTACTCACAAAATGCCTCATAGCCTTCCCAGGATTCCCCTAGTCTGGGCTTATCGTTCTCGCACACATTCAGCAACTCCGCCGGAAAGCGAGGGCACTGTCTTAGCGCGAGTCCACGCTATGCCTCGCACCAGTTGACCGAACATTGAACAGTGTGAACAAACAAAAAAAAAATGCATTCATCAGCAGTGGGCTGCTAATATGGGTCAAACACCTGAAAAGCCTCCTCAGCAGTTAAAAAAAAAAAAGAAAAAAGGGCGACTGCAGCGGACAAAAGCTGCATGAGTGAATTGGATTGAGATAACTTTATACTCAGACAGAGCACATCCCTACTGCACCTTGGCCATCGATGAGGGTAAACTTCGAACGAAAGCACCAATCATTGTCAGCCAGCTAATGCCGTCATTTGGCAATAAATGGTTTCTTAATGGTTAGTCAAGAATGCGCGGGGTCTCATATGAAATGATTAGTGACGCATGGCTGTGTTAGGAGAGGGAACATCAATCAAGCCTGAGAGAAAGGATGGCTAATGACACATGTGTCTGAGAGGGAGGCCCGAGGGGGTGGTGGGCGGCGATGGTGGTGGGGTAGCTGCCGTTCACGCTCAAAGATGTATTTTTGCTCTCTTTGTTCTGTCTTCATATCTCCCAACATGTAATTATTAGTCGCGCGCATGGATCGCGCTTGAAAATCTTAAGTTCACCCCCTCCTATTATAAAGAGTTTTTAAAAAAAGAGTTTTTAAAGTTAAAGTTAACACTTTTATAGCTGCATGTAAAACGCCTGTCGCAATCGCAGCTCCAGCTCCGGTAAACTTGTGTGTCTTGCGTCTGTTTTGTGACTGTTGACGTCACGCCTGTGCTGTATTTTTAATGACCCCTCTCCACGCCATGTGTCGGGCTTCTCTGACGTCAGCTCGTGGCGCACCGTGAACCACGCAGCCCCACGTATCACGTGAACGGGGGAACAGGAGACGCTCCGCTCTCAAACTCTCCCTTTGATCAGTCTGGAAAAACTGAAACCAGCTTCCATCATACTGTGCCAGCGTGTGGGAACACTTTCACACAGTATTTACCTTGATGGGGAATTGAAACTGACTTGGTGGAAGAACGTGACCCTCCTGGGGTTTAGAACAAAGTGCTTGTGTTAGTAAACAGATGCATAAATTGCATTCTTCTGAGCTGTGAGTAACAGCTCGCAGACTCGCACAGCCTGTGAGCGGGGGTGTATAATTTCAGCATCCCTCGAGCTTCCCGCGGCTTTGGTTAAACATTCCGGAAATACCATCCTGGCGATCCGTCTTTGGCCACCAAGCCGAGGAGTGGCTTCCTGCTCCTCCTCTTTCTTGAGGTCTGGGGATGGTGTGTGCAGTTCCCTTATGGAGCGATCAGCTGGCACTCTGCGCTCCATCCTTCTGTACGCTTTTTTTTTCTGCTCTTGTCTTATTTATAGCTGTCACTCAACATATCCAAACCATGTGTCCTTTTTCGATGGAGGGAACAGGGTGCAGTGCCAGTTTTTTTTTTTTTTGCTCTATCATACTGACACTGACACTGGCAGTTTCATATCAGATTGGACTTTTTATTGAAATCCGAATGCAGAGGCTATAAAGTTGTGTCATTGTATGAGATTGGAAGGCCCCTTCTCAGATGTTGCATTATAGCACAGATGGAGCTTGGTATGTGTTTCTATGGAAAAAAAAAAGGTGGCAATGGGCTAACTACCCAATGCCAACTGTCCTCAAGCTACATGTCACACTTCATATACCTTGGTAGAAATCATAGCATGGTTTTGCCCTAATGCTAACTCAATTACGCCCCCTTCCCTCTTCACAGCCCCAAGCTTAACCTCATCTTAGATAGCCATGAACCATAACTGATATAATCATAGCAGTCCCTGTGTGGATGTGTTACCAGCACATTATCAGATGTAGTAAATCAGTTTATGGATTAATCAAATTTAGCCCCCACGTCTTTAAATAGCGCTCCCCCTTCCCTCCCTCGCCTCTTCCTCCGCTGCGTCCCCCTTTACAGTGGGATCAGCTGAGCGCTCTGCCCATTTCCAGAGCACTCAGGTGTGGCTCCACCTCCGCACTCTGTTAATAAGGACGTAATGGCTCCATATCTGCTCCCAGGCCAAATGAATTGAATCAGTTCCACAGTGTGATTAAGAATGTGGAGCTGGTGGCCCGGGTGTCCTCTGCGTGGCTGCGCTGGTGCTCTGGCTTCAGCTGAGCCGTCCAAGTTCGAGGGTAGAGGTCTCGGCCCGTGCCCGCCGGATGCCTGAAGCGCCTGCCTCCGCTCCAAGGCGCGCGATCAAAGCTCGCTCTGTGAGAAACCAGCCTGCTGCAGGTTTGGAGGGAAATACTTTTCCTTTTAATACGGAAAATGTTTTTGAACCGCTGACACTACCAGTCAAATAATGTGGTAATTCCACGCACATTGTCTTAAGAGGGAATTTATAATATGAAACATCAATCTTTGACGTGGGCCTTATGTATTTTTCACACAGACATAAATACAGAATCAGCAGTCTCTTTTGTCACTGACACGTCTTTGGAATAAAAGCTGCCATCACCTCTCATCTTTTTGCGTTTTAATGATAAAGCATATATACATATAAAGAACAAAGGAGAAAGACAAAGCAATTGCACACAACCAGCCACCTAATTAAGTATTTCTGTAGCCACCAGCCATAGATAATGAAGGAAGCGGGGGTTGGTGGGAATTGGTTTGACAGCCCGTTCTCTGTGTTTCTCCCTCCTGCAGCACCGTCCTCTTGGTCCTCTGTAAATACCATTGAGATAAATTAGCGTCACTGATAAAAACAGGCCTGCCTCACAAAAGACACCATAAGTGACGGTAATTGTCTTTCTCAGATTACATTTCTAACCTTTGCACCTCATTCCCTCCTCCTCTTAGCGAGCCTCAGTTCTCCCAAGCACGGCGGCGGCGAACTGACAAGTTGTGTTACTCAGACCCACCGTTACTTTGTGGAACTTAACAGGCACTTTCTCTCCTATTTCGCTGACTGCTTGTCATACACTCCAGTGCCACTGATGGAGAGAGTCGTCACTCGCTGTCAGTGCAGCCCTGCACAGTGGACAAATGTGACAAACACCTTTGCCTCTTTGATCCTGTTTGAATTGCCGCTCACTTCACTAACAGTAATTCATACCGTGCATCTAAGGTCTTGGCTGGCATTGATGCAGCCAGAATATCTTAAGCTGATGCATGTACAGCAGTCACAGTAAGCTATGTGCAATATTGTGTTTTTTTTCCTTTTTTTTGAGGAAAACAAAGCAGAAGGAATGCCCACGAAGACAAAGTAAAGTGATGGATACAATAAGGCAGAGAGATGTTGGGGTGGGTGAAAAGATAAAGCATGTGTGAGGGAGGGAGGGACCGAGAGAGAGGAGAGAGGGAGAGATGAATAACAGTTTGACAGGTGGAATGAAAAAGCCGCAGAGGGTGTTTGGAGCAGTGTGGTAGGAGTGTGCGCGGTGTGGTGTGGCGCAGCACAGCGTTTGGGTCATACATCACACTAATACAGCAGGAGGACATAGCCTAGCGCAGCGCTATGCAGAGCAGGGGGAGAATAATGTGCTGCGCTTGCACCCGCTCAATCTGATTGAACCACACAGCACAGGGGCTACATTTACTCACCCCCCACATGCACACTTTATAAATCTACTCCTGGCCTGTATATCCTCCCAGATAATCCCCGAAAACAGAAACAGAAAACACATTCGCGAGTTCTCTATCACGGAGGGCGGAGGGTCTACCGCATTGTGTGTGTCAACTACCTACGTGTTGCGGCGTGGCGCTGCTTTGCCAAGGCCAGAAACATTAAGGTAGGGTGACACAGTGAGTGGATCGCAAGGCGTGCAATTAAAAAAGCATTAGGCCGTCATTAAGAATGGATTTGGCTCGCTATAAGACATTGATCAGGATTGTTAATTGATTTATAAATATAGAGAATTGGGGGATAATAACAGTCCAGACATTCCTCTTCTATTGTGCTCATAGTACATGACGTGCTAATTTATCGTGTCTGTAAATCACTGTTGGCCTTTATTATTTCCTATATGAGGCCTGACATGCCAGTAAAGGGCCCCAGATTAGGGGTGGAATCTTGGGATCTTGCTGAAACCGGACAAAAAGTCATTATTGTAGATGACGGCGGTATAAATGTTTTAGCTCTCCCGATGTATGAAATAATCTAACCTTCATTTAACTGGGCCTGGCTCCGCGCTCCTTTCCCTGCACGCCTTTGATCACTGAAGCAAGATTCAAAGCAATTCTGATGAGAGCTCAGAGCCTCTCTCTCATACCACTGACATTTACATTATCCAGCGTGTCTTTCTTCATCCCCGGTAATTAGCTCCGTCACTGCGGCGGCGTGGAAAAGAAGTTTTCGACGATATCGCCCCTGGAAGGATGCTCCAACAGCTCCGCGTTATCAGGCAGCCTGTCACGCAAACGCCCGAGCTCGGCGAGGTGACGGCCCACACGCCAATCACATCTAACGATGATACAGCAGACAGGCGAAGGCCGATGCCGTATTCGTGCGACGAGTGTTACATCGCGACGCCGTCTGCAGGTGCATCTAATTGGCTGAGGGGTTCAGGTCTCGGAGCCTGCCACCTGCTTACCCTGTCATTAGCATGGGGACTGCGCCGCTTCACATTTGTCACCTCTCGCCTCCTTCAGGGAGCTGTGCTGGGCTGAGTGTGGGCCCTTTGCTGTTGTGCCTCTCTGACCCCGGGAGGTGATTAATTAAAGCGGAGGGGCGAACCAGATGATCGCACCTACAAAAACACACGCAGAGGTGATGATGAGGAGCATTTAGATACCCCTCGTCCGGCCCGCTGTGCTCCCTCACCCCCTGGCCACAGAGCTGATTGAATTGAGTCGTCACCGATGGCAACCTCCTCCTCAGATGTGGGTGGGCTACTGGGGACCTCAAGGTCTACCTTGGAAGGAGAATTTCGATTCCCTTCACTAATAAGGATTTGTCCACCAGGGAGTTAAAAAATGGATGGAGGTTGTCTTTGAAAGGTGTGCCTGTAGGGGTGTGTGGGGGTTTGGGGTTGAGCTCGAGGTTGATAGGTTGAACTATAGAGGTGGATCCCACTGTTGACTAGGGTGCTGTTTTCATTATTGTCCTGGTCTTGTCTTAGGCTGTGTTCATTAGGGTTCAAGGGTTGGTGTGCACCAACTTTCACAGGGGTTGAAATTGGGGTTTCAAGGGGTATGAGAGGGCCCCTCAGGCGGTGAACTGGTCCTTTGGAGCGTTGTGGTATTTGACAGGGCAGCTGTAATTGCTCCTCAGAGACCAAGAAGAGTCAGTATCATCAAAACGAGCACTTCTGAACGGGATTCACTCCCAGAAGGAAAGAAATGCTGGATGGGAGGAGGGAAGCCTTAAGAGAGCGAGGCAGGAAAAGACGTTTATTCATTTTGTGTTAATAACTTTTATATCTGCGGAGAAATTACCTCAGATGTCCTCCCCAGGTCCTTTGGGGCATTGAAATCTCTTGCCCCTTTACTGCCACATGCCCCCCCCCCCCACCCACCCACCCCCACCCTCTCTGCAATCTTTTTCCTTCCACTCAAATTTATTTTCTTTTCATTTGTGTCAGTGGTTGTGTATTGAAAAACATGAGAGAGTGAGGCCAAGGCTCGGCGTCCCCCCGGGCCAGCACTGAGGCTCTCTTTCTGCATGCGGCATGATGTTCAAAGGCTCCTTCAGTCTGCAGCCCAGTTGAAAGCCAAGTGTTTAGGGTGATTCAGAGTAATGGCTGTGTCCTTTGCTGTGCAGGGGTCACAAGCGTGGCTTGGGTCATGGGCGGACGTGGGGGTTTTCGGAAGATGCTGTTTGAGGATAACTGGCCTGTAATAGCCATATTGGCATCTGCCGCTCGGAGATAGCCGTCATGGTGTGGCAGGCGGATCGAGCCTTTCTGTGTGCGGTTTGTCTGGAGGCTGTGATAGATATACCTCTGTAATTGACCAGGGTGTCAGAAACCACTCACTTTTGTTTGTCTGGATTCAGCGAATGTTGGTTTATGGCTGAAGGGCAGAGACAGCTGCAGAAACTGTGGCAGCATATGCTGTTGGATAACTGCGTCTATGTGTGTGTGTGTTGGCGGTGGTAGAGGGTGGAGTGTGAGGGGGGTTTGTGAGTGGAGGTGGGGCGGGTCAGATGGGTCACCGCTGGAGTGATGGGTCTGCTTTTGATGAGCGACCCAACTTCCTCACCCTTTCACCTGCCGCCTCTCTCTTCCATCCTTCACACTCGTTCTCCTGAACTGAACATGATGAATCGCTGTGCACCCCGAGAGAAGAAATATGAAGCTTTAATCGTATCAATCGGCAATTAGTCCACTGTCTCCAACTTGTGTAATGCAGATATATTTGCATTAATAAGACTAGTCCTTCACGGCTGACTGACTTCAGAAAATATCCCGTTCCATAAACAATAGCTGCCGTCCCCTTGGGTGGGACCCAGTTGTTGACCCATGATGAACTCCTGACCAGAGCTGCCATGTCCCGGTGACTTGGTGCAGTGACACTCTGGATTGCGACCAACAGACAGGGAGAGGGAGAGACAGACTGACAGTTTGACCCAGACGCACTGGAATGCAAATAGGGGGATCTATAGAGATTACACCGCCTGGTCTTTTTTAAATAGCCTCGGTCCTTCAGTGTGCGAGTCGCCCCCGCTCGAGAGGCCTGGTCAAAGAGATAGGTGCCTTTTTTTCTTTTCATGTTACAAAATGTAGTTTCACTGGAACCGATTTGTCGTCACAAGCAAATTATTTTCTTTCCTTTTTTGTTGTTTTTTTTTTTTTAGGCACTACTTTCGGCGGGGCTCAAACAGAGTGCAGTGGTGAAAGATATACTGTTGGCCCTAATCTTATCCTCTCTTTTGTGTTTATGCAGTCCCAAACTGGCTGCTTCTTAACTACCTTTGCCCCTTATCTTTTCATTCTCTCTCACCCTCTCTCCCCCTCTCTCTTCCTTTCTCCCTCACCTCCACCACTGCCACATTGAGATGGTTTAATGGAAATTATTCAGAAATGGAAAGAAGCGAAAAGTCCAGGGTTCACTGGCTCTTTGTCAAACCGTATCTGTTCAAGTCAGAGGAGGCATAGTAGCAACTGGGGCGCACATTTCTTAACTTTGCTGAAAGGCCATTTGTTATTGGGGTCGGTGTAAGCGCTACATTTCTTTGGCTTGCAGTGGAGACTTTTGTGCTTTCTTCCCCTCTAACAATGGGGGGCAGTATCCTGACTTCATATGCTTTTTTGTTTATTTAAGTTCATTCAAAATCTCCTTCCGACTTTATGATCTTTTAGGGAATGTATTTCCTTCACAAAAAATCAGTGTAAAGTTACAGAGCCTCATCTTATTGACAAGGACCAGATCACGGATATCCAGTAATCACCAGGGGCGGATCAAAATGCCTCCAGGCTACATGTCATTTTATCATAAAATGCCTTGAGGATTTACTTCGGCTTCACTCTTTGTTCTTTAAGCGACTTTGAAAGTCTGCGTAAAGGTCTAGGTCTTCCAGTATCATGTTTTATAAGCTCACATGTTATGTCAGGGTCGTAGAAAAAGATCTGATTAAAGTATAAAATACCACATACCTCACTGATACCTCGTTTTCTGTTAATATCAACATTGTCTTTCATTTTATCAATCTGAATAAATCAGGGTGTTTCCACTTCATTGGTTTTATGTGAAGTAATTCAGGGAATTACTCTTTTTTTTTTCTTCTATTTGGAGCAACATGGGCAGTCCTTTTTGATGAACACTTGATGGAAAATGGTTATTAGAGTTCTTGTGTATTTGCATTTTCTCAGTGGTACAGGACATTAAAATGTCCTTCCCAAAATCCCTCCCTCCTGCTCCGTGTTGTCCCTTTTCAATCACAGGTAGCGGTGCAACATGGGACTTCTCTGTAAGCCTGGTGTCACTCTCCCAGAGCCTCGAGACAGCAAAGAGAGGAAGGGGAATTGTCTTCCTTTCCCCTTCACTTATCTCTTTTGTTTGTCCTGGTTTCCATAGATGAGCAGCAGCCCTCCATTCTCTTCTCAAGCGAAACTAAGTGCTGCCGCTACTCTCGACCTGCCAGCTCCAAATTGGCAGCCTGACCTTCTTTTTCTTCCTTGGGGCGTCTGCACAAAGCCATACCTCTACCATGGGGGAAAAATGCAATTAAGAGGTGACATAAACACTGAGCACTCGTTGTAGCTGTGCCCGGGAAAACGGGAGGGGGGGGAGGCCCGGTAGCTGCCACTGTGACACGCATGCATAGATACTGGTCTATTAATTGGACTTTACGCATTGCAGAGTGACACCGGGGTTGAGCAGAATAGGTAGAGAGTGGTGACTGTGCCTCGGCCCCGCTGAATGAGCCTCGACAGCAGCGCGGTGTCAAACTTTGACCTGGCTGGTGTTTGCATTAAGCGTGGCTGCTCCCCGACCTCGTGTTTTGATTCGTTGTAGCCAATTATCGCCTAATGTTTCTGCACACATGACAAAGAGGGAATGCAAAGTAGGGATGCAAATGCCCTAATTGATATAGTAACCTACTGAAATCGTACAGGCTGCAAAATGTTTTTCCTTGAAAATCTTTGGTCATATTTTTAAAAAAAGGAACTTTGTACCGCTTACAGTCATTACTGGATAACAGAAATTCATGAGACTAAAGATTCAAGACACTTAAGACAAAACCTAGTCCATTTGTGTAGAGAAAAGTGTTGTACCTTACAAATGCCAATCAAGTAGAAGATATAATGGGCTGCCCTTTTCTCCTGGTGAATGTTTTCATAGGAAGTGAATACAATACAAAAGCTATCATGTCGCTCTAATTGAGCGTAATAGCTCGAGAATATCTGGGGTAATATATAAATTGTGCTCCATGAAACCGCAATACCCTTATTTTGCAATGTGATACAAGAGTACCTCGCAGCTTTTATTTTTAGTGGTGGAAGCCCATTAAAACAGGCACTGAGGCAGAGTGGTGTTTAATTGCCAGCTAAGGTGTGTGACATTTGGAGCAGCACATCGAATGTGGCCCAGAGTCCAAAAGGTGTTCTGAGGGAGTGAGTAATTGCTCTGGTCTCTCCAGGCAACGGGTTTAATAAGACGACTCGGCGATAGAAGGGGAGCACACACCGGCGCAGACATTTAAAGACGTCCGCACAAGTGACAACGATCGCTGTGGTGTCACATTTTGTTTGTTTATGCTTGTGTGTGTGTGTGTGTGCGGTTTTGTATTTGACGGAGAGGATCTCTGCAGCTGTGAAGTTTCAATGATTTGATTTTAAACTGTGGCTTTATAGAAGGCATGAGACTTTGTTTTCGAAGGCAGTGGTCAGAGAGTTTTTCTCTTCTTTTGCTCACGCTTGAAGTATTGGCTTTCATTCCCACTGAGGATAAAAACAACATAAAACCTCAAAGTGATGTTCATTTATGCTGCTATCTGTCACAGTTAGCTTGTTGTCCTCAGCTTACATTTGTTTTGAGCTGTGTGACTTAAGGTTCCAGTGCCTCAGTGTACATACTGTAATTATTGCTGTGTGTGAACATATCTTCGAATGACCTCTGCGGAGGAACTTTTCTGAGAGTGATCAGGCGTGATCTATCTGCTCAGTAAGCCTTGTAAACAGACTGCTGCTCGGCCATGTCTGTGCTTACCATGTTTGTACAGTAGATGAGTGGCTCCCTGGCCCTCTCCTCGGGGTTGTTTAGCTTTCAGACCCCTGACAGAGGAAAGGAAACTCCCTTGGGGCAACATGAAGCACTACAGGTTGAATGAAATTCTCTCTGAACACTCCAAAGCTCTCTTCATCTCCACAGGCTCTGGGGAAAAAAAGCAGCAGAAAAGTGTTTAAAACAGGACGCTTAATCCAGCAGCACCGAAAAAGCATAGCAGAGCATGGAGTTTTTTCTTTTTCTTTTCTTTTTTCACCCAAGAGAGAAAACACTTTAAAAGAGGCCCAGCATGATAGGCCAGCATAATAAGCCATCACTGGCTGATATTAGGAAGTTTATTCATAGAGTAGCACTAGAAGATGGCTTAGTGCAGGATGTTATCTTAATGCCACAACATGATAAATGATGCAGGGAGGATAGTGTTTGGAAATAGTTAGGGAATATGTTGTAACATATTTTCCAGCACGGAGAGCAGTAACATATTTTGCAGAAATAGGGTATATAAGCAAAAAGAAACTCTGCGCTTTTGTTGTGAGATGACATATAAAGACTAATATGAGCATACAAACGGCAGGTAAACAGGGTATTAAACTGAAGTGATGTGCTAGCAAGGCTCCCTCTGCTCATCTTTTATAATTACCTCAGTAAGCATGATGTAATATGCTTCAATATATATATATTGTAGTTAAGTAATAGAACATCACTCACACATAGTGCCATCTAATCATAAGTTATGAGAGTGAGTCCTCCTTAAATGGTCCTCTGTGTATGTGTGTGTTTGGGTGTGTCAGTGTGTGTGTGTGTAAGTTATGGCAGGGGCTCAAACAGGGGCTAGTGGCTCAGTAAATGATGCCGGCGGGGGCTGGCCACATCGACTGGGGTCATCACTCCCTGGGTAGCCTGATAGGTAATTCATACACCTTTGCCATATAAGGGGGTCAGTGCTTTTTCACCATTTATCACGCTACATCTACTCCTAAAACCCCCAGCCCCGCTGGTTTGTGCTCAGGCAAACTGTTGCATTAACACAGAGAGGCGAGAAGTGCAGTGCACAGAGACACAAAGCCTTCAGTATTTAGCTGGAGCCAGAGAATCATCCCTCTTATTAGTCAAACTGTGTCCTCTAGGTATTGCACCACAGAGCTGTGAGTGTAGACCGGCGGGTCCGGACGATGTGCTAATTTGAATTTGCAGGTTTGCTGATGTTCATTTGCAAAGTGGTGTTGCGGACCTGCACCTTGCTCCGGGTAATCATTAGCACGAGAGGAGAATTTAGTATTCCGCTCAGCTGAGCCACTGACACCGAGGCGTCCCTGGCTTCTGTTTCCATTAGTGTCCAGGCCCGCGGCGGCACAGCCAGCACTTGGATGAGCGCTTTCTCAACGCGTGGCCATTTCTCTGCCGCAGCTGCTGCCCTCCTAACTCTGTGGCTTAGGTACAGAAATATGACACTACAGAACACCCATAGTATTCTCACGCCCTGCCCCTCTGTCTTTTCTTCTCTACTCCACTCACGATTTCACATCCAATTTTGCCATCGCCCAGTGACGCCCATTCCCTTAAGACCCCCAGCTACTGTGGGATCACTGGACGTCTGTGTGTGTGTGTGTGTGTGTGTGTGTACTCTTATTGATCATGGCTGTGTCTCTGTGGCTCTGGGCTCCTGCTGCTGTTTTCACTGCAGTGTGGAGGGTGGGGAGGAGGAGTGAGTGTGGTTCACAGCACTGAGAGCTTCAGGGCAGTGTGTATGTGATCTAATGGGATTTACAGTATGCACAGCTTGTTTTCACTTTGAGGTTTTTTTTTTCTTTAGTCTCTCAGCTTTTATATTTGCAACAAGCACAGCAATTTACAGAATTAAACTAACCATAATTACAGCCTATTTGGTCTGACAGCTAGATAACTGTCCAGCAGCAGAAAGGTAACAAGGGACTACAGGAGGCAGGAACAGTGAGTATACACAGGATTTCTACAATGACTCTAATCAAATGTTGGAGTAGGGTGTCTGATGCGATGAATACAAGTCATTTTTTCATCACTTTTAATTAAAAAACTGTTTTTTATGAGCAATTGCAAAACTGAAGACGAGAAATTGGTTTTAATGACGCCGCTAAAATATTCCCGTTTTCCTTTCAGGCAGTAAACAAGTGATGTAGAGAAAGGGGGGAAAGTGATCACAATGAAACACAGCCAATATTATTAATTTCACATTAAGGAGAAGAAAGTTACCTGCAGAGGAAGATGTAACTCCTCCATTTCACTCAGAGGCGAGTGAAGGTGAAAGAAGGAGAATTCCTTCATTTTCACCCATTTCCACCTCCTTTATCCACAGTTCTCCTTTACCATAGCTCTCTGCTCGGTGGGTGTGGATAGGACTCTTATGATGGATTGCGCCCCTGGTCCTCTTGAGTGCATGCATGTGAATAAACGGGTGCAGTGTGCGCATGCCCCCCTTCCTTCTCTCTTACCTCCATCTGCCTGATTTTTTTTTCAGTCTTTCCCAAAGTTCTCTTCGCCACCATCCTGATCCATCCTTTTCTCTCACTTAAGCCGGACACGTGCAGAAATGTATGCCGGAACACGAGCATGTGCTTATGTTCACATATGGCTACGCACACGACCGCGCCAAACACACTCGGCAGAACCGCACGGCACTCGAGGCGCCAGTCCTCCGTGGCCACAGTGATTAATTACTTTTAACAAAGCAAACAGGGTCTTGCTTGTCCGGATCAATCTTTTCTCCGTCTTGGTGCGAGGCGCTGTCACCAGTAATTGCCAAACCCTGTGTAGTATGAAATGAGGGCCACTTTCACCTCTCCGTGGTCCTGAGCTAACCATAGCCTCAATTTTCTACGCTTGTGCTCCTGCTCTCCTGGCTCCCATGGCTCCACTGTCCTATTCCTCTGTATCTCTTCCTTTTTTTTAACCCCCTTTTTTTAACCTTGTCATGCAACCCCTTTCTAGGGAGCTGTAACGCTTTTGAACATAGCTGTGAGACGGGCAGTCATGTCATCTCACTTCAGCTCTGTGGATTTCCGCAGCTGCCGAGCAGCACATACAAAAAAAAAATCAAGCATCATGCCTCTTCCAATCCATGCATACTAATTGGCATTGCTCTGCCAAGCTGATCAAACACCATTAATCTATTTGTAGTATATATTTGTTTCTAAATGGGAAAATTAATACATTCTGCTACTACAGCCAGCTGGGTGCGGTGAGCCCCATTGATTGTTGGCACCCACAGTATGACTCATAGCTCTGAGCAAGTGTTTTTATTTGGCTTGCTGTTTGTGTGTGTTTTCTGGCGGTGGATTACTTTTATGTTGAGACCAGTTGCCAGAGGAGTTTCACTGAACATATCCCCCCCCCGCCACCCTTTCTGAATGCAGTGTCCACAGGTGGTAAGGAAACCTGTTCATTTCATCTTATTACCGGACAGGCCATCGAGTCACGCAGCATGCACAGAGATAGATATCAAAGCCAGGGAAATACGGCTAACGTGATTAGCAGGCGGACACAATTAATGATGCATGGTGATGGCCAAAGAACGCTGAGGGAACTTGCTGTTTAATGAGCTAACACAGACAGTGCAGATGTGCTACAGGACCACTCGGCGTTATCAGAGGCAGACACCTCCTTTCGGTAGAACTCTGCCAATTAGCCCTATTATGGGAGTTGACTGTCAGGATTTCAGTCTAAAATAGCGACTACTTGTTGCTAAAATGCGCACGAGCAGCATCGTGCTTGTTAAAATGTTCAATAGTGTGCTTTTTCTTTCTTTCTTTTTTTTTTTCTCCCGTGGAAATGGTGCTTCTGTTCAGCTCAACTACATCTGGGATTGGCCGATAATTCTCAATAGAGCGGCCCTGAAAACTACTCTCCTCATTAATAATGAAAAATCCACGGATAATCGTGGTCTTTTTTTTTTTTTTTTGCAGCATCTGATATTTTCCCTGGCCAGGCAATGTGCTGGAGCATGTCATATATATGATAAGTAGACGAGGCTGTCCGCGCGGGACTCATCACACACTTAAATTGGTGCAGCATGGAGTTCATATTGCAGTGTGGCCGACGGGGAATTAGCGAGTCTATATATAAACCCCCGCCGCATGTGTTGTGAATTAAAGTGCATTTATCTGGTAATCGCCGGGGAGATCTCCGTGTGCACAAGCATGGCAGCGCAGTGGTGCTGCAGCCACAACAGCCCAGTGTACTGATGCTGCTGCTGCACTGGGAGATGGGAAGGAGAAACAGGTCAGACACAATAAAGAGCTCTGATAGCCTGGATGGCAGTAGCCATGTACAATACACCAGGATGGAATAACAAGAGGCATCTCTGTCTCCTTCATGTGCTAACCTTTATCTCTCTCTCACGCGCCCTCTTCCTCTGTCTTTCCACCTCCTCCTTGTTTTAAGTATATGTCTCACCCTTTGGGCCACATCACCATTGTCTTTCCTCACCCTGCCCTCCTCTTCCTCCAGTCCTCTCAGCCTCTCAGCGCCTTATCTGTGATTCAGCTCGCCTTTACTCAATCATGTATGACTCCTTACTAGCAAAATCAAAAGCAGTGGGGCTCATGCCATGCTTTTCATTAGAGCTCTCCATAAAGGCTGGCTGTGAGTCTTTTGAAGTGTTGCGGGGCAGCTCTGGAGAAGCCACACTGTCAGGCAGCCTGTGCTGCTGACTCGTGTTTGATGAAGCAACTTCCCACTAAGGCTGGAGCAACCTAATGAACTCCACACAAGTGCTGGGACTGACGAGGAGCCGTGCCTGCTGTGTGACAATGTGTGTGTGTGTGGAGGGGGGGTTATGATTTGGTGGACTTTGTCTCTCTTTGGGATCTTCAAGCTCAGTAAGCAATGATAACCGAACCCATAAAACACCTCAGGCTCAGAATCTTTCTTTTTACGATTCCTCACACCTCAAAAGATGCCAGTTGGAACAGCTTTCGCTTGGCACGGGCTAAATGTTTTTTTTTTTTTTTTTTTTGGCGAATAGCATGTTGCATTTCTTACACCAGCCTTTGTCTCCTGCTACAAAATGAGCACACCAGTTGAGCTGGCGGAGCGTTTTGAGACGCGAGAAGCCGAGACTGTCATGCATAGGCGAGGTGTTGAGGAAGGGGTCAGCTGGACAAGAGAACCCTTCCTGATGGTTAATGGAGATGCCTGGTTGCCTATGTTGAGAACATGTGTCTCTCAGCCAGTGTTTACTAAGAGGAGGGTATTTTCCAGCTATGCTTGAGTTCACTGTCAAAGCCAATTAAGGGAGTACAAATGAAGATGGAGGATGTGGTGCCTCAGGCCAGGAGAGTACAGCACTGGGGCCAAGTAGCCTCTTCTGTTGGTACTGTGGGGCTACACACACACCAGGGCTGCTTATTCAATTGCCATTGGGTTTGTCTAATCAATATCCTCAATTTGTATTTCAAAAAGGGAATTTTAGTTCTGATGTGGGCTTATTTGTCACCCCTGTGGATTAGTTGGGGTTGTTTAGTGGTTGGTGAGAGGTTCAGTTGGGACAGTAAACTTGAAAGACTGTGGCTCCTTGCTCAATAACCCTTTTTTGGTTTCAAAAAATATACAATACAAGCCTTGGAGGTATTTTGTAATAAAGCCTTTTATGGTCACCTCCAGTCTATTCAGGGTGCAACGCACTTCTGTAGCTTCGAGTTTGCTCTCTTTTTCAGGTTCACCATCTGGCCTTGATTGATTAAAGCTCCTTTAAGTAATTAATGCCTACTTTAATTGAGAGTCAGCCCCTGTGGCTGTGGGGTTCGTGCGCAATGCTCAGGCAGAGCAGAGCCAAGGATCTAGTTGAGAGGGGCACGGAAATCTGTTTAGCACCCTGACCCTCTCAGCCTCACATCTCGAGACTCTTAAGATGCTAATAAGAATGCAAGTATTCTAGCTGCATCCATGTGACAAATCGGGCTATAAATCATAGCGGAAGAGTGTGACTTGGTTTTTCTAACACTGGAATTAACGTGCTCGGAATGAGCTACAGGCATATTGCCGTTTTATCTGCTGGTTTATCACTTTCCATTGGTCTGCTTCCTTTGTGAAAACTGTCAGTTATGGTGGACATGCACGTAGCGGAAAGAAAATTGAATTCCCTCTGCCAAACAGTGCATTGTGACAGCATGTCACCACACGACCCCACAGCTTGCCGCTATTGTGCTGTTTCATCTGTTTGTGATAAATGAGCAATATCAGTTTTTTCCCCCTTCTGTTTCACTTTGACTGTCACAATGGATGTGCGCCGCGTGACACGTCTCCCGATCACAAGCCCTGACCTTTTTTATCGAAGGCTCTCTTTGTCTTTTGGTAATTGTTTTTAGAAAACGTTAAACCATCCCCCAGCCAGATAATGCGAGACACAGTGAATACAGAGAGCTCAGCATTGATTCCACATACCTGACTATGACCTTTTCCAATCTGAAGTCCTGCACTGGCTGCCAGCTTGATGCGAGCCGGCTAATCGATCCCTCGCAGCCGTGAGAGAGTACTACAATGCCTCTCGCGCCAGAGCCTCTACAAGGCAACCCGAATTTTACCTGGGTCCTATTGTTGCCACTCACTGAATAATGAAACATTTACCCTTTAATTGCCGGCTCCACAAAGAATGATCATTTTAATTTGCCCTCATTAAAGCCATCTAATCTAATGGGCTAATTAAGGGGTTTGGATGGAACAGCAATCACCAGAGTCTACAACGCCCTTAGGGAGGAATACATCAGTGGATCATAAATATTTTACTGCATCTACCTACATGCAGATTGTAAGGTGTCTCAATTTGACTTGCATAAGTGCTAAACCTGCACCTTTGATGTAGCTCGTGCTGTTAACATAAAATCACTGTCGACTTAACCAAGGTTGTTCTACAAAAGCTCCCCAAGTCAGCACATTGGGCCAAACAAAAAGCACCACTTTTTCATCGATTAGCTAGATTAAAGCAGAAATCTTTCACTCGCCGTGAGGAAAAATGAGTCTGTCACTGTTTTTGCTCACTGACACAACACGCACACACACAGACAAACACACACTTGATCGATGTAGGTCAGGGGTGATTGCTAGTCTAGGGTTTGGTCTTATTAGATTGGGGAGATGGTAATAGACAGGCAGCTGTGTCATGATTCTATCCCAGTGACCCCGGGGGCCAGAGGTTTATGTTTGGCCCGAGGCGACTGATGTAATGCCCCCTCCGCCCCCCCTGTGCCGACCAACCTCAGACCTTTTTGGTCCTGGGGGAAAGAGACCTGTACCTGCAGGGGGGTGCAGGAAGATGGGTAGAAAGTCACAGACTTGGCTTCTGAATTATATTTAATTAAGGAGAGCCTCCATTGTGCTGCACTGTGGCTTTCAGTTTGTCAAGTTGAAGGGCAGGAGGCCCAAAGCAGCAATCATTCCATTTCACTTTTTTTTTTTTAGCTGTTCTCACAGCTAATTTGTCATGGCCGACAGTTATCCCTGGATATTAAATTAAGCAGTTGACATTTTGTGTACCCTGCGAATCGACTGTGTCACCTTGAAAGTGTGGTGGCGGAGATTTGCAAGGGACGGCAGAGGCGCATGTCTGAAACCCTGGTCGACACATGACATTTCTGGGTCACACTGGAAACCAGGCAACGACACCTACGGTTAAAGAGCCAAGAAACAGAGGGAAGAAAGGCAGCAATCTCTTTGTTTCTGTCACACCATTAGTGTTAATCTCTTCCCAGCGCCTGGGCCTGTGTGGAAAGCCGATTCCAAGTAATACATGTTTGTTGGAGACAGATGGGTGGTTTTCTTAAAGAGTTATTGATGTATTTTTCTTCAGTTTTGTATTTCTGTGTGCGTGTGCAGTGTATTTGCAGCCTGCTGTCCCTATTTGATGGTCTGATTTGGGTTCCATTATGTCGCCAGCGGGGGTTTCTGTTCAGAGTCGTCGCCTTGCAACCAGCTGCCCTGTGGGCGATCAGAAACCATCTGCAGCAGGCGTATCCTAAACACACTACAGCAGCGAAGGGTGTGGCACCGCCTAAACGGGGCATACGCGGCTTCTATTGATTTCCACATTTGAGAGCATCTCTATTATTGCTGATCACCGATCAGGCCACAGCAAGCCGCACAAGGACTTGGGCTGCTGGAGCGCAGCTGGAGCAGTCGGCTCAATGACAGGGTGCCTGCATTGTGGCAGAGGAGTTATGCTGTTTGTTTAGAAAGACATCACCGCGGTTGAGATTTTACAACTCTGAATGTGTGGCAGAAAACAGCTTCAGTTGTCTGTAAATTACCTGACTGCACAAACAGGTTTCCAGCTCCAGTACCCTTGATACGAAACATTCACAAATTACCTCGGCAATTTGATTTCTTGCTGAAAATGACAGATTCAGGATGGGATAAACAATTAGGTTTGGCAGCATTTAGTGAGCAGTTTGTCTTGAAAGCACTGAACATGTCTCAACCAGGGGAAAAAGCACTCAGATGTTGGCCTCACATAGTGTATGCAGGCTCTTCAAAATATGTGAACCTGTTGACCGAACAAGGTTTTCCTCATCCGTGTGAGACGGTGTGTTTTTGTTAGCGTTCATGCTATTGTAAGATGCTAGATAAGAACCTCTCCACAATCAATTGTATGAGGCAGGATACTGTGTGTGTACATACAGAATATCCACCTTGCCATATTCCAAGCCATGCCTCTGCTCCTCATTGTTCATATCCATTTGGCAGCGTTAAATTCCCTCCTTAAAGCCTGTTAGGCCCAGATCTTGAACAAGGATAGACAAGTGCAAACACAGACGTGCTCCCAGGGGCTGACGACACCCCCGGGGTTGCAGTTTACTGAAGAGGAGCCTAAGGAGGGGGCAAGGACATATGCTGAGGCATTAATCTGCTAATAGAAAAAGAGCCTCGAACAGCTGGTCTTGCGCCAAACGCCCAATCTTAATCATGTCAACTTTCTGTTCAGCTGCTCTGACTGTGGGCCTTATTGTGAGCAGCAGAGCTGTCACTGACAGAAAAGTGTCCATGTTTCACTCTAAGTGTCTTGTTAGAGGAAAAGAGGGCGACTGTGGTGTGCGCGAGCTTGTTTGTGCATATATGTGCGGAGAATGTTGGTTCCCCACAGCGTGGAGCACAGCGTACCGGAGTGAATAACTTTTTTTTTTTTTTTGCATCATTTCCCTCTTCCTCCTAAGCATAAAAAACATGAATATTTAAAACTACATCAAACAAGCGTTCATGAAATATTAAAATGTTCGAGAAACAAGAAAAGCTTTTATCCTCTCTCTTATTCGTGTGTGTTTTCCAGCCTCTCTCTTTCTCTCTCTCTCTCTCTCTCTCACACACACACACACACATACACACAAAAACGCACATGCACCGTCGCGCATGCGCATTGACTCCCCCAGAATTTACCCACGGGTAAGAACGACGAGCCCTCCCACTCGATCCCGCTCTTCTGTGG
>JAOXYL010000086.1:8129160-8147698 GCA_028564955.1 Terapon puta
CATGCGCATTGACTCCCCCAGAATTTACCCACGGGTAAGAACGACGAGCCCTCCCACTCGATCCCGCTCTTCTGTGGCATCAGCACATTGCTGCTTTAAACAGCGGAGGCAAAGATGCAGGAAGGTTCAATAATTTACTCTGGATTGAATTTCAGGCGGAACGCATTATTAGAGGTCTTGGTTTGTGGATGTCATGTCGTACAAGATGCTTAACAGATGCATCACACTTGAGCAGGGCCTGTGTACTGCGAGAACTTTGCCTTCGGAGGAGTCACTCTCACACGCATCCTTTTTTGGGGGGGGGCTTAAAGATTATGCACTGACTTGTATCACTCTGTTGTGTGTGCAGTGCTGTGTGTTGACAGGGCAAAGTTAATCTGCGGAGCCCTCTCTTTCCCTGTAACGCTCTCTGTCTGGCTAAGAGCTCGAGGCTGTGCTAATCACTGGTGCAGCAGCTCCGAGTTCACGCCGCTGTGTTTTTAGAAAACATCCTGTTAAGCGTGAATCTAAAAAAAAAAAGTTGTGTGGGGGTAAAAATCTCGCTCCCCCCTCTCCCTCAGTGCTTCGTACCAATAGCGCAGTCAACTTGTTGGTGTGTTATTTACGCAGCTTTGTCCCCTTATGTGCTATTTTGGCGCCTCTCCTCGCTGTAATCTAAATGTAAGCGTACCTTCTGTTTTTCTTTCTGAGCAGCACTAGTTGCATTGACCTGTTGTATTATGCAAAGGCTGAGGTTATATATTGTGTGCGTGTCTTTGTGCAGCCACTTGATGTGTTTTGAAGGCAGCGGGAGATTAATGGCAGAAAAAAAACCCCTATAAGGCTGCACGGCACATTGATTCTGTCATTTTCGCCGTGGCTCTTTCATTTATGCATTTATTCCCGTGCTTGTGTTTGCAATATTTTAATGCACTCGCCGCACAGTCAAGTCTTTCGGCCTCGCGCCGTACAGGAGAAGGTAAAGTGAAAAGATGGCAGTTTTTGTTTGACGCGAGCCTTACTTTACTCATCTTTCGTCCTCTCCCTC
This sequence comes from Terapon puta, assembly GCA_028564955.1. Classification (NCBI taxonomy): domain Eukaryota; kingdom Metazoa; phylum Chordata; class Actinopteri; order Centrarchiformes; family Terapontidae; genus Terapon; species Terapon puta. The sequence goes on from JAOXYL010000086.1 coordinate 8,130,188, forward strand.
CCCGGTCGCCTCGGTCAGGGCCCGCCGCTTAAGGGAATGAAAGAAAGATCTCTGGCTGCGCAGTCATATTGCAGGCTAAATCTAATCAAAGGGAGAAGTGCTTTCAAATGTCTTTTGTTCCCCCGGGCGAAACGTTTGCAGGCCTCTCCACTCTCGCCAATGCGTCCTGCCCAAACTCCACCGCCACTAGATGCAATTAATATTGAGCGGATACCCCGGCCTGCTCTCCACTCATATAATAACAGTGTTAGAACAAAGGTTAATGCTTTGAATCTAATCTCTGTCCTCGTCATCAATGGAGTTGTGATGCAACCGGAGGGAGATATAAATGTTCGGGGGGGGGGGGTCGCTGAAGGTCTGGAGAGAGATTGGTAGTCAGTGGGGGGGCCGGGAGTGCAGAAGCAAAATTAATTACTGGTCTCTATAAATTCGATGTCATGTCTCATTTTCCCTAATCCCTCCTCGCCTTTTTTTTTTTTCGCTTCCTCGCGGTGCTTACGGAGAAGCGCGGGAAGACTAATGAAAAGGCCTCTTAGATGCTAATGGCAAATTAGCCCTCGTGTCACTTTTGGAAGCTGCGAGCGGAATGGCCGTCTGCTCAGCGAGGAGGCGGCCAGACAGGCTGCTGCCCCGCACGTATGAAGCGCGAACCCACAAAAGCGAGGGAGAAGGAAAGGTTGGGATTCTAAACATGACAGATCGCCTAAATTGTCGACGTATTCTGCTGTTGCTTTGCCTCGCGCAGCGCTCATCCCTCACTCCTCCTCCACGCTTTGCTGCTCCAGATATGACTGTTCTCAGAGACAGTTTGCTTTCTCTTGGGGGGGATTTGGTGGTTTGGATCGTGCGTAATGAGTTGGATTTAGCCCTAGCTTTCCTTGCCGCCGTTGCTAGACTGGACCAAAGTCAGGTTTAACAACGCGCTGGGATTATTGTCTGATCAGGCCTTAGACACAAACATACTGAGTCACAAACTTTCTTGGAATAAAACATCGCTTTTCTCTGGTGAGTCCAAACAGACGAAGGAAAAAAAAAAAGCAACAACCAAAAAAACAAAAACAAAAAACACACTTATTGATGGGGCTTTGGATCCCTGAGACGGCGTCTGTTTTAGTTTTTCAATCTGAAGAATGTTCCAAAACATTTTAGTCCCTCACAGAAAGATACAGTATGTCAGCAGTCGCACGCCGTTTATGTCTCCGTGGTTCAGTGTGACTTGGATGACAAATGTAGTTAATTTTTTTTCTCTCCTTTTGGAGAGCCAGTCACGTCTCCAAAACATGACACAGGCACACATCTGAAGTGAAAATATGGCAAAAGCAGACTCCGGCCACTTGTGTTACTGTTTTTTAACTGCGGCCTGACAAAGAGAATGCACAATCTGAAGTATTTATGGGTGCTCTTTTATTGAGCTTTAGACCGGCTTGAGTAAGTAGCTTTCTCCCCTTTTTCTTTCTCTTCACTTGTTTTCTTATGGAGCCAAAGAGAAATCCCAGCGCTCTACTTGTGTGCAGTTCTCTCCCACAACAAACAGAAGAAAAAAATATTGACTGGAAAAACAATAGTTGCTCCTGAGAAGGCAGCCAGCCAGAGTGTAACATGTGCATTTATGTAAAACTTATAATCCAATTAACAAGTACAAAAAACCCGGTGATCACTCTATTATGGGAATACAAAGGAAAGAGGTGCCATGTTCAGAAAACTGCTCATGTGGAAAAAATGCAAATGGCGTGAAATGAGTGTGTCTGGTAATATGTTTGTGTAAAGACCCATGCTGTGGCACCTAGACCGGGGCCTTGATGACTCTGTCTCTCTCTCCCTCTGCAGGCATACTTCCGACAGGGTGTTGCCCTTCAGTACCTTGGTCGCCATGCCGACGCACTGGCCGCCTTCGCCTCCGGACTGGCCCAGGACCCCAAGAGCCTGCAGCTGCTGGTGGGCATGGTAGAAGCCGCCATGAAGTCGCCGTTGCGAGGTAAGAAATGTGGCGGCTGGATACGTCCGTGCGTGTGACAGGCACCGCCTGCGTGTGTTCTGCGTGTCGCTGTCCGTCTGCCTCCACCATCTCCACAAGTCTGTCTTCAAGATAATCCGCATGCTCCGTCAGTCAATAAGCGTGTCGGGGTGACTTTACCTGTCACTTTTTTTTTTAACTCGCTCAGCAGGCAGGCCACCTCTCTATCTGTCCGTCTTTCCATCTTTGTGACTGACTGTTGGTGTCAAGAACTTACCTCCGGACTCTTATGCCTGCAGCTTCAGCATATCTTATTGTCAGTCAGGCTGATCACACACACAGATAGCCCCTTATCTTAATGAGCATCCAACACTAATGCCATTGTCTGCGCTTGCCCCTCTGTAAGCCTTTTTCCTAAAGCTGAGTGGATTTATAAGTAGCGTATTCAAGCCAAGATTGTTACTAAAATGTGTTCCTCCAGTTACGCATTATAATCTGCTGTAACAGCCAACTGCAGCGACCTGATTGTCCGTGAGTAATCAGTGTGGGCCAGCCTAATGAGCCTCAAAACAAACCTGGCAACAATTTTCCTTCAGATGACCACTGCGGCGGTTTTAATATTCCTCAGATCTGGATGGCACCGACTGCCAACATGGACTGAGTCATCCTGCAGTCTTGCTTTGTCATCATCCGTTTTCGAAAACGGCGCTGAAAACTGCTCCTGTGAATAAACGTGGCCTTGTTTTATAATCCAAAGTTTACTGAACTGTACAATGAGATCAGCAGCTCCGAAGGGCTTTGTTCAGTGAGGAATCAGTTTTTCTTTGATTGAATACAGCGTTCCTCCGAATATTTTGGTGCAAATGCAGAAAAAAAAAAGAAAGATACCGCATTGAGAATAAAGAACAGAGAGCCCATCTGAGCGTCATTGAGTATATAAGCCTGTCACCGGAGCCAAAACAAGAAAAGGAGTTTGGGTGTGAGCCCAGACCCGAGCATCATGGACCAGAATGGGTCCTCTCAGTAGGTGAAGACCAACATTTAGCCCAAGTCATTTAATCTCTTAATTGTTTACCCTATTTCCCACAGTGCCAGGCAGCCAGCAGAGGCCCTAATCCAAGGTGTGTTGAGGAGAGGTAGCTAGGTCAAAGGATTAAGAGCAATGATCCTCTCAGAGGGGCTCCTGGCACTGGGGGACGATAATCAATGTTACGCCAGCAAACAGGGAGGATAATCAGTGTTACTCAGCCAAAAGTCCCCTGATAAGTGAAAGGTAGGCGAGCGCCGCTTCCTCTCCTTCAAGGAGGAAGAGCACGTGGTGCTGCCAGCCGCATTTATCGGCCCCGTGGCATCACCCGCCGCTTTAATTGCAGTTCAGCGATGCCAAAGGTTTTAGGAAATTTCCTCCAACACCTTTAGCCACAAACATGCCTGCTACAAAGTCACCGCACCCGGCTGGTTTTCCACCTGCTTGTTTTGGGTGGTAACAACGTTGTAATTACGCTAAAACGTTGTAATCCCTTTGTAATTACACGTAAATCTCTTATATCAGTTCTGTAAACACTACGCGATTCCCTCCCGCGGATAAACTCAGTGTTGCTGCCGTGTTGCCAAGAAAAGGGCTGATTGTATCTCGCTGTGATTGCACTGTTCACTTATCTCCGTCATTTATCTTACCACAGACAAGTCGACACACTCTGATGTTTACAGTCCTCCCAGAGCACCTTTATGTTTATTTTTTGCCACGCCGCAAAGAGACCCATCCGATGACATCCTCACCGAAAATGAGCAGATAAATAAATGAGGATGGAGGGAGACAAATAATGAGCCTCAGAGAACAATATCAAGGCGTTTGTCTTCAAGGACGCAGCGTGTGGTGAACTCATCAAAGCTTGCGCGGTAAAAATTGATATTATATGTGTAATACCCGGCTTCTTGGTGTGTCATATACAATTCAGCCCCCTCTCTCTCCCTGACACGTTCACTCCCACTCCTCCTTGCGCAGATCAAGGTTTCTCCTCATTATTCCACAGTCAGGCAGCTGTTGTGCTCTCATGTGACTCGCGCAGTATTTCCCCACAACAAAGGGCTCGCGCACAAGTGGAAACTGCTGCAATCTCACCTCCCTCTCCTCACTGTATCGCCCTCCCGCCCAGCCGCCACTTCCGATCACCCCGGCAGCAATTATGCCCCGCCAATATCTGCGCTGTCCATCACAATCGCCGAACGAGCTGTGGGAAATCAGCCTCTCGCTCGGCCGAGGCTGTGTTTCACTATGTACGCAATCACAAGGGCAATATTCCTACTATTCGTCCAGTCTCTCATTCCCCTGCTTGGGGCCGGAGAGAATGCAGCAGGTCCATTAGCCGTTAATTATTGGATTGTTTTCCACATATGCTAACTAAAAAGGGCTTTTTCACTCGAGGTTCCCCCCCAGATAAACCGTAGAGGAGATGGCCTCACAGTGTGGCAGTTATTGACCCAGTCTTGGATCATTTGCCATTAAAAAGATTGTCCTTTAACTGGAAGGGTTTTTTTCAGCCCGTGTTCATTATCGTCCGCCCTGCTGAGGAGCCTTTGAGCAAAGTGCTTTTGATTCTTCAGTGCCGTGAGCACCAGAGGGACGGTCGTGTAATTCATCCTGACATCTGACCTCCTTGGAGAGGACGAAAAAAAGGGGAGGCTCTTTCCACAGAGATCAATAAAGTATCACATTGTTACTTAAAGGATAAGGGGGATTATAATCTATATTTTCCTCATCAAGTCAGATGAAAAGACCAAAACTGACAATGAATTCATCCTGCTAACAAGACCCCTGTTTAGAGCTTATTCCTCTTTGGTGTAAAGCTCCAAAAACGATTCCAATCTTTTAGGAAATTAATCAAGCCCTGATTTTTTTTCCACGTCCTTGGTAAAAACTAAAAGAGTACCATAAGTAAAACAGGGAAGTTTAAAAGATAGACTATTGCATCAATGGTTTTGGCCTCTGCATGTTAGTTACAAAACTATATTATATCAACAGTTGTGTCCTTGAAAAAATGTAAATACAAAAAAAGGTTTACAGAGTCTTCTTATAACCACACATGAACATGCTGTTAGAAGATAGAATTTTATGGTAATTGTAACTCACGTAAATGATAGGAATAATGTTATAAAACCTGCGATTTTACAGTATTTCAGGTTGCCACCAGCACATCCTGAAATAAAGGAGAGTTTGTGCATGACGTACGATTTTATTCATATAAAATTGAAGGCAGAATAACTCTTTCATGCAGATATGCTTTTCTGCCCACATATTTCCTGTCATTACAGTAAGGTGTGTCCTGGCTGCAAAAGAACCCTTAAAAAGCCTCTCTTACAAGACAATGGCTGAATCTGTTTTGACTTTCTGTTGGCTGCCTGCATGTCAATGAGGTAGAGGTTGTAACTCTTGTTTCATATCTTGATACAAGGCTCCGTAAACACTTTAGCCTTAGTATTTGACTTTGTGTGAAACAACACACTCGGATCTTGTCAAAACTGGCTGTTTATGAATGCAGCAGCCATGACACCTTTTTTTTTTTTTTTTTTTTTTTTTTTTTTTAAGAAAAAAAAGGATTCTCTCAGTGTTTGATTTATGACTCAGCTCTCAGTGTCACTCTGAAGGCAATTACAAGCTATGAATGGATATTATATGCACGCACTGTCTCTGTAAGCACGACATTCTGCCAAGTGCTGGAACAGAAGCGATGCTCTTGAAAGAGCATCATCAGTTATGCTTTTGAGTGCTTGTGTGGGGAAGCATCTCATATTTTGTGTGTGTGTGCATGCGTGTATATGTATATGTGTGTGTCTAGGTGAATTAGCATCTGTGTGTGTTTCCAAGAACTTTTGTTCAGATATTGTGACTGTGTACTTGTTGTGTCTAAATGTTTGTCTAAACAGATGATAGAGGCAGTTTATGAAAGCTTGTGCCTTATGCTGAATCGTAGACGTGCTCATCCAGCCACACTTAGCCGGTTTGTGCAGGCACAGTAACTCCATGCAGTCTTCTGTAAAGCGCTTTGACCTAATTAGTTGCAACTCCGCTCGAAATATTTGCAAATAAAGGGCCATGAGAATTCAGCATCCCCCAGATACCCTACCATACATGAATGCAAATATACACCGGTGCACAGAAATGCATCCATAGACAGAAAGCCACGTGCACACACACTTGGGCGTGCCTGCCTTGCCCCCCCTTCCTGTTGTTCGATGGTGGTGTCTGCCAAAGGGCTTTGTAATCTGGAGGGGCTCTGGATCCCGAATCCCGTGCGGCCCACCATTGATTTATGTCATTGTGTGCATTTTCAGCCTCTTCAAAGGTCACCTTGTGTGTCTCCTTTGCTCTGCATTCATCTGCCGCTGCTACTGTTGAGCATTAGCTGCATTAGTTTCCCTGTCACTCTTTAAACTCCATCTTAAAACCCGCTCGGCTTTCTGTATTCTCCCAAACAACCGTATCGACTGACACGAAGAGAGAGCAGAAATGTAATTTTGCCGTGCTGTTTGTGAAGACAGTCGCCCGCAATAGTCTAAACTTGTGCCATTTTTATGCAGCGCTGTTGGAAATTGCTTGAGATTACCCCAGTCAGAGAGCAGGGAACAGAAAAATGCCTCACATGTTGACTTATTGTCAAATTGTCAGTGAAAGCCGTCACTCAGCCAAGCTACAGGCTATGCTTATCCAGGCAGACAAAACAACCACTGCTGGCGAGAAGCAGAATCTGAATTCAGGCAGCAGTCACGTTTGTCAGCGCGGGTAAACACGTAACACGGTTACTGCAATCAGCACCAGATATTGTTGTCGGTCACCATGTCAGCACAAGGTTATGTTTTGCCATGTTTTGGAGTCTGTTTTTAATCACCGTCTTACTCATGTCCTTCCTGCACAGAGTCTCTCGAGCCCACCTATCAGCAGCTGCAAAAGATGAAACTGGACAAAAGTCCCTTTGTGGTGGTGTCTGTGATTGGCCAGGAGCTGCTGACAGCGAGCCACCACACGGCCTCTGTTGTGGTGCTGGAGGCCGCTTTGAAGATCGGCACATGCAGCCTCAAGCTACGCGGCTCCGTCTTCTCGGCCCTCAGCAGCGCCCACTGGTCCCTGGGCAACACCGAGAAGAGCACTGGCTACATGCAGCAGGACTTGGAGGTGGCCAAGACCTTAGGTAAGAGCCTGGACTGGGAAAAAAAGACGTGACATGTTGGATTAGGGCTTCAATTGATTATTCATATTGCTATTGATTGTTTTTCTGATTCCTGGCCTAGTCATTTGGATGTGAAATTTGCAGATTTGCTTGCTTTGTATGAGTCCAAAAATCAAAAGCTGTTTAACTTACAATTATAGCAAATGGTAGTAAAAGCCTCATCAGCCATGTTTGGCATTTTTCTTCAATAATTAAGTAAAGAATAGCATATTCATCAGAATAGTTTGTGTATTTACACATACCTTTATCCACGTAGTTTGCCAGTCGGTCACTCAGTCCACCACCTTGGTCCAGACTGAACTATCTTCATAACTGCTGGATGAATTCATTATTTCATTCACGGCTCGCAGAGGGAGAATGAATCTGACTGTCTTCAGTGATACCTTGTCTTTTCATGTCGTGCCACCATCTGATCACTTTGTCCGATATTTTGGTTTATGACTTAATATTCACAAACTAATGGCCTTTCCATCAGCCTCAGCTGTGCTTTGTGTTCAGAGCTGATAAGTAAATGCTTTAGCTCAAAGCATCTCTGTGCCCAACTGTAACCTTACAGATTGCATGCCTGTAGACTCTTGTTCTTGTGTATCTTTATTAAAGTGGAATAGCATTTTTTTTGTTTTTTTCTGTTAATCCAGCCTTACAGCGAAGGGATTAAAAAACAAAAAGTTTTGTTTACCTGGGACAGATTATTTTGTCCCTTTGGTGTTTTTCACAATTTCAGCCTCTTCTGCCAAAATGGACCTGTTCCTGATCTGCAAAAAAGTGTTATATACTGTTATATATGTCTTTGCTCAAAAATAGACCTCACCCGCTTTAAGCATGGTGACGCTGTGTGGGTGTTTGAAATAGGAGAGAGGAGAGGAGAGAAGGTTTGAGCGAAAGACAGTAAGGGGAAGAAAAAAAAAATGAAATGAACACAGAGAGTAGCACGGACTGGCTCCACTCCTCTCGCCCCCACACAGTTTGACACATGACTGGGCAGAGCAGCTGGAGATAAGGAGCTGTGGTTCTCAGGTGGAGCACAGAGACCCGCGCTTTACTTTGGCCCCGTCTGTGGGGCCTCTCTGTCAGGCAGAAATAATAAGGCTTCCCCCTCTCACCCTCTGGAGCATTGAGATCAACACAACCAGCTGTCAGGGAAGCCGCTGTACTGTGGAGAGCTCAGAACGGCCACTTTTCCTTTTAAGGGTGCAGTGGCACATCGCTGGCATAGAAGCGGTTCATCACGTCGCCGTCCGACAGTGGCGGTGGGATGATGAGAAACAAACACTGGTTGCTTTGTAATCACGTAGGCGGTACCGTAAACATGCTTTGTTGCCTCTATTTGTTCCCGTTCTCATGTCTTTTGGTTTTCCCTGCTCAGGTGACCAAACAGGGGAATGCCGCGCTCATGGGAATCTGGGCTCGGCATTCTTCTCCAAGGGAAACTACCGCGAAGCACTCACCAACCATCGCAACCAGCTGGTTCTGGCCATGAAGCTGAAGGACAGAGAGGTAAGAAGGATGCACTTGGTGGGTTTAAAAGCGGTTACGGCAATGAGAAATGAATGGAGCCAGGTAACCATTATTGTAGAGGACAATGAATCGAGGTTAAAAAGTTTTTTTTTTTCCCTGAGTCTCTTATTGTGTGGGATTGTGCTGTGCCCAGCATTCCTCTGCTCTGTCTATTTAGAGGGTATCTGAAGGAGAAGTCTGAAGGACACAGAGATGCTGCTGTTCTTTGTCTATTTAAAAACACGGGTGTCAAGTTGGTACGGAGAACAGATGAAGGTGATGGGGGAGGAGAGAGAGTGAGGTAGTCGAAGGACCAAGGCCAATAGGATAGCCTCAGCAGCTGGTTCACCTTATTATCAATGCAAACCATTTATGCAGATATTATGCAGATGTTTATCTGGTCCGTGTAGCAGTAAGTCTGGGGCTTTGTAGCATATGCCTGTTTTGGAATGTAATTTACACAGATTAAGTTGTTTGAATGTGGGACAGAGAGAGGGAAAAAAAGAGTGGGAGGGAAAGAAGAACATTAAAGAGAGGGAGGGAAATGAGTTAGACAGACCGATCCACTTTTCTTTACTGTTTGGTGCCATCTTTCTCTCGTCGCTCTGTCTCCTATTTCGCGCTCTCTCCCCCTGCCCAACCTCTGTGGCCATTGTTGGAGGGTGACAGGTGCTTGTTCCAACACAATTCCCGTCACGCAAGGAAAAGAATGGCCTCCGCTTCCCCTTCATTCCTTATCCTCTGCACCAGGCCGGCCGTCCTGCTTGTTTGTGTTCCCTGATATCAGCAGACATTTAAACAGCCCAGTCAAACGCAGCACAATGCGCCAGGATGAAACTAACAGTTGATGAATGAGGCCAGAGGTCCCTTTGACATCTCTCCCTCCCACAGTTTGAGGATGTGCGCAGAGCAAAAGTATAATTATGAGTCTACAGACTCCGGTGCCAAAAACCTCTGTCATGTAATGAGGTTAGAGAGAGAGAAGGGTGAGAGACATAGAGGACACATGCAAGGTCCTCAGTGTCTGCTCTGAGGCTTTGACTGCTCTGCACATGGGTGGCTCCGGCAGTAATTTGAAGACCAAACGTCTAAAATAATGTTTTAGCTTGTTTGTGCATGCGTGCGAGTGTGCATGTGCTCATTTCCATATCCGGTGTACCACTATGAGTCTTCTCCTTGCGATATTTAAAGACCTCAGAGGCGGTATCAGCTCATCGGGATCAAACTGCTGTAATTCACAGTGCACCACATTTCCAGCCCCTGATGCCCCTGCTGCTCACATGTTGCAGCTCGGAGCCCCGTGCTTACTAACACACGCGCCGGCAAATGGACCGCTCATGAGAGCCACAGCGTCCCGGGGCTCGGTGGTGGAGTCCATTGAACACCACTAATAGTTGCATCGCGCTGTATACAAAATGTCCTGATTGGCCCTGCATGGCCCACCCTACTGCCCCCCCCCTCCTCCTTGTTCCTCTGAAGGCCCCCTAATCAGAGTCATATGTGTGTCACACCACCTGGTCTCCCTCAGAACACACTGGAGCCTGGCGGATAGCTCATTACGGCCAGCCTGATGTTTTTGTTTCTGATGTGGACGTTTTATCTGGCCTTTCTGAAGCTGAGGTCACTTCCTAGAGGCCGGGGACAGGATGTTGTTTTCTGCTAGGATTTCCAGTGCGCGGCCTATGTTCTAGGAGAGGGAAGCTTAGCCCGAATATGTGGCATCCATTCCCGTCTTCAGTGATCGAGGAATATGTGCCATATGTGCAGTGAAACAACTTTAATTAGAGTGTGTTGTAGTTACTGCGAATTTCCCGGAGACTGTAATGAAATCATATACATATTGAGATGTTTGATGTGATAAAAGGACCTGGTGGACCATGTGGCTTTGATACGACGTGGGATGCGGGTTTTGATTCTGAGTGAGCTTCAGGTTTTGATCATGTGGGTTAAAAAGCTTGAAAGATGATAAAAGACACATTTGAATGAACTCTGTGAACGTATTACAATCTGTGTGTATCTGTATTTATGTAACCAAACCTAGTCCCTCTTTTTATCTTTTTTCTTTTTTTTTTTGTCTGGCGTTAGATTGATTAAAAGAAAATCCTTTAAAGGATTATTGCAACTTATTTTCATCGCTCTGGCCATCATTCCGATTGGTTATAATGAGATTTCACTCATTACGTTAATTGCTGACATCTGGACACGCAGCTTTATCCCTGGGAGAGAAAATAAAGGTGATTTTTTTTTTTTATACAAACTGCCCAGCATAAACATCCATCAAAGCTGGTCCAGCTTTGACCATTGCTTCTTAGGAGTAATCACTGGCGCCCTCACTTCCAGTTTTTCCTCCAAATAAATGGTTTAGGTAATCTATCTAACCTGTTGGCCTGCTTACAACCTGTCACATGATTTGACTTCTCTTGTTTGCTTCCACACTGGGCACCTGATATCAGCACTTACATTGATGAGTACAGTGTCCTCATAACTGGCAGAAATCATGGCTCACAAAATGAGACACAGTTGTGATAAAACTGGAATTATCATTTGAGGAATTATCACCTAATTCCTTAAAGGTGTCAGTGTTATATATTGCCTTATGTATGTCTGCTGATACTTAGGCTGATACCGCAACAAATACTAAGTGGTAGCGTAACTGAAAGCTCTGGTTTACCGCAACACTTCAGCTACTAGTCTCCACTGCAGGCCGACTTGTGATGAAGGAGCAGGGAGAGACAAAAAACAGAGATTCCAGATGAGTGTTCTCGATAAATCAAGAGGCAGTACAGTACCTGGGCCCTGTTGTATCAGCGAAGGAGCCAGGCATGTGATCTCTTTTCATCTCCTAATACCCAGGGAGGAAAATCTCTGTTGTGGCTCTTTACGGCACAATGCGGTGGAAAAAAAAAAAGGCGAGCTTTAGCGTTGGCCACTCGCCTGTAGCTGACCAGCAGACTCTGTGACTCTAATAAATCGTCCCACATCTGACCAGGGTACTCATCTGTAAAGACAGAGACGTGAAAGAAAAAAGGAAAAGAGGGAAAGAAAACAAAACAGAGAAGAAGGCCGCGCTGGGGAAAGGCTCAAAGAGTGAGTGCTCTGTCATCCGCGACTGGGACTGGGAGCTGCGGTCCAAACCAGTGAGGTCATAGGCTAGCGTGAAGTTAGTGTTTTTCTTAAGCTCGCTGCCTTTTGGAAATATCCTTAGCAGATTTTCAGCTGTCATATATACTGCAGATAGAACATAAACACACTCCCTAGTCTTTCTAGCCGTTTGTGCCTTTTCCAACTTTTGTTTTTGTCCCAGTTTCCACACCTGGCTTTATCCAAGGCCTGCCAGTAACCATCTTTAACAAAGGCCTTCTCTGTCATTGTAAGACAAAGCTGTTAAACTAGGTCTTTCCTCTCCAAACTCCCTTTTCCCGTCTCCTCTGTTTGTCTGTGACGTTTTCATCTTAAATAGTAGGTTCAACTAGGAGGAGGTAACCCCTAATTTGGGGTGTGAGTATTTAGGAGAAACTGAGGCGGGCTGGCAGCGGTGCACTCTGTAATTATGTCTCGTGTGATGTTGAAAAGAGTCTCTGCTACCGACTCCCCCAACCCCGGGTTGAAATGGAAATTACGATCGGGGAAAAGTTTAAAAAAAAAGGATACAAACAATGTTTTTTTTCCATAGGCTCTGCGGTTCTGCTCCGTCTCCCGCCGCCATTCTCTTCCTTAACTCTCGCTTTGTTTATCTACGCTCTCTCTTCCTCTCGCTCCGTCTGCTTAAAGGAATTTACTCAAACTTTGCCCCTCGCTCTGAAAGTGACACGGACTATTTCATCATGGGTGTTTCTCTTGCCGCCGCTTTGGGGCTGCGTGGATCCCGCCGGACCCTCGCTCTTGTAATGAGCCCAAGGGCTGAGAGATGAACCTCCAAATAAGGGGTGAGGAAGGGGGCTAAGTGTGGGTGTTCCTCTTGTCAGGGCCAGGGTTTGTCAGTGTTTGTCAGCACTCTAGCAGAGGAGGCGATCATTAAGGAGTCATTAGGGTATGGACGTGTGCCTCCGCCGCCTTTCTTGGGGCCCGTGCTAATAAACGATGGCAGAGGGGGGAACTTGGCACCCCTGTCTCTTTTCTTTAGTCTCCACTGCTTTGCTGATTAAGAGGGAGGATTTGGGGATGATTAGAGGGGCTAATTTAGCCGGAGTTGCTGGGTGGGGGCAGGAGGAGAACGGTGTCCAACTAAATAAAAGGCAGCACTTCTCTCGCTCACTGAGCACACTTCATAGGGCGATGTGAGTGCACTCAGCTGTTGATATTACTTTTCCAGTAAAACCACTACGAGCGGTTCCACCACATACAGAAGTACCTGCCTCCCCGCCCCCTGTTGTGCTAGACCGAGGCACAGAGCTGGCCGCGGTGCAGCGGCTCTAACAGCATGTCCAGCCCACTGTGCCTTAATGACACACAGGCTCTCCGTGGCCCAGTGGTTCAGAACTGCTCTACAGCAGCTCGCTTAGCCATGAATCATGGGAGATGGACGGCAGGCATCAGCCAATGGGCCATGACCGGGACTGGGAAACAAGGATATGTGTGCGTCTGTGTGTGCGTCTGTGTGTGTGTTTGAGAGTCTGTGTGTGTGTATTAATAGGAGCACACATCTGTGCTCCCATATTCCAATGTCATGTGAATGTGTCATGTCCTGTTCATGTGCCTGTTTGTCTTGGAACATTTCGGCGTGCTTTGCAGAGAAATGTTAAGCACGTTTCACTGAAGAATGTGGGATTGTAAAATGTATTTGTGTGTAAAATTCGAGATGGTTTTCCACCTTAAAGGTTTGTTTGAACTGCCGCTGAGATTTACTGCTCTTGATTTTATTGTTGCAGCACGTACACATCACTTCAAGAAATGTACAGATGTGCATGGGAGTGAGAGAAAGCATATGTGAACATGTGTGAATGTCTAACTGGTGCCTGTAGCTATGATTTGTGCTTGTAGAGGTTGCAGCGTAATGGTGTATGTACAGACTTACTGTGCCCTGCGACATGCTGTTGACCCAGAACATGGAGCTCTGTGTGTGCACGCACAGCAAAATCAAGGTTCATAAACATGCATTTCCTGTGTGTGTGTATGCACATGCGTGTGGATGGGTGTGTGCGCGCTGTGCATTTGCTGCATTCGAGGTGACGCAGCTTTGTGTCTCCCCCAGTGGAGCATTTGGAAGGCTGTCAGAGAGATGAATGACTGCCGTTATATCGACTACTGCTCTCTGCCTCTCTGCCACCTCCTCCCTCTCTCCTTCCTCAGTGCCCCGTGCTCCATTTCTCCTTTCCCCCGCCCTTCCCCGCCACCTCCGCTTCCTTTCTTTACTTCTCTTCCGTCTCAACCTTTTTCTGCGCCTCCTTTTTTCCCTCTCCTCACCTAATTTTTCTCCTCTCTATCCCCATTTGTTTTATCCTTTCTCCATTTTGCAGAATCTCTGGGTGCGTCAGCATATTATGAGAAAGACTAGCCTTTAGAAAGAGCAGACATCGTCCCCTGTTAAAAGATTCTTTGCCATCAGGGGCTGGATTTTTAAATTGGCTCTACAAAGCTGAATGCTGTATGGACTCCTACATTCACTGATTAAAGTGTCAATACACAAGCATTGCAAGCCCCTCTGCTAATGCTACTCTAACAAGACCTTAATCTAAACACTGCAGCGCCTTGTGTAGATTGAACTGCTCACAGCTGGGAAGTTGAGTAATTTGTCTCAAATATTACACCTTGTCTATCTTTTTCTCCCTTGCCGCTCCAATCAAGGGCAATACAGAGGGACAGATTAGATCCCAAATAAACAGTGACATGGTCACAGGAGACTCCTTCGCTTTCTGATACGCTGTTGTGGTGCACAATATGATTATGGATGACAACCAACAGACACATAGATAGTGTTCATCAGAGGGAGGAGGGAATCCAGCCGGCTCCTTGGGGTTTCCACTGCACCGCAGGACACCGAGCGCGGCGTAAAGATTTTAATCATTAGGAAAATCAGACGTCCGATCATTAATCTTGGCGGTGGGATTTGATGTCACATGGCGAGCGGGATGAAGAGGGAATGTGCCAACTCATCTTCCCTTGATAGTGGCTGACGATAAGGGATGGAGCCCGATTAAAGGCGTCAGCCAGCGGAACGTTAGTTCACATGGCTTTGATTGAAATGGATTGCATGTCCGTGTAGCCAACTGAAACACTCCCACCTCCATTTCTTCCCAGTGTTTTGAGTGGTCCCATTATAGTTCTCATATTCAGGAGAGTCTGCAAGTGGCCTGAAGAGGCTGGCTAATATGTTGCCTTTCGACCTGCGTGATTAATTCATTATCTCTTCTAATCAGTGTAATCCTTATTACAGAGTTGGTGGGGCATTTTCATGTAAATTCTGAACCCCACCATCAGAGCAATCGAGGTGTTGTTCACCGGTGAGCCTTATTCTCCGAGTCCAGACCCGGGGCAGACCTCCCAGCTAAACCCTGCACTCCCTCCTCTTCCTCCCCTCCAGCCTCAGTCCAGCCCGGCCCTCATCCGGGCTGGCCAGAGAGCCATTTAAAGCTCTGGAACTGCATCCCTTTCTCCAGCCCGATCGATAGTGGAGCTGTCAGCAAGACGAATGGAGGCTTTAGGAAGTCCATTTTAATGAAGGAGGAGAAGCAAGGGAAAGAGAGGTACTTGTAGGCGGGGTGTGTGTGTGTGTGTGTGTGTGTGTGTGTGTGTGTGTGGGGGGGGAGTGAGAGACACTGAAGGTAGTTATGAAGGGAAGGATGGCAAAGGGAGAGAGGGAAGGAAAGAGAGAGGCAGAGAAGGAATGTGTGTATGTGTTTATTGAACGCGTGCAGAATTATGTGTGTACTGTGCAACACTGTCTCCAGTGACAAAGGTTGGGGAGGGGCGGACGGGGTTGATTTAGCTACAGTAAGACCTATTTCTAGCTCAGTAGTGTGAAATGGCTCCTTAGCTACAGTAACTTGTAAAGCACACCCCAACACAGAAACCTATATTAGTGGACTGAGAGGATTTCATCTGGCCGGCGCACCAACACCACATCAAGTCCTCTGGCTCATGAATCATGTCAGCAGCTCTGTGGTAAAAAGATATTGTTGTGACAAGGGAGAGCTACAAATCCGACGCGAGTCCCTCCGCAACTGCACTCAACCATCGCGCTGGCTCTCGTCAAAAAGATTTTGTGTACATTTGCCTTTAAAAGACGTCCTCTGGAGCAGACGTTTAACTTGGGATTCTGTTGGTGTAGTTTGTTTGTTTGCAGCCTGTTTAATAAGGCACTCTGAGCTGGCAGTCTTCGCCTCGCGTCAATATGCAGAAAAGGCTGCATGCTAATTGGTGATTAGGGGCAGAGGTCAGAGGTCAGGCACAGCCGATGGCGTAGACCGACAATCTCCTCCGGGCAATGGCCCAGCCAAACCCCGTTTTCACTCGTTGAAGCAATTACTGGCCCTGATTAGTCAGTGAGACTGGAAATGAGTGTCGATTTATGCATATAGCCAAATACCTGCTCTTGTCAGCTGAAGCTCTACCCATAAAGACTGCTCAGTGGCGTGATGAAACGCCTCACATCCCACCTGATGAAAGACACAACTGGTCTGGGATTCTGAAACAAAACACGGCATATAGATAAGAGTTGTAAAAGAAACTCCGTCTGCCTCGTTGGGACTTTCTGCCCTTGTCAGCACAATGACGAAGGAGCTGCTGTAAGTTCACTCTCACGGCGCAGTATATTTTCCGCTTCCACCCCTTTCTCTTGTTCCTGAAACAAGGTGCATCGTGAAGAAATGCCCCTCCCCCCTCAGTCGTACCCTCCCTTTCTCAGATCTTTAAAGAGTCAAGTCAAAGATAGGGACCAGATTAGTCCTCGCCACTCGTCCATCTGTAAAATCGAGATGAGCTTGTCCTTAGAGATAAGGTGAAATTCGGGAAAGAACCAGCCCGTGTGTGTGTGTGTGTGTGTTTTGGGAATGGTTTCTGTATTACGAGGGAACAAGGGGTCTCCTGGGGAGAGAGAGGTCAGCGCAGCTCCAAGCGTTTGATGTTTGCATTATATATAGCTGCGGCACACACTGGGATGTTGGAGACAGCATTTTTGCAGAGTGAGGAAATGGCCTTCTGCAAGACTCCCTGACATCACGCCAAAGACGGGGGATTATGGCTCCTCAGTTTGGCTCGGCTCAAACCACCTAACAACTCTTATGCACTGAGACTCGCTCTCCTTTCTCTTTCTCGCTCTGTCTCCCTCCTCTCTCATCTTCAGCTTTTGTCCCGAGTTAGAGCAGTGTCAGCATTCTTGTCCCTGTGGCACAGTATCCAGACCTTCCCCACTCTCTCTTGGACGGGAGCCCTGTGTCTGTATGAGGAGGTGGAATGTGTCTTTGTGGAGAGCGCTCAGAGAAAGCAATAAAATGGAGAGAAAATACGAGGCCCCAAGTGAGTGAAATGAAAGTACTCCATCTTAGGAGGGGGACGGAGGCCTACGGGTTCTGCTCGTACTTGACCTTGCAGCGCACACAGTATGGTCTCTAAATAACAGCCGAGACAGGCCCTTGCTGGCTACACATCAACCTCAGAAAAAGCTTGAATGTGCCGTCTTAAATAGAGAAGGGGACCAAGTGGAATCAAGGTTGTAAAATATTCAGTAGAGTGCCCAGAGGTATGGACTGCTCTGGTATTTTATTGTAGCCAGACTCAGTTTTGAAAAAGTTAGTAGCCGTTGCTGGTGCTGTGAGCAAATTTAATTGTAACCATTGGCATTCGCTTGTGGCAAGGTGTGACCACACACACACACACACACACACACACACACACACA
>JAOXYL010000086.1:8156417-8177922 GCA_028564955.1 Terapon puta
TGTGTGTGTGTGTGTGTGTGTGTGTGTGCGTGTGTGTGCAGTGGAATGAACTGATTAAGTGCGTGCGTGGTGTTTGTATGGAGAGCTGGAGTGTTTTCAGTCACATGAGTCATCTTTTTTGAAGTGATTGGGATCGCAGTGGTTCGGCTGTCTCTCTGATGTTCAACCCTGTGGCATTAAATAGCAGAGCAGTGTGCACTCCCAACTGTATGGAGCTCTTGGATAGTCAGATCTTTTCCCTGTGTTATTGCTGATCAATTCAGCTGGGTTTTTTTTTTGTGCTGAAACGACTGTTTTGTGAATTAGTGAATCGACGGAAAGCAATTTGGAAAACCGTCCAACCGAGTGTTTGATTCATTGTTTTAGTCAATTATCATGTGTCCAAATTTAAAACATGAAGATTTGTTATTTTTGGGCGTGCCAACAAAAGCATTACTCATTTCATTTCATTGTTGTGCTGTGCTTCTAAAATTGCACACACATATATAGAGATGTAACAGTTGTGCATGTGTCTGCATTCGTGTGAGCAATATTTTTTTTCTAGGTTAATTGCCCTAACATCTGTATTGGTCCAGTGAGAGACGGGGGTTGTTCCCACCGCTCTGGTAATGGAATCAAACCTGTTCTCCGTCCCCTCTTGTCAGGAGAGAGTGACTCCTCTCCTCTCCCATATAATCCCATTAATAGCACTTTACTGGAGTAGCGGCTGCCCTGCTCTCCTGCAGGACATGCTGTTTGGACAGAGGGCAAACTGTGGGCTCTTTAACACCTCACACTCCCCCCAAAGCCTGCCTCGGTGGCTCTCTCACGCTCACTTTTACTCCTTTCTTTCTCACACTGGATTAGTATGAGAAACACTCAAGTATTTTGGGTCACCCCGAGTGATGTCAGCATTTCTGTGTGAACATCAGAGAGTTTGTGTACTAAATTACTTAATTGTTCTCTTAATAACACTTGGCCCTTGGTGATGTCTGGTTAGGTAGGATGATTAAAACCATGCAAGTGTGGCTGTATTGAAAGTATCACTTACAACTGCAGCTGGCAAGTTTTTTTTTTGTTTTTTTTATGAAATTGGTTGATGTCAGAGCAACAGATGCTTGTTTGTGCACTTGCCCTTGTCTTTGTTTGCCTATTTCTGTCCACTCCATGTTTATGAGTGTAGTAGTCTCTTCTACGAAGGCCTGTTGGGCCCCCGTCCAACCATTTACATCTCCATGACAACCAGGCTTGTCCCATAAACCCTGCCAGTCTCTGATGATAGGCCTGGTTGATCTGAGTGTATCTAGCTCATGGGTCCAAAGTGAAGTAAGGTTTTTTTGATTTTCAAAGGCATGTACACGCAGCTGCAAGGCGAGGCACAGCCACACGGCTCAACACATCAGTGAAGCGGTGGGCTGGACTCCACTGCCGTTCAGGGGCAAGGAATAAAACACACCAAGGGCTCAGAGCCACCGATCCTGCGTAGCAGCAAGCCCAGCCATCAAGAGCAGCTCTGTTGCATGACATAAGGGGCTAATTATGCTAAGTACAATACATTACTCCGCGCATGTGCTATGAAAGCAGCCATTTCTCTAATGTGCTGCAGAATATAAACATACTTAGTGGAGGAGCTGACAGAGGAGAATCCTAAACCGCTGTCCTTGTCGGAGGAAAGAAATGGAATAATGTTGTTGGAGCCAAGCATTTCTGATTAACATGTCATCTCAGCCCTCCCCTGCCGCCTCCCTTCTCCCGTCCTCGTCTCTCCCAGGCAGAACTAGTTTACCTTTCATTAGGAGACCCTTGGTGCAAAATGTGTTTGCTGATAAGAGCCAGCGGTTTATCAACAGTTTATAAAGCATGGCGTTAGGATTAATCAAATCAGCACACATCCGGAGAAGGGCCGGACCCTGTAAACACAATCAGATCTGACTCCGCGGACGGATTGAGAGAGAAGTGGGGGAGTGAGAGTAAGAACAGGGGAGGGAGGAAAGATAAGTGCGGAGAAGAAATGGAATCAAATTAGAATGAAGTCAATTTGACAGAAATTATGTATTTCGGGCAATTATTTCTCTCCCGGACGGAATGTTATTTTGCGATACTGCCGGGAAGTCAAAATGAGCGGCGGTGGGAGAGGGCTGCAGTCAGAAGTGAGAGAGATACGGTCCCAGTGTCTGTCCCTGAGCCAAACACAGTGCATCCTCTGTGACTGGCAAGGCTGGCTCCTCATTATCTGCCTATCTTGGCTTCCATCTGAGGAGAAAATGCAGCGTTGCAGTCTCACTTTAGAGGGACACTGATCACAAGAGCAACTCATCTCAACTGGAGAAAGATTGCGCGCACCCCCCCCCTCCCATCACGCTCCCTCTCCCGTGTCTCCACTGCACCCAGCTGAAGACAGACAGAGATGAGGAATCCTCTCTGTTTTCTGCTCAGAAAAGTGGAAGTTTGAGTCGGAGAGATGGAGCGAAGCTTCAAAAGGCACATGTAATTGAGCAGCCCTAGATAGGCTATCTGGGAACATGAAACAGCAACAGTTGTGACGGAGGGTAATTGCCTCCCTGGGCCTGTATAATGCCTTGTCGAGTCTTTAAACTTGAGCAAACTGCTGGAAGTCCTTATGTCAGCAGGTAATTGGTTCCAGGCATCAGCAGCTATGTGAAATGAAGGAAAGATAGGTAGGTGGGGTGTATGTGTGTGTTTAGAAAAAAAAAAACATACGAAAGATTCAAAAAGGAGCGTCTTTATAATCGTCCTCAGAAGTATTCCGTTGTATTGATTTTTTTTTTCTCAACAATGTGCTTTGCTTGTTATTTATTCAGAGGGCTCTGTATTTTCATTTTGTGACGCTAGAGCAAAGCAAAAATATCTCCTGCTCTGTGCGGGCACCTCTCTTCAAATATTATTTTGATGTTTTTCTGGAACAATATCTATGTAAATTTTGAATTTAAGATGGTGGTGCTCGGGCCTCCTCTAAAGCTGAAAGCAAGCATCGGTGGCCACTCTTGTAACATATGGCCGAAGAAAACACTTTCAAAAACAGCCTGTGGCTCCAGTGACCCTTTACTGTAGCTGACCCGGGCCACCCCCCCCTCCACACACACACACACCCATTCCCCTCCTGGCCATAGGATACAAAGTTGGACCTCAGGAAGGAGATGCTTTATTAGCTGGCCCTACATGATTAATTGAACATCTGTTCACACAAAGACAGCTGACCCCAATTCCCAGCTGTTTACCCTCTGTATAAACAGTTAATAAGCCTGCAGTGAACGTGTCACATAGGCGGTCAAGACTGCACTTTGCGAAACCTCTCCACTTCAACGCTAAACCTCCCCTCTCGCGCTTGTGGCCAGCATTCAGCGCAGTTTTATTTTCACAGGTGGACACTGCTCGAGAAAATGGAAGATTGGAAGGGCTCGACGAGAATATACAGAATATTGTTCTCTCTGTTTTAGCCTGAGAGGTCTTGCCAGCAGTCAGTCAGTCAGCCAGTTTGGCCCCCCACCGCTCTGGTGCGAAGCTAAAACCCTTCTCCTCTCCCTCCTGATTAGCAGTGTCTTTGTTCCGTTGGTGGTGGCGCGCCGTGAAGCGTGATTGCAGTGGGCAAACTCGCGGTTTTAAAACAAGCCTGCTGCTGCGCTGATCTGCATCGCACTTTACCCCCCTTTGTTACTTAGCAAGGATGAAATGAAATCAGGTTTTGTTTGTTGTTTGGTCTCTGAGCAGTAAGCCTCCTAAGAGATTTGGGATTTTTCTCCCCCTCTCCCCCCCTATTTTATGTACAGTACTTCTGGCTAAAGGGATGTTTAAGTGTGGGTGGGGAATCTGTGATGCAAAGGCTACAAAATTACTCACTGTTGATGGAATGTGGGTATAATTAATGGGGTGATTTTTTTTCTGTTGCCTACAGTTATTACCTTGCCATCTTTCTCACTTCCTGTCTATCTTTTTCTCCCTCCATAGGCTGCTTCAATGGCGCTGAGCAGCTTGGGGCATGTATATACAGCCATAGGGGACTATCCAAACGCCCTGGCCAGCCACAAGCAGTGCGTCCTGCTGGCCAAGCAGTCCAAGGATCAGCTGTCGGAGGCTCGCGAGCTGGGAAACATGGGGGCCGTCTACATTGCCATGGGAGACTTTGACAACGCTGTCCAGTGTCATGAGCAGCACCTGGGTATCGCCAAGGCCCTGGAAAATAAACGAGAGGAAGCACGGGCCTATAGCAACCTGGGCAGCGCTTACCACTACCACCGTAACTTCGACAAGGCCATGTCCTACCACACGCACGTTCTGGAGCTCGCCCAGGAGCTGGAGGAAAAGTCCATTGAGATGAGAGCCTACGCGGGGCTGGGCCATGCTGCTCGCTGCATGCAGGACTTGGAGAGGGCCAAGCAGTACCACGAACAGCAGCTGTCTATAGCTGAGGGTTTGAAGGACAGGGCTGCAGAGGGAAGGGCCTCCTCCAATCTGGGTACGTATGCAAAATGCTTAAACACGTGTGCTGACAATTTAACATACAGTATGCTGCCTAACTGTTAATACTAGTACTTTTTAGGATGATACATATGCATGTCTCAATCTGTGCTGAATAGCTCCACAGTAGGAAAAACTGTGATGTTTCTGGACTGTTACATATACATCATAGTCTTATGTGAAGTGCTGTTAGTGTGCCCCTTCAGTCGCCAGGTAGGTGATGAAATCAGGGTGGTGCGGTTTGAGTAATGCGTCCATAACTTTTCCAGACACCAAGACACTGCACAGTGGTTTACGATGCTATGAAAGTTACTACTGTAGAGCAACAATAACTTTATCCTCCGTCTCGATGATCAAGACATAAACTGTGGGAATGATGTCTGGCCGACGTAGCACCATGCTGGCGTTGTGGTTAAGTTCAGCTGTGTTTCAGACATAGCTGTCATTTAACATAATATATATATATATATATATATACATGGCGAGCACACATATGTATGTACATATGTGTTATCGCTGAGCTTTATTGGTCGACGCAGTGTATTCCAAAGTGTGAGTGTGTGAAGAGTGTTAGTATTGATTACTAAAGCGAATCTCCTGGGGATGCTTTGCTTGACTGACTCTGGCCAAAAAAACCCTCTGCAATCTCTTTTATAGGAATCTTTGTATGATCTCGTCACCTCAGATGAAAATCCACTCTCAGCATGTACAGTATCTGAATGTATTTCTTCCTTTTGAGCGTCCTCTTTGACACTTCCAGTTGAGGACAATGTGAAGGTTTCCAGCAGCATATCCTCAGAGATAAGGAAGCACCTGGTGGCTCGTTAGATAGTGCGTGCTCACTGATTGTTTGCTTCGACCATGGGTGGGAATTGATGGGAGTTATTTTAGCTGCATTTTGACCTAGCCTGCTGAAAAGAGGGATGGGAAGAAAAAAAAAGAGAGTGTGAAGGGTGTCCTGTTATTGTTTTGGGAATACGTTGTGAGAGCCTCCATTTCCTGCTCGTCTCTTCACTGCGCTGCTGGCTACGCTCCTTTGTTTGCCTTCATTTAAATGAGCTGTTTATTTATTGCCATTTTCAGAGATATTTATGTTTAGTAAGGCCCGGGTGTTTTCGTTACTTTTAGGCAGGGGCCAGCAGTGTATTACCGTATCATCACAGCTTTATGTAAAGTTGTTTTTAGATACGGTATGTAAGTGTTGCATTATGTTCTACAGTGAAGTGTATCCAGTAGATTATGTTAGTGTAGAGTGGTGGAGTGCAAGGCCTCTGCATGGGAGCCAGGGAAGATGATGGTGCATGTCAGAGCCAACGGTAATTTGTGAACCCAGGAAGTTCTTTGGTGATAGAAGGCCAACACATAACGTACACTGTCAGAGTATGAATAAACTCTGTGGAGAAAAAAAAGTGTAATTTTTCACGGGGAATCTCTTCACATTAATCTTCTCTGCTCTCACCTTCACACTGACTTGGACTTAATCATGTCTTGAAATGAAAAGTGGTGTGAAGATAAATAAAAACGAGATCGGGGATGAATGGTTTAATACATACGATCAGGTCTTTCGATTGAAACTTAAGATGTAATTATTGTCCCCTTTTACAGTCCATTATTTTACAGCCATATCCTGCTGAAATGAAATTATTATCAGGGTAACCTTGCGGATTCTGCTAATACAATGATGAAAGGAACCTGAGGGATAAAGGTGTCCCTTTGGATATTCAATACCCCGTGGGGTACACGTTATGGCCAATTTTCCCGTATTTAGTCCGGCAATTACAACCTACGCTGGGTGACTTATGATAGCCATCAAGACAATATTAAACCTGACTCTAATGGACAACTAAGAGGCATAATAGTTACTCCCAGATGAATTATTCTTTAACCTAATGTGTAAAAGTGTGCAAGCAGAGAGTGGGGTTAATCATCCAAACATAAATTGAAGCCGTCCTTTGGCCAGCCTAATGGTCACACACCCTTTTAGCACCAGCGCACACCTGATTTTAAAAGTGAGCTGGTAACCGGTCGCCATAAATTAGGGACTCTGGTGAGAGCGTTTTACGACCCTGCGCCACTCGTGAGCTTTATTACGAGCGGGCACTATATGTCAGGCGGCAAATATATTCCTATCTGTAGCGTGATGATGACGGCAAGAGCGCTCCTACTCGTTATTAGATGCGACGTTGCGGCTCCTCCAGTCACTGACAGAGTAATGATGGTGTAGTTGATGCAGTGTCAGAGACCTCTGGCTGGTGACGGAGCAGAAGCTAAATGAGCGGGTGGCCGAGATGAAGCCTGTTGCTCCATGTAGGCTGGTTGAAGCATCATGCGAATACATTACAGTACTCATCGCCGCCCGATCTGTTGGTACTTAAGGCCTGTTTTTTTTTTTTTTAGTCTCCTCTTTCTTTCAGTTTTTGATGCCTCCTTCTCTCACTCCTTCCGTCTCTCCTCTCACCCCAACTGATTGTAATCTGCAGCTGTCAAGCTCCCAGTAATTGAAACTGACTTGATGAATCGCTTAATTACCTTTAATAGCTGATTCAAGAGGAGCTGAATAATGAAGATAACAGAGAATGAAGTGGAGGTTGTGGAGCATCAGTCTGTAATTGCCCCGTTGTTGTCGTCGTTGTTGTTGTTTTTTGTTTGCGGCAATGCGGCGCGCATTGTTATTCCGTCATCAGCGCCCGCAAACCCGCTTAGCACAAGAAGATGCGGGCTAAAACCAACAGGATGTTGTTTCAGACTTTAAAAAAAACAGCGTACACAAAATGGGGAAAGATGATCGAGTGAAGATTAACGAGCAGCGATAAAAGAAAGAGGGGGGAAAAAAACATCACCAGCGAGAGATGGGAAGGAGAAGTTGCAGAAACAGGAAAGAACAAACTTTTATTATGCCCTCTCAGCTTGCTGTTAATGTTGCGTGTAGTGTGGGTGGAGCAGCAGCTGACATGGCTCTAAGGTACAGTTGTATCGAGATCGCCATACTTTAATATCTAACCATGATGCCCAGCGGTAGCAGCAGCCCTGGCTCAGCACACTCTGACCTATAAAGGATATGAAAATGTTGCATTCCAGCCCCATTTATTATTCATTAATTGGCTAACTTACCCCCTAGTCAGCAATATTTAATATCTGAGAGAGGACGAAAGCGGTGGGTTCCCATGTAGTTCACATTTCTGGTATTCATGAAACAGAATCTAAATTGTATTATTTTCCCTCACATTTCACTTCAAAGAGACTTTGAATAAGTTCGTCATTTGTGTTTTAGCCTGGCCTTTATTGTTCCCGCCGTTCCCTGATTCTCACCTCCGCGTCTGACCATAAGTCTCAAAAGAAATCCCCTGAAGTGTCGAGTCCATCACTTACAAGAGCTGGAGGTAAAAGTATTAATTAGGAAATGTTTCTCCCCCTCCTTTTTATCCGGCGTCCCTGGGGAATGCTTTCTGCTGATGCTCACGAAAACAAAGCAACAGAAAAAGGAGGAAAACAACAGGAAGAAGAGTTCCCACAAAACAACACGGCAATCAGACAAATGTGCGCTGCAGTGCCCCGTATTCACATCTCATCAGCAAGTACCCAAAACAGCGGGACACGGCTTCAGTCGGTCTCCGACCTTTTATGCTAAAACCCCTTTCACACTTACAGCTTTTTCCATTTAAGGGTCATGTGAGAATGAGGGCTGGAGTCTACATTCCAGGGAAATCAGTCGTGGAAATCTGTTTTGTCCAGACATCTGATTGCCAGGTTCTGTAATGTGTCTGGTTGTAACAATGTCACACCAGCAAATGAAGCATAAAATAAAGCACACAGTTTGTATTTTCAACAGGCTGTGCTTGTTTGCAGTGCTGTTGACATGTATGTATATATATATGTGTGTGTGTGTGTGTGTGTGTGTATGTCACTGACCCTCATATCAGCCTTTGAGGTGATGTATTTAAACAGGCAGACTCGTCAAATGATTAGTAAGATAAACAAACTTCATTATGACATGATTTTGCCACTGCATTGTCATTATTATCATTATAACAACGCTTTTCAGTTCTGATTTCAGACTGCCCACAGCAGGAACTAACTACAGACAGGGACCAGACTTGCCTGGGGCGCTGAGGCATAGAGATTATTCAGTTTTGTACCTAAGCCTTTGGAAACAGCAGTGATTGTAGATATATTATTAGTCTGAACAGAAAGGCGAGCAGGACAGTGCAGAATTTACAGAGGAATTTAGCGAGCCTAATGGCCCAGACAGGATGAATGAAAGAACGCTGTAAAGAGGAAGGCAGGAAGGAGCCTAACAAATACATAAAAAGTGCATTTATCTGAGATCGGTGACATCTTCATTTCTCCATTAATGACTGGGTAAAAACCCTGTGTAAATATTAGCAGGCATGGTAAAAGAGAGGGGCAGTAATGGGAACAAAAGCTGGAGAAGAGGAGAAGTGTGATTGCCAGTCTTGTGTTACTCTCTCCTGGAGATATCTTTACTCGCTAGCTGATCTTTGCAGCCTGGCCCCCAAATTTCTGTTTGTTGGAAAAACAGCAGACGCTCCCTGACTCCCCCTGCATGGCCCCCTTCAATCTCCTGACTGAGGACCATGCCAGAAACCGGACTAGAGGCCCTGTGAAATACACTTTCCTTAGTCTTTGTGCTTCCACAAAGTTTAGCTCGGTGCATGCTAGTTATTATTCTGCTCATCGCGGAGCTATTAAGTGAAACAAAAGAGCCGTAGCATTCTTTTGCATTGAGCAACTGTGCCCTTTTTTTTCAGCACATCTGCAACTTCAGCATGAAACGTGATCTGCTCCTCAACGGATTGTGCAGCGCAAGAAAAAAAAAAAAAAAAGAAAAGTTGAGTTGAGACATCGAGGCCGAACATGGTCGGTAGGAGTGGTAAGCGGTAGGAGGAATCAGATGTCACGCGCGCGGACAGTACTGCGACAGTTGGCGTGGCGAGCCGAGGGAGGGGTGAGGGTCAGCAGGAGCGAAGAGGGAAGCGGCTCAGCTGGTGCGGCAGGAGGAGGACGAGTGCAGCGCTCCGCCTGCGCGTTTCTTTTGGCAGACCACCCACTCAGGACTCGTCCCTCTATCTATAGATAAAGACTTTTTTTTTTAATCTCCCTCCTTCCTGTCTCTCTGTCAGTCAGGCTGTAGAAAATGTCTGTGTCTGCGAGTGAGGATTTGGTACCCTGAGCCCAGACCCCCAGCTCCACCCCGTCCCTCCTCCTGCAGACCCCAGCTGTATCCAATGTCTGCCTCGGCTCACCACTACCCCCCACAGATCATAACGTATAACATTATTGTGCATTGTGCGACTCAGTACAATTCAGTTGAGACATTTTGCATAGTGTAATGAAGTCTTTCCACTTCCATTCACCCTTTAATTTTCATAGACATGATTAGAATAGGAGTCTCTGTGAAAGTAATCCTCCAGATATCATCATCCATATATCATCCTTGCATGTAGTCGGTTCAAACCTTTTCAATTTGACACTGGCACTTCCCTTGCTTGGCGGTGACTAAATTTATTCTAGTCTAAAGCAAATTTGATTGTTTTTTTTTTTTTTTTTTTTTACTTCACATTAAAATCCCAAATCTAAAAAAAAGAGTCTCAGTTACCATTTATATTTCCATTTACTTAAAAAGGGTTGAGAAGGGTGTTCTGCCTTTTTACCTTTATCAAGTGCATCTCTTCAATGATTATTCATTATTTCCAAATGTAGAATTTATTCTGCATTTAGAACCACCGTGATGCAGTTTGATACTGTCAGGCACATTGCATCCATTAGTAATAATCACCCTGCTCGTTCCTTTCAGCAAGAATTGGTGCAAGCAGCTTTGTAAATACTTTCACAGTGACAACATGATCTAGAAATGATAAAAGGTATTCGCAAGTACTGAACTACTTATACTAGCTCTGGGAGGATAAAATGGTTTGGGAAAACTGCCCAGTCTCATTGGAATTTCCTTCAAAGACTGACTTCCCTCTTTTGGTATTTTACACATGCCACTCTCCTCGAGTTGAGACCTGAATAGGAGTCAGCATTTCACACCGCATTTCCAGCATCCCGTTCTGTTTTTTTAACGTCTCAAACACGAATGTGAATTATAATGTTGACCTCATTCTAAAATATAAATGAGGAGCACACCCAAGTCATTATTTTGGGCTCAGCCGGTCATCTCCACTCTATTTCTAGTATCATCCCAGCCCAGTGACAGCGGCGCCGCCATTGTTGGTGAAATCCTCTTAGCTAACTGTAGGCAGCGGCGCTCTGGACCTCCATAGCTCCTGGAAGAATGACACAGTGATTTACTCAGAACACGGCGCCATCCCTCAAAGTCATCACTGAAGCATATCCCCTTTACGTACAGCCAGCTGTGTAATGAAAAGTGACAACACATTGCCATGCTTTTAATGTCTTTGGTTATGGGGGGATGGAGAGGGCTCTGGGTGGATAGGGCTCCGTATAAAAGTATTTGAATGATGTGCTCTGCGCTTTATCCTGGTGTTTCACAGACATTGTCTCGAGCTGTGCGCAGAAGAGAAATAATTGAGCCATATTATTTAATACGTTACAGTCAAGTGCATTTCGTACGCACCACAGACTTGCAATGTTGTTAAAATGTGACGCTAAATTGAATCCCGAGACTGACACTTTGTTTGGGTCATTTTGATTTGGGCGACATGCCACAGTGACCACTTCAGCCGAACCCCCCCCCCCTCCAAATTTTTGTGTTTCATCAGTATTTACCAGCATGTTTGGTATGGTTTTATTTACTATCCTGCTGGATGCTTTTCCCAGAGGCATCCATAATCCTCTTACCATATGGGGGGAGGCAGAAAATATTTTCTTGCTTCAAGTGTGGCTCCAGGCATAGCCTAAGGCTTATGGCAAATTTGGCTGCGGCTTCCAAGCCCAACCTCAAACCCAGCCATTCACCCCAGCCTCTGTCCAGGCTGCCTCTCCTACCCCTCCGTCCACTGTAGAGCCCCAGATCCATTTTTAGCCTGCAGCATGGAACATGTTTGCTGGTAATACATCAGTAGGCATTATATCCTCAGCAAGATCAGCCTCCGTTGGGGAAAGCATAACCTTGGGAGTGACTTTGTGGCGAGGGCTGTCAGTGCTCTTCTAAGTAGCCTGCTGTGAATCTTAACATGCTTCCACTCTTAGGAAAGACTCCCAGGAAAGGCAAAGCTGAGTGGTTTTGTCCAAGGTGTAGAAAATTTCTGTGCCAGTGGAACCTTAAAATGCAAATGGTTCTAAGCCTTATTCATCTATCCTGGCAAGAAAAACACAGTGTTACTTGTATTTGTACTGTACGTAGTCCATGCCAGATGATTTCACTCAGTGAGAAATTATGTCGTCTGTAGTCTGAATTCTTCCTGTATCACTTGGCCACACTGTTTCTGTGTCTCTCCATGTTCTACTTTGTGATACGCCCGGCGTACCGACACCTCAGGGCGGTGACCTGATGATTACAAGGTCAGTTTGGGTTGTAGCACCTTAACCTGTGAACACAAGCAAGCAAACAAACAGCAAATCAGGTTTGATTTGTCAGAAGGTATCTGCTGCATGCTGAATCACGGCCTGAATTAAGTGGGCAGAGAATCTCTGATGATGTTTTCCCCGCAAAATCCAGTCTGTCCGCAGAAAAAGCTGTTTGGCTGTGCCTTGTTTTTGTTTTTTTTTTACACCCTGACCAGACGGGTTAGTTTGAAACTGATCCTCTTGTTTAGACTGGATTTAGTAGAGTGAAATGTTGATTATGCAAATTTTACATTTATGTCCAGCGGCCTCCGAAAGCAAGCACGGGCTGTATGTATGTATAAATATGCATCATTCTCAAACCAATATGAAGCCCACTGACTCATACTGTGGAGGTGCCCAAGCTTTTTTTTTTTTTTAATCCCACTGTCATTGGCCCAATGTGCTGCTTTTTAATTGAGCCAACATCTGAATGCGTATCCACATCTATGGTATAACCTCCGCAGTCGTTTGAGCCGTCTGTTTAGTTTCAGTCCCACTGTTTACGTAGCCTGTGTTCAGGCCCATAATGTGGCAGGTTTCGGATGAAATAAATGGGAAAACACACATGGCGGTAACTAATCCCGGCGGCACCATCACATACTCACCGCAAGCCACAGAGCCCCTCTCCTCCCCTGGTTCCGCCTACTCTGGCTCCAGAACCGTTTCCATCCCCGGTGTCCCATCATCGGGCTGTACCCCCGTCCTAGTAGACCATTAGTCTCTGTGCTGATGCAGCAAAGCGGTGATGGCCAAGCTGTATGGCGGATGAAGAAGTGAGTTATTTGCCTTGCAGCTGGTTTCTCTGTTTCCAGCCGCCATCCTGCAGCCACCCCGTCTCTTCCTCTCTCTCTCTCTCTCTCTCAGTGAGCCTCAATACTATCAGCGCAATTATTATCATTGAAAGCTGGGTGACAATTCAAAAGGAGCGACCCAGAGATTAGCAGTGAGTCTGAGAGAGAAGGGGAAGAGATACGGTAGATATGCTGTGATGTCTCTTTACTCTCTGCTATGTATTTGTCAGTGCGTATGAGCATGTGGGTGTGGGTGCACATTTGTTTGGATGTTGTGTATAGGTATGTGTATGTGTGTGAGACGTGTGTGTGTGTGTATGTGTGTGTGTGTGTGCCAGATGGCTGCCTGGCTGTGGGGTAAAGCTATTATTTTTCAGAGGATGGTATTTTATCAGAGATAATACGCTCAATGCACCGAGTTCTCCATTATTTATTGTTTCTCCAGACTTATCTCATTTTTCTGAAGTTGTTTGCAGAGCTTTCCATCAGCTCCTCACACTCTCCCCCATTTTCACTTCCTCTTCCGCCTTTCTTTCTTTCGCTCTCCTAACCATTTCCAACCCTGTGGAAAAGTTGTTGATTTTGGTAAAATCCCTATAAGACGCAATCATCAAAGGCAGCTTAGACAATCAAACGATTCTATTTCGGTGTTATAATAACTCTGTTTGATTGCACTACATTTTAATGACCATAATTCTGTGGGAGAGTCTGTTGTGTAAGCAGAGAACAGATGGCTCAGAGAGCATATTTTAACAACCAAATGACTTGTTTTGTACATAAAGAGCTGACGAAGCACTTGAATTTTACTCAATTACAATTTTCCCCTGAATGGGTCTTTAACTTCCTCCTCTTTCCTCTCTCCAAAGGCATCATCCACCAGATGAAGGGGGACTATGAGACTGCACTGAAACTCCACAAAACACACCTGGCCATTGCTCAGGAGCTGAATGACTATGCCGCTCAGGGCCGGGCCTATGGTAACATGGGTAATGCCTACAATGCCCTGGGAGCCTTCGACCAGGCTGTTCGCTACCACCGCCAGGAGCTGCAGATCTCCATGGAGGTCAATGACCGGGCCTCACAGGCCTCCACCCATGGAAACCTGGCTGTGGCTTACCAAGCCCTGGGAGCCCATGACCGCGCCCTGCAACATTACCAGAACCACCTCAACATCGCTCGTGAGCTCAGAGATGTCCAGAGTGAGGCGCGCGCTCTGGGCAACCTCGGCAACTTCCACTGCTCTCGAGGAGAGTTCCCTCAGGCCGTGCCCTACTACGAGCAGTACCTCCGCCTGTCCCCTGACCTCCAAGACATGGAGAGCGAGGGAAAAGTTTGTCACAACCTGGGTTATGCCCACTACTGTCTGGGTAACTACCAGGATGCCGTCAAATACTATGAGCAGGACCTAGCTCTGGCCAAGGACCTCCATGATAAACTGAGTCAGGCCAAGGCGTACTGTAACCTCGGTTTGGCATTCAAGGCCCTGGGAGACTTCACTAAGGCAGAGGAGTGTCAGAAATACCTGCTGTCACTGGCCCAGTCCCTGAACAATGCACAGGCTCGCTTCAGAGCTCTGGGGAACCTCGGGGACATATTTGTCTGTAAAAAAGATGTGGCTGGAGCCATTCAGTTTTACGAGCAGCAGCTGGCCCTAGCTCACCAGGTATACCCACACATAATGAATGTTGTGCAACATGTACTACAGCAATTCATCATATAAATAGAAAATGTCATGTGCAAAGTCATTTTGGTATCATTCGCTCACGTCCCCAATGCTGATATTATGGAATTCTGTCTCGTTTCAGGTTAAGGAGCGTAGGATGGAGGCCTGTGCCTATGCCGCCCTCGGGGCCACCTACAGACTTGTACAGAAATATGACAAAGCTCTGGGCTACCACACCCAGGAGCTGGAGGTGTATCAGGAGCTGGGTGACGTGTCGGGAGAGTGCAAAGCCCACGGCCACCTGGCAGCCGTCTACATGGCCCTGGGGAAGTACGCTATGGCCTTTAAGAGCTATGAAGAGCAGCTGGAACTCGGTCGGAGGCTGAAGGATCCGGTGGTGGAGGCTCAGGTGTACGGAAATATGGGCATCACTAAAATGAATGTAGGTGTGATGGAGGAAGCTATTGGCTACCTGGAGCAGCAGCTGGCCACTTTGCAGCAGCTGAGTGGCAACGAGGCAGTGATGGACAGGGGCAGGGCCTATGGCAACCTGGGAGACTGTTACGAGGCTCTGGGGGACTTTGAGGAGGCCATCAAGTACTATGACCAATACCTGTCGGTGGCCCAGAGCCTCAATCGCATGCAGGACCAGGAGAAGGCCTACAGGGGTTTGGGCAATGGGCACAGGTAAGCCTGCTTCACATGAAAGGCGTTTGAAATTTCACATTGCAGGAAACGCACCGGTGTCAGTTTTCCCCAAGCTGTTGTGGTAGCAGATAATCGTATTGACTGGGTATTACTAATAATCACAGTAATCCTCCTTTGCATATTATTTTTCTCCTTGCGCTCGCTATCAAGGACCACCGTAGTTTAGAGACACCTTGCTGGTGAGCGAGGCTTGGATGTGAGCCTCGGTGCTAGCTGTCTCAGCAGCAGCCTAGTGGCCCTGGCCTTATCTGTATGCAAAGAGGCTTTGGCACACAGACGTCTGAAACTGAGGGAAGCACAGTTTTTTCTTTCCCTTTTTTTTTTCCCGAGACAACCTCTTACATCTCGTGTCTCTTCCCCCTTCTACTTCTCCTTATGCGTCAAAGAGCCGATAGCATCCTGGGAGACTGCACCGCAAAATAAAACACGAAAGGCTTGCCGAAATCCTCATTTCCGAGATGATTTTCTTCTTATTGTGCGTCATCAGCGTGGCAGCACAGCAATCACACACAGCAGTATTAGCCATGCATGAGTTCAGAGGGGAATAATAGACATCAGACACAAACCCTTCTCCTCTTCTAACAGCCCTTAGTCAAGCACATGCATTATCACACAACATTAATTAAGCTGAAGGCTTTTATTCTTTTAATGCTCCATTTGAACCGGTATCTGCCAATTGTTGGCGCGCCCGTGAATGTGAATACAGACTGTTTGAAGCCCGAGAAGGCGAATAAAATGTCGAGATGGGTTGAATGCCACTCTGTCAACACACGCACACACACGAGAGGATGGAAGTGGGGATCGTTTGACAGATGACCCATCTAGTATTAAAGGGCGGTAAACAGTGTTACCCTTCAAACACAGACTAAATTTTAAATTTCATATCAGCGCTCAGACATTTTTCATAAAGCCTTTCACACACACTTCAGCCTGTCCACATCACCAGCTGTCAGCAGGGTGTCGGACATCTAAATCTATATTTCACTTACATAAAACTGCAATTATCTGGTGCTTTGAAAATGAAACTGCAAAAACTGTACTGTGCATTCCCTTTTGCATTCTAATAGTGCTCTGTTATGAGAATGTATATGTATCAAGAAAGTAGTTTCTCCTAGATATGAAGTAAGTAGAGAGATTTATTTTTAGTGTTGTGCGCATGAAAGATATCTGAGTATTTGTTCAATCTGAACAGAAAATGCCACTGACAGATTTGCTTTTACGTTGTCTTGTTGGCTTGTTATCTCACATATCTCCCTCCTAATCTGACTCACTCTCACGCTCATTGGATTTCTGTCTTTATCTGCAGGGCCATGGGAAACCTACAGCAGTCGCTGGTGTGTTTTGAGAAGCGGTTGGTAGTGGCTCATGAGCTGGGTGAGTGTGGAGGCAAGGCTCAAGCCTACGGTGAACTGGGAGCACTGCACAGCCAGCTGGGCAATTACGAGCAGGCGATCTCCTGTCTGGAGCGTCAGCTGGCCATTGCCCGTGACACCCAGGACAGACTACTGGAGGGCGATGCCAGCTGCGGTTTGGGCGCGGTATATCAGGCTATGGGAGAGTACGAGACAGCCCTGCGATGCCACCAAAGTGACCTGGAGATTGCAGAGGAAGCGGGCAGCCCCGCACGCCAAGCCCGCGCCTACGGGAACCTGGGCCTCACCTATGAGTCCCTCGGAAACTACGAGCGGGCGGTTGTGTTCCAGGAACAGCACCTAAGTGTGGCGGCTCAGACTAATGACTTGGCTGCCAAAACACTGGCCTACGGCAGCCTGGGAAGGACACACCATGCACTGCAAAACTACTCACAGGCTGTCATGTACCTGCAGGAAGGTGAGTGAGTCAGGGGGAACAGGAGAGGGGATTGCCTTTGTTGCCTGAGCTGATAGGCTTAGAGTTTGTGAATTCATGAATATGAAATTCAGAGCCTGTTTGTTGCTAAGCCTTTGCCACATTTTTATTAGGCTGTGTGCGTGCGTGTGTGCACGCGCGTGTGTGTTTGGGCTTTTGTGCTTATGTGTTATAAGTGCATAGGGGGATTTTGTGTGCGCATTACGTGCCTGTGTTTGCTTCTGTTCTGTATAGGTGTACCAGCATTTGTGTGTGTACGTCTGTGCAAACCTTTCAGGATGCACGCCAAGGCATTTTTTCTGTTTACTGTGAGCTGTTCTTCACACCTCTATATCTACTTTTCTCAGAGGGTTCTTTGCAGTGAGCTGCCAAAGGATCTTTTCTCACAGTAGCTGACAGACTCCTGCCTCTCACGCTTCATTGTCCCCCACAGATTATGGTGAAATAAAAACCTGCAGCTTGGCCCTTCAAAAATTCATTATGTCAGTGGCAGTGCAGGAAGCGTTTGTCACCGAGGGATGTGATAAGTGGAATCATCCATGGATGTGAGCTGAATGTCCGTACCACCAGCCTTGTCTGTGCCCACTGACAAACATCGTGCTCAGGCACACCCACAGTGTTACGACCCAAACCCTGTTTGAATCACAGAAAATTGCAGCTCTGTAAGAGGACAGTTGTATATTTCACCCTGCAGGGAGTGAATGCAAGGGACCAGGAATACATCTCCTCTATCTCTCCACCGTCCGCTTCATTAGAGTCAGCCGGGCCTGCAGTGACCCACACACCCTCTGCAGGCCTGCTTGTTGAGCTTTAATGGAAACAAAGGCGACAGGCCATTCTGTCTCCACCCTGTCCTCCTGTTGTCCCCCACACTGTCCTTGTATTGTTCCTCGGTCTGGCTGTGAAAAAAGAACAGTGCCTTCACTATCCTTGACAGCCAATTATTTCTGGCCAACCTACCCAGACCGAAAAGTTGGCACGGTTTTTTTCCCCTCAGTTTTTCTATTTTTTTCTACTCCTACTGCTAGTTTCATTTTTTATGCATTGCCTGTTTTTTATTTTTGTATACTAAGAAAGATTAATTGGAAAGAGAGAGAGAAAGGCAGCTCCAAACTAGTGTACATGCTGTTTATGTCATGTGACCTCCAAATCAGTGCGTGTGTATTTGTGTATGTGTTAGTGTGTGTATGTGTGTGTGTTTGTATTTCTGTGTTTGATGGATATTGTGTTGCACTGTAATGGCCGGTGTGGAAGACACTTGAAGACATCAATTTACTGCTGATAGGCAGACATCGTAGTGTTCACACTACTCTCCAAATTGTCTTCCTGTGATTTTACATTAAAAAACACGTTGCTGTCTCAATCTGTTTCAACACAAAAGAGGCATTTCACACCAAGATGCTCTTCTCAACGATTAACACAACGGTGTCATTAAATCAATGCCGTCATTGTAGCGACTAATGGAGGTATTACAAGTTCTCCATGCTTCATTTATGGAACAACAACTAATGGAATAACAATATTAACCTGCAAAGGCAGCTTTGGTAGAATGCTTGATATTTGAACAAGGAAAAATAAGTTGGTGTATTGATTTATAAAGATTGCAAACAAACAGTAATGGATTACGCAGTATATACCCTGGAGAAAAGTTATTTCATTTGTTTAAAACCAAGGCTATACATGGCTATACATATATATGCACAAACATAGATTTGTATTAAATCTGTGTAATCTGTACTAAAGGACACAAATAACTAACTAACATTGTTTTTACAACAAGCACATTCGTGGTGGTAGGCCTGTGAACTGCTCTTCAGGAGGCCTGTGAAACGAACTGCAGTTGGATAAAATGCATCTCAGAGTGAAATGTGTGGACCTTTCATTTCATCATCATGTGTAGACACAGTCTCACTGCTTTCAGTGTTACTATTTTTATGCTGCTTTATCTTGTTGGTTGCTGTTAAAGTGTCAGTGAGGGCTTGACTGCTGGCGTACTTTTACTGATTTACTTTTTCTGTTTTAGGTCTTTTAGGCTATTTAATTTCTCTCCAGTCTAGGACAAGACTGAATCTTTCATTTCAACATGTGTATTGACTGTACATTGGAAAAAAACAGAAAAATTAACAAGCTTAGCTTTCCATTATCTCATAAATTATTCCGCAAGCTTTCTCAAATAAATTTAGGTCTCAACTTAATTTAAATGTCAATACTGTCAAGAAATTTGTTTATGTAGGCTGAATTTGGTGAATTAGCAATCTCATGTCCTGTCATCCTTCATATGTGACTGCATACACAGAGTAGGTAGATATGGGCGATAACTTCACAGTAAAAAAGAGGGAGACACCGCAGTGGGAGTTTGTATCGTGAAAACGTCAAAACATTTTTCTCTCCAAAGGTTGTTTATGGTACACTTACTGTATGTGACACGCCATTCTTTTCCACATGTGGTCACGATCAAAGGGTACCCTGCTGTCACGCGCCACGAGTGCGCATGTGCCCGGGCATTTTGTTTGCGGCACAGAGCGCTCGGCGGTTCCATGGTGCACGCGATTTCCGTGCCCTTGTTCCAGCGCCCGCGTATGTGGTGTCTGCACGTAAAGCCTTTGTCTGAAGCCAGAGGTGCGTGGGCCTCGGGGGCTGCAGAGAATCTCTCACCCAGCTGTCAAGCAGCCTTTAAAGTGTTCTCTAGTTGCTCTTCAGGGTGCAGCCAGCCACGGCCACATCCTCATGTCAGCCGCCGCTACGTGACTGTGCCTGCGGGGCGCACCAAAGGCACGCACGGTGACAGTGACAGACACTGAATGATACCGAGCGAGAGAACAGAGGGAATGAGAGAGTTTGGGAGGAAAGGAGGGATGGAGGGAAAGAAAGAGTGGCAGGCGGGCGGAGGGGAAAGACAGAGATCGGCATGAGTCATAACTCACATGTATTATTTCACTGTCAACGGGAGAATAAAGAAAACATAGAGTTGGTTGACATTCAGGCTTGATCATAAAGAACTATCACAGAGCAGCTCGGAGAAAGAAAGGTTTTCTGTGTGTGTGTGTGTGTGAGTGTGTGTGTGTGTGTGTGAGTGCGTGCGTGCATGCGTGCGTGTGCAAGCGTGCAGATGAAAGGCTCAGAGCTGGAGTCGAGATGAGTGAGGGGTGAGGCTGTCAGAGAATGAAAAGGATAATTTAGATCTGTTTCCTCTCTCTTGCTCCGGCGCCTAATGAGCCCTAAGCAGTGTCGAGTCCCCCCGCAAGCACTGCCACCACAGTCAAGATGAAACAGGTAGAGAGAGAGCAGAGTGGGGCTGGGGGGGGGGACGGGGGCGGAGGAGGGCAGAGACACAGGCGAAGAGATGAGAAAATGAGTACGGGAGGCAGCGGGAGAGAGGAGCACAGCAGATGCATGGGGAAAGAGGGCAGGCGGGCAGACACGGGGAGGGTGTGTGGAAAGATAAGGGAGGAGAGGGGAGACTGTTGCAGGCTTCAAAGACTGCCGACGAGCGTGGCCATGGAGGAGCCATGAAGTCTATGGCGGCGTGGTGTGCTGGGTCTTGCGGAATGGGCTGCCTGTTTTCGGGTCACGCTCTCTGTTCTTGGCTTATCTGGTGCAGCCACAGAACGTTTTCCAGGAATGCCGAGAGAAGCAGGCTCGGACCAGGGCGGCTTGGCCCCATTTCTCCACCCCCCTTCTTTCTTACCAAAAGCGCGTTCAGACCCCTCCGTCACACAAGTGAGTGGGGAGAATAGACAAATGGGGTGCTTGCGTTAAGTGAGACTCCATGAGCAATGGCCTATTACAAGCAGCAGACTGCTTGCTGTGCATTTAGCACCTTGTGGCTGATATGTGGCCCAGCAGCTGTCTTTTTTTTCCTCTTTCTTTTTTTGTTTTTTTTTCCATCATTGTCCTCTGTGGAGTGGCATTTTCATCTCAGTAATTGGGCAGAACTGAGTGCTCGGCAGGCGGACTAAGGACACATGCAAAGATGTGACATACGCCTCACTGCTTGAGGGATTGGAAGTGAAAAACAAACTGCGCACTCGCCAGGTGATCTGACACAGGCACACTGAACGTACACACCTAGACACACACACACACACACTCACAAACACATTCACATTCACATTCACATGCACATGCGCGTTCAAACCTCCCCTGACTTTCCAAACAAGCGTGAAAGTCCCTCAAACAAAATATCACAAAGTAGACTGCGCCGTGAGTTTGCATACGGCCCATTATTAGCTCATCAGTGTGTTTGCAAATATTTGGAGATGTCTTCATGATATTGTGTGGCTTCCGTTATGCAAGCATTAAGCGGGTGTTTGTGTTTGCTCAGCCAGTCGATCGTTAGCATTGATTACTATGCAGTCCGATTAGTGCTCTAACAGCTTCCCCCTATGGCAGAAGCATGTCTCTGTGTGTGTGTGTGTGTGTGTGTGTGTGTGTGTGTGCAGTGTAGTGTGTTTTAGTCCCGGTGTGAGCGGTATCTTACAACCGAGGCCAAACACCCAAACCTGTTCGC
>JAOXYL010000086.1:8186434-8213305 GCA_028564955.1 Terapon puta
TCCTTATTAAATAGACTGAGTAGAGCCAAGCTGCTAAAGCCCTTATCAACTGCCTACTCTGATGGGGCCTTGTGTGTATGTGTGTGTGTGGGTGTGGATGCGTGTGTGTGTGTATGTATGTATGCGTGTCTGTGTGTGCATGCCAGACAAAGACACGGATATGGCTTTAAGATGTTTGCCCTGAATGTGTTTGTTGTGCAGCTTTATCACAGCAGATATTTCAGTAAGTCTGCCACTGGCCCGCTCAGAGTATTGTTTGATGATACTATGCAAAGTATTCATTTACATTGTGCTGATTGGTAATGTATACCAATAGCACGGACGCATGTGTGTGCCTGTGTGTGTGTGTGTCTGGGTCATATTTCCCTGTCCTCGTCCACAGTTGAGCTGCTCTTTGATGAGAGGGTAATTCCAGCTTTAATTGAGTCTCGGTGCTCATTAAGCCCCTTTAATGGGCTGCCGGTAATAATCCGCTCATTCTTTTGGGCCTCAAAAAACTCAGAATTATAAAGCTCCTCACACTGAGGAGCCTATCGTCTATCACTGTGTTAAAGCAAGAGAAAATGAAGAAAACCTCATTGTCATTTTCAAGTCATACATCTAGGGGTTCGGCTTCAGATAATGCACATGTATGTGCTGTTCAATGGATCTCTTTCACTTCGCCTCCCCCTATCGTTTTTCTCCAACATGTTAAGCTTTAGGCTATTAGCAGTGTGAAGACTGGGGTAGTATTTCTATAATCACTTATAATTACTCTAAGAGAAAGGAGAAAACCGTGATAAACTCTATCTGAATGGCATTCAAATTAAAATAGGTAGAACAACATGGTCAGCTCTAAAGAAAACCTTTGCTTCTTGGTGCGATATCTCCATTTGTGATTATCATCGATTGCCCTATTTTAACGCAGAGATCTAATCTTCACCAGGGAGCTTGGAAGGATTACTATGGGAAGGTGATAATGGAAGTCTCCCCGTTTCTAATCCCCGCAGCGTGTAATTGAATACATTTTTATGCACAATGACGGCGTAATGAGATTGTTTGAGGATCTTGATGAAGTTGTCAGCAAAGGAGCAGTAGGAACTGGTCGAGGAGGACACCTGCGCCGAAAGAGCTGAGTCGCCATTCGCTGAAACAGTGTTTTATATCACAGCTAGAAATTAGGTCAGCAGAAAAAGTGTATTATGGAGGCCAACTTGTCTGCCTTTGTATGCCTTCTCGGTTCGCACTTAAAAGTGTGTCTTTCAACTACAGCCGAACTAGGCAGCCGCTGAATGCAGTCTTCACCTCCAGCCTCACTGCTTTTAGTCCGTTCTTTTCACTCTTCTCCCCTACACTTGACACTCACCTTCTCCTGGCTTATCCTTTTGCCTGCACTCTCATTCTTCCTGTCAGGCTAACAAACGATTGTTTGCTTTCCCATGGAGGCCCATGCCAAGGCCTGGGAGAGAGACAGAGAGTTGGGAGGCTGGAGGGAAGCCAGTGGCCCGGGGCTACCAGAAGGGCAGGATGGATGTGTGTTGGCCGGGGTCCGGAGGAAACTCTGGCTGGTGGAACAGATGGAGAGTAGTGACAAGTGCGGCCATGACGCTCGGCCCTGCGCGCCTACAGCACCAAAGGCTGCTCAACCCACGGCCGCCATTAGCACAGCACTCAGTATGTTGGGTGTCTCTGTCTGAGCGGGGTGCTGTCTCTCCCGTCACACAGCAGACATGCTTCAAACGCCAAGGGCCTTTACCTGATTTGTTTCAACACACTGCAGAGTAATCACTGGCAAGGCATTGAAGACACTCACAATCTCGCCTTTCATCGACTGGAAGCTCTGAGTTTTGACTGTATGTCGAGTAAGTCCCTGTAAAGATGGGATGAGCCCAGCTCTCCTCCTCCTGCAGTGGTGATACTGGCAAGCTACTTTGTGCTGTAAGCTTCAGACTAGCACAGTGTCATACTGCCATCTGGTGGACATTTATATGTCAGCATAAAACTCTGTGGCAATACCTCATCATGTGAAATTTGACATATCTGCGTCTTCACTGGGGGATTACAGCACATCGCAGTGGAGATTCAGTGTGGCCTGCCTTCATCTGCCTCTTTCAGTGTGACTTAGATCTGGCATGAAATATTTTTGAAAACAGAAAGATGGGACTCTGTGATTGAGCATGTTGGATCACTCGCTTCTGCTGCAGCTTTGTACTGGTACCACAGACCAGCTCGCACAAACTACTGTCGCTGAGTTTGCGTCTCGCTCGAGCCATATCTGATGTAACACTGCGCTTCAAGTGAGACACGGAGCACACCAGCCACATTCTCAGCACATCTGCAAAGCTCATTAATTTCAGGAGAATGGTTTGATGTTGAAGGGCAGTTTCATGCTAATTATGATATCTAGGATATCTGCAGATCTAGTGGAAGGAAGGTCATTTTAATTTAATCCAAAGCTCCCTTTAAATGCACGATGCCACCGGCTGCCTTGAACTGTCTCGCAGCATGAAAGTGTGATGAACAAACTGAAAACCGCAGTATTTTGTGTTGTTTGTGTAGGAGTTGCCAGAGTATGACCAGCCTGTTCAGCAACACCATGTCACCTGCCAAAGATGGTAACTCTTCCCTGCCTCGTCGCTCCAGCAACCTCGGAAAGCCTCCACTCCGGGCACTTTATGATTTGCTCATCGCGCCCATGGAGGGGGTGAGTACTACCTCCACGGGTCATTGCCTGCCTATTGATGTGGTTGTGTGGCACGGAGGAGAGAGCATAAGGGAAAATGCACTCGTGAGAGGCAGAAATCAAAAGCACCACAAATTGAATGCTGTTTTTGTACTTGTGTATTTTCATGCTAATCGTTCTGTCTGACAGGGCTTGATGCACTCCAGCGGGCCTGTTGGCAGGCACAGACAACTGGTGATGGTGCTGGAGGGAGAGCTGTACCTCATCCCCTTCGCCCTGCTAAAAGGAAGCTCTTCTAATGAATACCTGTATGAGCGCTTCAGCCTCATCGCTGTTCCCTCCATCCATGGCCTTGGATCCAGTTCAAAGGTTGCTCTTCTCACATATGACTGAAAATAAGGCCATACTTGTATTTTAAACTCACTATCATTTTACTTTTTCAAGCTCATACAATCACATTCTAACCTTTGCTGTTGTGCTCCTAGACTCACTCCCGGCGCCCTGGACCAGCTCCATGTGGTGGTGTCTCAATGGCAGCAGTGGTGGGGAACCCTAGACTGCCCTCGCCTGTGATGGACCGCTGGCTGTGGGGACCAATGCCGTCAGCAGAGGAGGAGGCTCTGATGGTGGCCGAGCTGCTGGGCTGCCAACCTCTGGCCGGCTCTGCCGCCACCAAGGAGAGGGTCATGAGCGCCCTAACGCAGGCCGAGTGTGCCCACTTTGCCACCCACATTTCCTGGAAACTGGCAGCTCTGGTGCTCACCCCAAACCCAGAGGGCGTGCCTGGTGGGGCAAGCGCCAGCGTGGGAGTGGGAACAGTGGGGAGAGGCGCAGGGGGGAGGAGGGGCAGCAGTGGTCGAGGCAGGAAGGGCTCCATCGGAAGCGGCTACACCATCCCAGAGTCTCTCCACATGCAGGATGACAGCAGTGACGTGGAGAGCATCTGTGACAGCCCGCCCCTCCAGGAGTTCCTGCTCACAGCTGCAGATATCTTGGATCTGAGGTTGCCTGTCAAGCTGGTGGTGCTAGGGTAGGTTGGCTGGTTAGCGGCGACAAATTTAGATAGTGGTCTATTTATTTCATTTTTTTAAAAGTTCGAAATAGAGTAAAAAAACTGTAATGTAACAAGTGGGAATGGGATAGGCTAAAAATATAATAATTGCAAATAAAGAAAATAAACCATGAAATGTTATGCTGATAAATATATTCTTCTGTGTTATTGTGCAGGTCATACCAGGAGTCTAGCAGCAAAGTGACAGCAGATGGTGTCGTGGGATTGACCAGGGCCTTCTTGGCTGCTGGGGCTCAGTGTACTCTTGTGTCCTTGTGGCCTGTCCCTGTTGCGGCCTCCAAAGTTTTTGTTCATGCCTTCTACACTGCCCTACTTAATGGGACCAAGGCTAGTGCAGCACTGGCAGATGCCATGAAGACTGTCCAGAGCAGCAAGCAGTACTCGCACCCCTCCAACTGGGCAGGTAAGAGATGTTATTCACTTATGCCTAATTCTACATTTTTATCATAAAAAGTTGATCTTGTAATGGAGCTTTTTCTATTGCATTTTTCCCTCCCCAGGATACATGCTGATTGGAAATGATGTCAAGCTGAACAGCCCCTCTTCCCTCATTGGCCAAGCTTTGGCAGAGATTCTACAGTATCCAGATCGAGCGCGGGATGCCCTGAGAGTTTTACTCCACCTGGTGAGATATGGATATGGACATATGGGCCCACATGCACATACACACACACACGCACACACATACACATAGGGACTTACTCATTATACAAAATGTCACAACCTAAACACATTAAAATACTGATGCTGCCTTTCCCATCCATGTAGGTGGAGAAGTCTCTTCAGAGGATACAGAACGGCCAGCGTAACTCCATGTATACCTCTCAGCAAAGTGTGGAGAACAAAGTGGGAGGTGTCCCCGGCTGGCAGGCCCTGTTGACAGCTGTGGGCTTCCGTCTTGACTCTGCAGGCACCGGTATCAGCGCTGCTGTCTTCTTTCCCACCTCTGATCCAGGAGACAGGCTGCAGCAGTGCAGCACCACCTTACAATCTCTACTGGGTATGCACCTTTGACTGACTTGGTCATTATCTATATGTGATGTATTTTTACATTGCTTTTTCACATTCAACAGAGGCAGTTCGGCATTTGTACCATTTCATATCACTGCATATATCACCTGTTTAATCATAGTGCTGCTTAATTTGGGGTTTAAAGAACGTGCCTTGTGTATTAATAATGGAGGACTTCCTTTGATCCCATCCCTCAGGTCTGCCGCCGCCAGCTCTCCAGGCCTTGTGTAAACTCATCACCGCTTCTGAGGCAGGAGAACAGCTCATCAACCGGGTAGGCCCCCGCAACTCTGAGCAAATGCTTCTGAATTTTTAAATCTAATGCACCAAGTAGAAATTAGTCTGTGGCTCAGACGACAAATGACACTGATATTATTGAGTGTTTAGAACTATAAAGGCAGACCCTCTCATTTTTTCTGAAACTTTTACACGCCTTTGTACCACGAGGTCCTTGCTGTGGAATCTCAGGGATTTGTCATTGCATAACTTAGTTACATCAGAACTGGATACATGCTAACGCACTGGCAACTCAAGCTGCATCATAATCTGCATTGAAAAGCTGTGTGGAAACCTAGTTAGAAGTCGTTCAAGTGCAAAGTCCTGTTCTCCTGCACCCAAGCTTGTCACACCAGCTAATTAATCTTACGCTGCTGAAGTTTATCCCTGTTTACGTGTAACATGTGGCTATCACATGCTTACACTCAAAGACTGTTCAGCTAGTTGGTGATTAGCAGTTTTTGTTGCCTGTTAGTACTCGTCTCATGTACAAAACATGAAACATGTTCAGTCTAATCCATGTATGCTGTTTACATCAAACTCTATGATATCGGAAACACTGCCGTTCCTTGTTGCTGTTATCCTTCTTGTTGACCTGAACCCTTGTATCCCTTG
Organism: Terapon puta; assembly: GCA_028564955.1. Classification (NCBI taxonomy): domain Eukaryota; kingdom Metazoa; phylum Chordata; class Actinopteri; order Centrarchiformes; family Terapontidae; genus Terapon; species Terapon puta. The sequence goes on from JAOXYL010000086.1 coordinate 8,192,071, forward strand.
TGAATGGCCTGTGTGCATGCAATTAAAAGCTTATTCTCTCTCCCCTCCCCCCTAACGTGCGGTCTGAAGGCTGTTAAAAATATGGTGGCAATGGTAAGTGTGCCTTCACCTACCTATCCCATCCCATTCTGCCCTGTTCCTCTGCTCTCCTCTTTCTGTCCCGCCTAACTTTCTAAAGCACCACCTCCATGTTTAGAAGCTGCATGACAATTTTATGATCAGTGTTCAGGCTGTTTAGCGTTTGCATGCATAGCGCATAGCCGAACAAACACTTGTTGTGTTGTCCTGCTCAGAATTTTTCCAGCTCCGGCAGTCAGATCTTAGGGATTTTGAGTATTATTTAAGGATTTACAGCCATGGTACATTTGAGGTCAGAGGATTGTTTCAGGGTGGGAGAAGGGATAACGCCATGATGTAAAAAACAAACCTCATAATCGTGCAAGGAGTGAAGCGAGTGAGGGGAAGAGGCATGCTTCTGCTGCCTTGTGCGGTTACGTCAAGTTGACAAAGGTGTCTCTGTTCCTAGCCGAGTAATCCCCAAACAAAACCGGCAAGTGTGCTCCCAGGGCACGTGTAAAACCCCCTCAAAGCTGACCCTTTCATTTCTGCTTCCCCGCAGATGTTGTGTTGCCTTGAGCACTCGTGCATCCAGCTCAGGCTCAGAAATGTAAAGAAAAGTTTCATACTTGCTCCATGAAATCTTTTGGCGGTAGTTCCACAGTAAGATGTGGTTGCAATGATGTTAGGAAACTCAAATAGGTGAAAAGGAAATATTCATTGAGAGCAAGGAGCTGTTAAACTATTGCGCCTTATTTTCTTCATAGAATAGAAATGTGTTTTAACGATTAATCAAATCACCAGTAGAATTCACTAGTTCATGTTATTCCTGTACTCCTGATTTACCACTGCTTCTTTTCCTGTTTTGCCCTTTTCCAGCTCCACCAGGTGCTAGTCCAACTCCAGACAGGGGAGAAAGAACAGGATTTCTCCCTTCTGCCCATTCAGGTGTCCATAAGTGTGCAGCTGTGGCGGCTGCCAGGGTGCCATGAATTTCTGGCTGCTCTTGGTGAGTCAGCTTTCATTTAAGAGAACCGTGGATCTGTGTGTCCTTGTGGATTCACAGACAGATTGACAAGTGTAGAAGTTACAACTTTTGTGTGTGTGTGTGTGTGTGTGTGATGTGCAGGATTTGACTTGTGTGAGGTTGGGCAAGAGGAAGTGGTGCTGAAGACAGGCAAGCTAGCCAACCGCCGCACCTTGCACTTTGCTCTCCAGTCTCTGCTGGCACTGTTTGGTAAGAACATTTATCTGCTCATGTTCATAATATCATTTGCATTCTTATTAATTCTGTCTCTTGACTGCACATTGGATGCATCAAGAATGTGCATTCGATCTTTTGAGCAATCCTGTTTTCATCATGTGTCACTTTTTTCCTCTTTTCTCTTCCTTTTACTCCTTCAGACTCCACAGAACTGCCCAAGCGTCTGAGTCTGGACAGCTCGTCTTCCCTTGAGTCTCTCGCTTCAGCCCAGTCCGTGTCTAACCCTCTGCCCATGGGTTACTCAAGCCTCCCCTTCTCCCCCCCTTGCCTGGACAATCAGGCATCAGATGCCATCTCTGTGTATAGCCTCAGCTCTGTGGCTTCCTCCATGAGCTTTGCTTCAAAGTCAGAGTGCGATTTCCTCGGCCATCGGCAACGCGGTGGAGCCACCGCACACTACTCTGTCCACAAACACCCTCATGTCCCCCGTAGTCGTTCTTCTCCTCACGGGGCAGCGGCTGCGGTGGCAGGAGCCCGGGGTGACGAGGAGGAATATGAGGGCTTTTCCATAATCAGCAGTGAGCCGCTGGGGAGTCACTGCGACTCTCTGCCTCTGCCACCAGGACACGGCCAGCGTCACCACCGGGGAGGCAGGGGGGTTGTTGGTGGGTCCAGCACAGGAGCAGGGAGAGGCTACAGTGTTTCCGTATCATCAAGGGGAAGTGTCAGCACCCCCACATCACCTGTCAAAACATGCCTGGTACCCAGCCCAAACTCCCCATTCCAGAAGGTGGGCAAGGTGAGCAGCTCAGATACAGGTGAATCTGACCAGTCCAGTACCGAGACAGACAGCACTGTCAAGTCTCAGGAAGAAAAAACTGTCCCTCTCGATCCTCAGGAGCTGGCCCAGAAGATTCTGGAGGAGACTCAGAGCCATCTACGTGCTGTGGGTAGTCTTCAGCGGGCTGGGGCAGAGGGCGGGTCGGCTGGAGGATCCTCAGCTCGGAGCAGCGCCTTCCGCTCCTCTGAAACTAGCGCATTCAGCCGTCCTAACAGCAGTGCTAGCGGCCGTGCTCAATCTTCCCCAAGACCCAAACCTCCCTCCCGTTCCTCTTCACTGCAGAAGATAAGCTCCGGCTACAATAGCCCTGCTGTCTCTGAGTCTTCCCAAAAGGAGGGCAGCCATCCTTCGCCCACTCTGGACAGCCATGCACAGTTCAAATTAAAGTACCCAAGCTCCCCATACAGCGGCCACATCTCTCGCTCCCCCAGTAATGTGTCTCCCAGTTCTGGTCACCAGTCCCCAGCTGGTAGTGCTCCATCCCCCGCCCTATCCTACTCCTCTACAGGCTCTGCCTGCTCCACATCAGCTGATGCCCCAGACTTGGATCGGCTAAGGAGAGGCGTCATTGATGAAAAAGTTCAAGCTATCCACAATCTGAAGACCTTTTGGGCTAATGCTGCAGCCCAGCAGCAGCAACATCTAGGTCCTGTCAAAGCCGTCCACAGCAGTTCTGGGCCCCTTGCTTCTGCCAGCAGGGACGTTCTGAGCCTCCTGAACCTCTCCCCACGCCACTGCTCCCCTAATGATACCCAAGACAGCCTGGAGCTGCGGGAGCTGGGGCTGCAGTCACTAGATAGGGGCAGCAAGAACTCTTCCAATGGACACCACTGCTCCAACCCCAGAAAGGTGGCCCCGTCACCTACCATTTCCACAAGCAGTAGCCCTGGTGCTCGTTCTATCCGACTACCTGCTGGCAATGGATACAAGTTCCTGTCGCCTGGAAGATTTTTCCCTTCTTCTAAATGCTGAGACATTTCAAACGGTCCTATACTTTAATCTACCATTTACTATCCTGTGTGCTGGAGGAGTAGGGCACTTTTCTGAGGACCAGTATTGGTCCACTAAGCTTGACTGACAGCGAGAAGGATTTAATTGGTCAGTGAGTGTGATCCTGCAGAGGCACATGAATGCTTTAGAGAGTGTCTTGTCTTTGTGCCCATAACACTGTAAATGGCAATGAGAAATACTCAACGACCTGATACTGTGTTTGTGTGTAACTGTGTGTCAGGTAGATGTAAATGCCATTTGGTATTTTTTTTCCCCAAAACGTTGCTGTTTGTGTGGGCCAAGATGCAACAGCTATGACTGATTTCCTCCATTCTATTTTTTTTGTTTTTAAATTTAATGGTTATTGTTATTATTGTTTGTTATTGTTATTAATATTATAATAATAATTATTATTATGTTTTGTAAATTAATTCCAGTGTTTCACAATCAGTATTAAGCGTTTTTATATTATTAAAAAGTGAACAAACCTGTACCATGTAAAGATGGATAGAGTGGGAAAAAAGATTTAATATTTTTTATTGAAATCAAAAAGGCATTTTGCCTGATTTCTTTGTGAATTGAGTGTCTGCTCTGAAGCATGGATTCTCTTGCTATTCAATGTTAAGTACCATGTATGACTTTTTAGCCCATGATTTTTTGAGATTAAACATGAAGGTTTCATGACAACCATCTGTCATTTATCAGTAAACTGTTTCAATAAAAAAAAATCATGTTTGCTTTCTTGTATTCCTTTTCTGTTGAACGGTAGATAAAACAGGGTTCGGTATATAAGTATATATTGTATATAGAGAAGACAAATTATACAAATACAGCATAAATTTACTATCTGGATCATCTATATATACTGATGTTCATATTTACCCATACACCCTAACCCTGCATATATAGATAAATAGACATACAGATAGATTGATCTGACCGCTAAAAATGAAGCAGTTCTGGCTCCATTTTTAGGGGTCACAAGCAGCAGGTTTGGAGGTATTGCTGTAACAGACTGGGGCCTACAGGGAGGTGCACTCAATGCCAGCAGACCTAAGGACACGTCATTATTACACTAAGCATGCGGGGTTCTGGGCCGTGCAGCAGGTGATAAAACTGCACACTCAAAACCTTTATCAGAGCAGTGATTTTCTCCACTCGCTCCATAAATACATGTGAAACGACCAGAGGTGACCGGTGTGGATATAATGCGATCTACTGATCAGTCAAGAGTACAATAGGCGGGTCGGAGCCCACCAGGGAGAGATTTAATTGGCTCACAGTGATTAGCAGGTCCGACCGCGCCTCCTCCCGCAAATCAGCGCGCACGAGGGGAGTGGCCGCGCGCCGCACTGAGCAGCTCATGACGTCAGCGGCGCTCTGCGGTCGCTGGGCAGTTCGAGTTGAGAGGAGCGAGCGGCGATGGTCCTCATCAAAGAGTAGTAAGTGTGTTGTGTTTGTGTCTGAACCCGCTTTGTCCCGGAGTCTTAAACCAAACTAGACCGTCGATTAACAGCGGGCTCAGTCAGTTGGGGCTGTTTGTGTCTTTCTTCCGCGGCTTGACACTAATGAAAAGTTTTCATCCCGTCTGAGGGAGGCACACGAGGGGAGAGCCGTCGTGGCCTACCGGCTTTGACAGCTGCTGTTATCCTGCTGATTATCACATGTTCGCGTTAAAGGAGCCGACCCCTCGCAAAGCTGAACTCTCTGTGGTTCGTGTTGTATGCTTGGGGACATAAGAGCGGCGGCACTTGCGCTTTCGAGCTGTGAAACTTTGAGCAACTTTGAGCTAGCTCACAGTTTTGCTAGTGCTAGCTGACCTAACGGTGCAGGGAAGTGGAGGAGCTCACCTATAGCTGCTAGTGTTATCTGTGCGACATGGACACTGAAGCAAGGCCCGGCGCCGGACAATCTCACCCAAGATAAGAGAGTTTGATTAATATGTGAACTGGGTGGTGTTTTTTCTTGTTTTCTCGTTGGCTCAGTCGATCAGTTTGCTCTCGGTAGTCTTAGTCAGGCTGCGTTAGCTAGCTAGCTGTTAGCTTCCTGTGTCATGAAGTTGGATCAAAAGATGCTCTTGTTGACACTGAGACCATTATCTGATCGAAGAATATGCCAACCGCAGCAGTAATTTCAACTAATCGTAATCGTCCAGATAATGTCAGATCTCCACTTTGCCACAGAAAACTTTCATCAGTTCTGTGTCGACTGGATCGGGAAATGGAAAGATGCTAATGTTTAACTTTGGCTCCATCAGTGAAATCAGTTGTTGCGTTTTGATCGAGGCAGGAAGTCTGCTGTTCAATTATTGTTCAATGCTTGCCATAGCCACACATTAACATAATAACATTTTGTCTTTTCATAGTCACCATTTTCTGTGAGTATTTCTTTGATTAGCATGTTCTTAATTAGCATCTCCGTTCAGTTTCTGTATCAAACAAACTAGTCTGGATGAATTAAACTCTTGTAACACATGAATGTGACACCTGTCAAATATTCAGACTAAAAGTAGTTTGGTGAAGTGTACATTTAAACTTTGCAGCTAAAGTATGAGCAATTAAATTGAACTAAAATTTTATTAGAATAACTGATAAGTCCCACGTTTAGTTACCGCCTTTCATTCTTTGATATTGACTAGTTGATGTTGTTAAAGGACTCAGCATTACTTTTAACATGTTTAGAAATATGCTTGAGCGTTAGACCTGCATGGCCCAAATATCATCAATGTTCATGTGTGATGAGCTGAAGAAAACACCTGAATTTATGAAATTATCATAATCTGTGCCCATGCAAGAGGTCAGTCACCAGCTGAAGTTAGTGAAGTTTTGAGACTACATGTATCCACATCCATGTTTCACGTGCAGTTGAAAATGCCATTCATCCTTTGTAAATAAATAATTAAATAACTCCTCATTCATAGTGTGTCACTCATCACAAAGCCCAGAGACAAAACATCACTGTGAAGATTAACCTCACTGCAGTGCAAATTAATAGAGAAATTAAGAGTGTTAATACTGGTCAAAATGCAAATTGTGGTTGTGGTGGTTTGCCATCATCAATGTCAGTGAGCAAAAGTGCAGTTCAAAATAAAGAAATATAGAAATGTTGCAGCACCTGTTTGTATCTCACTGTAAAATCCAGCCTTGCTTCAGATTTAGGCTTTGAGACAAGTTCCTCTGCACACTGTTTTTTCTTGCGCGGTGTGGTTAGTGGTCATGGACTGAGGCTTCATGTTCATCGAGGTAAATGATGCAATTGCTTCAGGCACAGCATGCCGCGCCCTGAAGTGGAAGTGTGTTGAGACATGAAGAGGAAAGTTGCAGGATACTTTTACCATGCAAAAAGTAAATGGATGCCATGTGTTATAAAGAATAAAATGGGTTTTTTTTAAAAAAATAGCTGTACCTCCTGTCTGTGCCTGTGCAGCACATTTGATGTTTTGAAGCAATGTCTTTGGCCTAGAATTGCTCACTGCTTATATTTCCCATCACTGCTCCTCCTTCATCTCTTGACTGTATCCAATCTCGGCTTTACTCCACTCTGACTATTCCACTTTGGTCCTCATCTCGCTGAAGTCAACTGTGTGTCAAACTGGGCAATAATAGTTTTTATCTCACGAATAGTGACCACAACTGCTTCCTGTTCTTTGGCAGTGAGATAGTGTTTGTGCATTGTCATCTCTAACACTATGATGGGTCATATGGCATTACTTCTGCAGTGGTTCATTTGTTTAAATAACACTTTGAATCTTACAGATTTAAATTAATTGTTGTGATTCTGTCAAAACAGTCTTTTAGAAGTAAGTGTTCTGAATGTTCCCAAACTTCTCTCTCTCTCTCTCTCTCTTGCAGCCGTGTGGTTTTACCCTGTAGTGTTGAGGAGGTGAGTAATCATTTTAGTCATCCCAGTTATTGCGTTGAATATGACTAAGATTGTAAATATTCAAATGAGGCCCTCTGGGTTCTACGTAATTTCTAGTACTTTTCATGTGAGTCTTTTCTCATTATAAATGACAACAAACAAAATTTAAGTGTAGTGAGCGAAGCCATTATGGCACAAAGTGAAGATGTCTTTTTTTCCCGCCCTACTACTAAAAACTCTAAATTGGTCGACAGTCATTAAATAAATGAATGAATGAATTGGTTCATTCATCACTACATGTCTTTTTAAGTTCCCCAATAGTTTTGACATAATTCTTGCACTTGCAACACAATTGTTTTTTTCCCCCCAGTCTCCTGCAATAGAACCTGAATCCTTTTATTATGGCTTAGGTTGTGTCAGAGAGGCAGATTATGGGAGGTCTCTATAAGTCCCCTCATAAAGTGTGAATGCAGTGAATAATGAATGTCCCACTATTTTTTTCATACAGTGTTTGGCTTCTATTTGCAAGTTAAGGCAACGCAGTCTTATCCAAAATGCATCATTTGTCATTCTTGTGAATGTTTTACAGGAGCAAGATTTGTTCCCCGTGTTTATAAAGGCTTATGTCATGCATCCAAGACTCACCCTGCTACCTTATACGGTGATGCAGCCTCTTGGCAATTAGTGCCACATTTTAAAGCTCATTCCAAATAATTGAAAAATAATTGTTCTCTTTAGGGGCAAAACGCTATTAAGAGCTCTGCTGAAACAAAAGCAAACATCTCTCAAACATCATAAAACAACACTGTAGTCAGTCTGGCCTGCACCGTGCAGGATGGACTTCAGGTTTGAAATGCAAATAGACAGCCCGGATTTGGAAAGACGGAGGAATAATTTTGGGGGGAAAGACCCTTGCCCCCACACAGCAAGTCTGAAAAACTTGTTTGTATGTTGCATTCTGCAGTTAAGTCTTTGAACATTATATAAATCTGGATGGATGGCAGCTCACAAGCTGTTTTTAAAAGAATAAGAAGGAAAAATGTCACACAAAATTATGTTTCTTTTCTGTTATATTTGCATGTACAATACTGCATACATGGACTTTTGTTTAGGTATTTAAAAATTATTCCGTTGAATGAGGCAGACATTGCTTCATTTGCTGTGTATGTGCATAGATGTACATGATAAATAATGTACGTACAATGTAAGGACATATTGTATACCTCGGTGAACCTGGAACCATCAGCAAGCTGGATTATCAGTTCTTAGTTTAGTGGTTTAGACCAGCTATTTTTTGGGTGTACAGTAGTATAAGAGATTGGTGTGTCTTTGTTTTGAAAGTGTGTTTCTTGTGTTACAGTATCAAGTCGGGCAGCTGTTCTCAGTAGCTGAAGCAAGTAAAAATGAGACGGGCGGTGGTGAGGGTATTGAGGTACTCAAAAATGAGCCCTACGAAAAAGACGGCGAAAAAGGACAGTACACACACAAAATCTACCACCTAAAGAGGTATGTGCTTTTTTTCCTTTTACTTAGATGATTTAATCCCATGATGTCCTTCTTCCAGTGTAATTGCACCGTTTTACCAGGCGGTGGCAGCGTTGTCTCATATATGTTGTGAAGCATTTCATGTTGTTCGTTTTCCACCAGCACAGTCTTTGCTCTAGAACCTCTGATAAGGCTATGTCTTCCTTTTCCACACTTGCATCTTTCCATTCCCACCCTCTTACCCCACCCTCCAGTAAAGTCCCAGGGTTTGTCAAGCTGGTAGCTCCTGAAGGCTCCCTGGTTTTCCATGAAAAAGCCTGGAATGCCTATCCTTACTGCAGAACCAGTGAGTCCCCCTCCCTACGTCACTTTACCTTTGCTTTACCCTGACAACCACAGCCTTTCCCATGGATAAATACTGTTACTTGCATCATAGTCTCATGGCATCATGTTTTTGTTGATTTGAATGTTTAGTGTTTGTTTAATTTCTTATGTAAATGTAATGGTGCTTTTATTTGTTTGTTTTTCTTCCTTTTCTCCTTCTCCATGCCTTATCCTGACCCAGTTGTGACGGTACGTCACCTTACATGACTCTTGTTTTGTCATTTCACAAATGATCAAAATTGAAGGTGTTTTATTTTCCTCAGTTCACTTGTTCACCGTAATGTCCTGTGCTGACTCTGTCTTACAGAACGAGTATATGAAAGACGATTTCATCATTAAGATTGAGACATGGCACAAACCAGACCTTGGAACACAAGAAAATGTGCGTAGCTCTGCATCTTTATAAAGCAAGACATTTGAACATCAGATTTAAGTTTGTATGCCGTGCTGACATAATGTTGTTTTATTTTTTGGTTGTTCAGGTGCACAAACTGGACAACTGCACGTGGAAAAATGTAACAGTTGTGCCCATTGACATTGCAGACAGAAGTCAAGTGTCCAGTGCTGTAAGTAAAAATTCTTCTGGCACATTTCTGTGCTGCGCAAGATAAAAGCACAGTTTGGCGCCTTCATGTGGACAGACCTGATCATCACCCAGATGATCCATACATACATAATCCATACATAAGGCATGTTCAAATGAGGGTTATTCATCTATCTTTGACAATCTTACATTTCATTTTCTTTTCAGCATATTATAGGGACAAAAAGGTCTGAAGTATGGTTAGGACAGCAATAAGTTTTGCATCATCAGTATAGGCTGACAACATCCAGTCTTTCTTTTCTTCAGCAGGACATTCAAAGAAAAACCCAAAGAGATTTTATTTGTAATTCATATGAGATGGATGGGAAAACTGCTAATCATTGCATCGGAGAGGCTGGAAACTAGAAATGATTGATTGATTAATTGACTAATTGTTCCAGCCATACTTTCCACCTTTCACAGCATTAGGACAAAAAAGAGCAGAGAAAAAATTCAACTTGCCAAGCGATGCAAATTGATGTTGCCTTTGAACCCACGCATTGAACAGTGCTGGAATACTTATAGGTACTTGTGGTATGAAGTGGAACTGGTGGATCTAAGGTAATATAAGAAGATGAAAACCATGAAAAGCATACCTTTCTGGCTGACTGTGAATGGTGAGAACTTGCATTCGTCTGAGAGAGAATCCCAATAATTAAACAACTGGTGATGTTTTGAATATATGTAAATGATCTAACGTTTGTCTCCATTTGACATAAGCACCATCAATGTTAGGATGATCAAATGGTGTAGTTTTTAGAGACCCAAGATTGCCTATCTTTCACAGTATAAATATGGGTTTTTTAATACTCCACTTGGAATCTCTGAAATTTTATTTGAACATGTTACACATCATTGCTGTTATTTGACATCACATTGCCTCATTTCACTGTGGCTCTGTGTGTGTGCGCGCGTATGTGTGGCTATTTGGCTGAGAAACATTGGTTTCTGTGTGTGTGTGTGTGTGTGTACGTGTTTGTTTGCGGTGGGTAGTTAACGAGGCGGAGGTGTTTGCCTTGCTGGAGGAGTGTGTTGTGTCTGAGGACCCTATCAGCCCTCAGCCTCAGGCATGGCTGCAGGGCCTGGGGCGTACCGCCAGCACAGATGAGTTTGTTAGTGTAATTAAGGCTCACAGTGCTTCGTATGCCGGAACTAGACAAATACACACAGCGCACAAACACACTCGCATTCTAACACACACTCTTTTACCAGAGAAGTAGCTCCTTTTCGTCTACCACGGCATATCGATTCACAGACCTCATTAGTGCAGCACAGCGTATTGTTATAGTGACGGAGCTCTCAGCATTAAAACAGCCAAATTATTGTGTGTGTGTAGGGGTGGGTTTTCTATCTCTTACCACACGTTTGGCACCCTCCTGTTGGCCGATAGCCCTGAAAAGTAGCTTTTAGCTGCAGGCGCATCATGATTTATTTAAAATTGCTGGGCCCTTGAGCTGTTGATAATTTGAAAGCCATTTCATTTATTTGTATTACTATTTCTCTTGCCTGTTTTATGAAGTCAACTTTGTCATGCACGCACGTGCTTGACATACACATGCAGTATTGCTCAGTATTTTTCTATATCCTTTAAAAATCTTCATGCCATGAGACCAAGATCCCCCTGCGCAATCGGGAATAAACAGATGGTTCAATAAAACAGTTTTGGCAGAACATGACTGTACCTACCGTATATGTATGGTGGAGGGCAGTTGCTGTCAAAGCAGCTGTACCTGGGTACGCGCACACACACACACACACACACACACACACACACACACACACACACACACACACACACACACACACAGATACTTGGATGTGCAGCCACACAGGTTCTCATCAGCAGACACGCAGGTAGATGCAAGCACATTCACTTACATGAACTGGCACCAATGTCACCCTAATTAAACAGATGTTGCTGGTGGCATCGGCGCCCCATAGACGGTCTTTTATCTCCGAGCCACTTAAGGCTGAGCTGTGCTCTGGTCTTGCTGCATGACATTATCTCCGAGGGGGGGCGGGTTTTGGAGAATGAGTGTGGTACTCTTTGGCCTTTCAGTGGCAGCGACTGCTGTGCTGCTTAGTTTAGAGCACAGTGAGCGAACAGTAGTAGGACAAACACGGCACCAATTCTTTAACCTTTTGAACGCTCTAATGAAACTTTCTTTTGTGCTTTTTTTTTTTTTGGAGAATTAGAAAATAGGTCTGTATATTAACATACATATATATGTAATAAAACCTGTAAAACAATACACAGATAATTACTAAATTCATGGTATAGCAGCATATAAGAATTTAAATTGGTAACGCAGGTGACCTGAGAACCTTTGTGTCAGCTAAATACAGTCTGCGATGTGTTGTTTTAATTATATATTTTGTTTTCACTGTAGGACTACAAGCCAGATGAGGACCCTGCCAAGTTTAAGTCCGTTAAAACCGGCAGAGGACCCCTCGGGCCCACCTGGAAGGTAATGCTGTCTTGAGCCTTGGAAATTCACACACACAAATGGCATTTATTGACACGAAAGACTAAACAAAGATTCAGCCCATGTTTGACCGTGCATATTAGACTATTTGAAGGGCTGTGTACATGATCACTGTCATTCACATGAGACCTGAGTCCACAGCTGCACACAAGACCCTGCATAATTCTGTGCCGAAAATTTCCAAGTTACTAAATAAAGTAAGGTCAGTCGCAGTAAAATGGAAAGAATATGGAACATCTGTAAATCCTTTGAGAGCAGACTGTCCTCCCCACAGAGAGGCCCATGCCAGCTCTGAAGAAGCTACAGGGCTTCAATGTGGGGATGGGAGACACTTTGCATACAACGATCTTTGGAGAAGCCCACAACAATCAAAAACCCACCCTTAAAAATAAGACCATGACATTTTGGCTAGTGCTGTCAGAAGATATGTGGGTGTTTCTCAGACATAGCGAACATAAGTTCAGCGATCAGAAAGCAAACACTGAGCTTTTTGTGTGCTGTTTGGTTCGCAAAGGTAAATGAAGATAAGACAGTTAAATAAATACAGCAGAGGACGGGGGAAATCCTCGAGGGGAAACCTGCTGCTGTCTAAAAGAGGACTGCTGTTTTGTGACGAGATTTATTTTCCAGCAAGATAACTATGCAAAACAATGCAGCAATGGCTACAGAACAACAATGTTCACATCCAGACCAAAGAGTTTGTGGCTAGTCTTGGAAGAGCGCTTTTCACTCCTCATCCCTGCGCAGCTTGACAGAGTGTGAGCACAAGAATGGAGAGAAACTGCAGCGTCCAGATGTGCAAAGCTGGTGCAGACAGGCTGTAGACTTGAAAACAAAGATATCTCTATTAATTTGACATGAAGGCAGTGAATTGTGTTTTTATAATGTTTAATGTATATCAATTAGTAGAGCTTTTTTTCCCCACAGCAGCACCATGGTCGGTAATAAATAGAATAGCTGCGTATACAGAAGAGCACAGAGCCGGAGGAAGGCTGGAGTGAGGTCGGGAGAACTGTGAGGCTGCAATTTGATGAAGACAAATCACCTCTTTCTCAGCTCTAATTGGATGTAATAGAAATTTCTAGTCACCGGGTCAGATAAAGGCTGTACTCTGAGCTCCAGCTGCCAGACTCGGTGTGACAGAAGACGAAGGCAGAAATGGAAAAAAAGACTGCGAATGGACATTGATTCTGAATTTGACAAGCAGCAATTCTGTGTAAAGACTGATGTACTTTTGATGAAAAGTGATAAGTCAATAAGACATGGCTCATCCACACAGTCAAAGTTTGTCAGGAGTTTTGTTGCTTTTCCCTCCCAAACCCTGCCGTACCCTGCAGCCTCACAAACGGGTCCTGCTCGCTGTTAGAGCACTGAGAATTTCTGCTCTGCAGTGGAGCCCTCAAAGTTCACCATGGGAAACTTTCCTCTGCTTCAAGAATTTTCACAGAACAAAGGCAGCCAAACAGCTTTAAAAAGTATGAATAAAGAAGCACAACTTTTTATTTTGTGTTTTTAATTAGATCACTTTCCCGTCCGCTGTGGACATGGAAAAAGACTGTTTTTGAAAAGGTGAAAAAAAAGGAGTTATGTGACAACAGAGGCACAATTTCTGCCAGCTTCTCAGAGCAATAAAACTCTTGTCTATCTCTGCATGCACACATGCTTGCATATCGGTACCCTTTGTATTTCTGAAAACTTCTGCTCCTTTGAGTGGGGCACAGAGAGGGAGAGAAGAAATGTCACCGTAAGTGTTTTGATGTAGAATCCGTTTCATGTGAAGTTCTCCTTTAGCGATGACAACTTTTCTAAACCCACTGCAAATTTAGAAATGTTTCTCATTTCCCTTCTCTCGCTCTCCTCCATGATCGCAGCATCAAACGGCAGTGGGATGAGGGTGATTGAGGCGGGTCTGTGGCATTTTCTCTTGGAATGCCGAGCCAGAATGAAGTGATTAATTAAACAGGTGTTCTCGGAGGGAGAGTATGTGTGTTCTGGGGGTGAGCAGGTCCTAGGTGTTAATAATGTAACCAGCTTTGCACCGCGACGCCCTTATCGCTTTGCGAGCACCGTTTTATCTGCCTTCCGTGGCCACAAAGGCATGCCTGTCGGGAACGGTGTCGCTGTCAGGGCGGAGGCAGAGAAATGGTCCCTTCATCTGGAGTTTATCCACTTTGCTCTGCTCCAACCCCCCTCCTCCGTTTCTTCTCTTCTTCAGAAGGAGGCAGAGTGCAAGCAGCGGGTGGATTTAGAAAGTGCGTTGTAGATTAGGGCACTTTTATCTGTGCGCAGCAAATCTTCATATTGATAATTATTTCAGCAAGCTCTGCACCCAAAGCATTATGTATTAATGATTTTTAGCTTTGAATGCAGCCAAGAGTAGTCTAAATAATATTCTCTCAGCCCTCTGCTGTTTTTACGATTATTCTCTCATTGGAAAGTTTCTGTCAAGTTTTTAGTATGTTATTTATTCTGATAGTGTGCTTTTAAAAAATGATGGGTTGTAAATCTTTTCATTTGTTCACTTTCTCTTCCTAACAGAAAGAGCTGGTTAATAAGACTGACTGCCCAAGGATGTGTGCCTACAAACTGGTCACAGTCAAGTTCAAGTGGTGGGGCCTGCAGACCAAAGTGGAGAACTTCATCCATGAGGTTAGACTGACACAGTTAAACGACACAGTCACTTATCTTGTGTCATGAACTGTAGACCAGGTCTGAGAGGCAATACTGTGCTCCTGGACTGTCTGACTGACCATGACTAGTGCTGGGTGTTAATTTAGCACTGTTTTTTACTCCTGCTGTAAATATATCATGATGGTGGTCAGATGCATTAAACATCAGTGTGATTGTTCTAACTTCATTTTACATTCATTTTCTATATTGTGAATATAAATCTTGAAAGATACTGCTCTTACTGATACTGTGATATCATTTTTAACTATGTTACCCACCCTGACTCCCTCAGCAAGAGAAGAGGATCTTCACTAACTTCCACCGCCAGCTCTTCTGTTGGATTGATAAGTGGGTGGAGCTGACTATGGATGACATCCGGCGGATGGAGGCAGAGACGCAGAGGGAGCTGGATGAGGTGAGTGCATGAATAAACAACATTAGATATGTTGAACAGACGAGGAGCATGCTGGTGTGATCAAATAGAGAGCCTGCTGGAAGAAAGCTTGTTTTGTTGTGCTGGATATTTTGAAGTAAAGTATCTTTTTATACCCACATGTAAAAATCTATTCCCTTGGTTTGGCAGATCAACCATTTAATTTCCTAGGTTAACATTGGCATTTGCTATTTTTTTATAGCATGAGTGCTTTCTGTTTGTTTGTGCAGTCCTCATTGTTTGCTCTCTATTTAAATTGTTTCTTCTAATTCTTAAAAATATTTTTAATGTATATGTTAAACCATACCTTTGTATTTATCGTGTATATACTGATGATGATACTCATCATTATTTCCTAATGACTTATTTTGTTTTATATATAAATAATATACTTACTTATACTTTTATATTTCCTAAAGAATAACATGAGAATTTTCTAACTTTTCTCTGTTGATGTTTTTGCAGTTTAATCACTTCCTTGCCTGTTGTATTTTCAGAATAAATTTAGGAATGTATAATTAAGAACAGAGAAAGACAAACTCAACATTTAGTAAAATCTTGTCCATGGTTACCTAGTCCTATATGCCTATACAGGCTTCCTAATAACCCATTTCTGTGATTTACTGCATCTTGATTTTTGCCCAGATACGTAAGCAGGGGTCTGTGCGAGGTACAAAGGCTGCAGACGAGTAGCCAGGCCAGGTGTAGGTCTGAGTGTTGCTGCGTAAGTTCTCACTGGTAGAGAGACCAGCCTCGTAGATGCTTTTTCTGCTCACTGTGGGCTCCCTGTGTTGCTGCACATTTATGCTGCCGTCACTCTGCACTCTTTGGTGTTGTGAAAGGGCTCTTAGTCCACCACATCTATATGTGCACATTTGCGTGTGTGCATGCTTTCACAAGCAACTCCATAACTCACTCTGAATTAGTTAATCAATAACAGCAGATTTCAGAGAAATATGACGTATGTGCTAGGTCGTTAGGTGTTTTGCTGACCCAGAGAAAACCTCCTACTGTGGTTTAGCTTTGGTTGTGTGTGCATACACATGAGTATATGCGAGTGCCTTGTCCTCTGGATATATCCAGACATCTGGGCAAACTTTTCTCAGACTCACACATGCTATTTTTTAAGAGGTGGCCAGCAGTTTAAAAACATACACAGAAGGCCCGCTCAAGACTAGTACCTGCAATCCAGAGCCTCCCCATAGAGGAGTACAAGCCAGAGAAGAAAAACAGTCCTCTTTTAAATCACAGGCTTTAATTTCTGTGAATCACATTCTCTGTAAAACCTTACTGCTGGTTTGCTCTTGGAACCGCTCTAAATATCAGTCTGGGAGCTTTTGGCCGTACAAGGAGAAAAAGGGAGGAATCTGGGCTGGACTGGCCAAAGTGGGCCCGACTCAGACATTCCTGGCTTACTACCAACATACAGCATTTTCTTCTTTGCTGCCCCCCCCTTCACATCTCGCCCAATTCAGCATGTGTTTCCCATTTTCCCTTGGAGTAAGTAAACAGGCGGGTGCCATCAAAGAGGACTGTGGTGAGGAGGCTGACGAGGCCCGAACCTCCAGGCTCAGGGGTGAGCAGGGTCACAGTTGGACTGAAGGGAACGACACAGTGGGACGGTGGCCAAAGCCTACACGCAGACACCGCCGCTCGGTTTCCTGACAAGACGGCACTGGTCCGGTGATGTTCGTGTAGAAGGGGGAGGCATGAGAGAAGGAAAGGGCAAGAAGGGGGGCTTCAAGATGGCTCCTTTTTTCTCATTAACATACAAATGGAATTCTGCAGTTGAGAAGAAGTCTGTGCTGTGATTGAGAAAAAAGGGAGGGAGGATGGGCAAAAAGGATGGAGAAGTGGGAGGGTGAATCCTCTTGCCATTTCATCAGATCTGTCTATTCCTCTGTTTAGAGCCACTGTTAGTTTGAACTGTTCCATTAAGGTGTTCGGCTATCAGATTCTAACACTAATTGACTTTCCAAAGCCATCAGCCTCAGGGTGGGAGAATTTGAAAGTGATGCTTTTATCTACCTAGAAGACAAACAAGGGGCTTGATAGGGACCGTTGGAGCAGATTGATTTTTAAGCAAAGGCTGAAGATTTCAGTTTGCAAACGGACATTTGTTGTATTTTTAATGGTTTATGATGCAAGAAGTAAAATCTCAAGTCACACGTGGTGAATACAAATTTTTGTTTCAACATGCTGGGTGTTCAGCGGCACGCACTGGTGAAGGCTCCCACTGAATTCAAGCATCAGCTGAACCTGCTCTCACCTGTTTAGCTTACATTAATCTAACTAACACTGTGTTTATTTTCCTCTGTTTTCCCCCGCAGCTACGCAAACAGGGTGAAATACGAGGAACCAGCGCTGCAGACGAATGAAAAGGCAAAGGATTTTAAACACCCACGGTGACAGCGTCGACGGAGACTGCTAAGAGGGCTCCTTTGGTGCTACTTTTTACCTGAACCGATTCAGGCAGTGGAGGGAGGGAGGGGAGGGGAGGGGTGGGTGGGGTTGTTGGGGGTGGGGGTGGGGGGGTGGGCTCTGCTACCTGCAATCAATAGAGCAGAAACCTGACTTGCACCCAATCATAGACATTCTATACACTGAGGAATTGATTTCTAGAAACCAACACGATGCTAACTGATAAGGCTCTGGTTAATTTTGATCTCCTGGGCAACGAAAGGCCAGCTATCAGCGTCATGTTATTGACGAGACCCAGCCTTCTGGAGAGATATGAAGAGGAGCTACTCGCAGTAGAGATACATTTTCACAAATTCATGGGCTTGATTCCACAGTGGCAGGTGTTGGACCAAATATTTCCTCTGTATTATTTAGATTTTCCTTTTTTTTTTTTTCCTTTTAAAGTTAAAGTTATCTCCAAAACATTCCCGTCAAGATGATGCCCTGTCTGACCTCTCTTTGTCTCCTCCTCAGTTTTAACTGTACGCACTGTGGCTCGGTGGTTTGCATTCCCGGGCATGAGTCTGTCTGTTTGTCATACTCATGTTCCTTCCTGCCACAGTCTCCATTAAGAGATTACTAACACCCTTGGCGCCTTGGCCCATTGTAATCCTCCCCCCATCACCCCACCTCACCCAAAGACCTGCATCTTATTAACACTGACAATCATGCCCGTACAGGTATTCACTCTCACTCACATACAGATTGAACAAAAACACACACATATACGTCGCACACACGAGGATACACATGCAGATTCATTCTCACATTTACACACACTCGCAGGTGTGGATGCCTTTGTGGTGACTGATCTCTTAAAAGCTCGAGCTGGGCAGATCCATGCAAGCTTGCTCAGCTTAAGGATGTTACTTTGGAAGTGTTTACAGCTCTCGCTGATTTCCTCCTTTTGTTTTTTTCTGTCATCTCCACACATGCACGCAGACTCACACTCCCTATTCTGAAGACATTCGCACATAACATACAACACAGCATTTCACCTCCTTAACAGATGTCCCCAGAGAAAAAAACTGCACTGAAAAACAGCCACAGATGGTGCTACACCCCTCCAGCCTCTGTCACAAGCCAAACTGCACCGCTCGCCCCACCTCACTCGGCCCACCCCTGAGGTCTGTCTCGCTCATCTGGATCTCCGAAGGAGACCATTTCCAAAAGGCCTCTTCCTCTGCTTCGTTCTAGGTGTGTTTACAGATTCATAACAGCCTTACCAGTGCCCAGTCGACACCAGCAGTACACATTATCTGCCTTAATCTCCCCGACCGTTGTACCTATCGTACCTCTGCTGCCAGCTATTGCTCTAGCTACCTCCTTTTGTTTCTGACTGGCAGTTTCTCTGACACCTAAAGCTTGGCGCTAGCTATTAGCTGCTACTTGTTAGGAGTAAATCATGGCAGACGGAGCTTTATGAGCAAAGTTGTCTGTGATGACTCTTTATTTTCTTTGTTGGGGGAATTGTGCTCTGTTCCCTTCCTGTTTCCTGGTATGCGTCATAGCACCTGAGCATGTTGCGGCCAGAACAGCCTGTGAGCTGTTGTCGCTGCAAAGGGTTGCAGATTGACATGTTTGCCTCAGATCAGCCATTTGATGGATATGCCATATTAATGACTCTGGACTCTTTAGCTCTGCAGTGCACTTTCTCCCTACGTTTCAGAATCATGTGGCACTGGCCTACAGTGTTGATCACTAGTGTTACATGCACATTTAGTACAAGTGGTTTCCTCATTTCAAACCTCCTTTGAGTTTTTTTTTTTGTTTTGTTTTTTTTTTTGTTTTGTGGTGTCTTGATGCCTTAAATTGTGCGGCAGGAATTTGGGGTTTGTTTTTCGAGATCTGTTTTTCCATATTTTCCTTTCAAGACACAGATGTAATGAAATACTGTGGGTTCAAAGATCCTAATGTTTTTACTATCTGTCAACTGTAAGAGGGAACGCAATCACTTCCTCGGTAATGGATTATTGGCATGTCCAAAGAGTGTGAATGGATTTCTGATATGTTTACATGAACTCAGCATTTGTAGGCTGGTAACATAGGAAAATTGGGAAGGAATTATCTGAGGCATCATCTTTCAACAACAAAATCTTCTCAGGTGAACAATAGGGCACGAGGATCTTTTTTTGATGTAGTTGCTCGCGAATTGCCACAAACAATTGACTTCCTTTCGCCATGGCCTTTTCTGTGGGCAGTGTGGTAATTCTCTCGCACTGTAAAAGACAGCCAATTGGTCTTTGCCACTGTACTGGGATTGTATGCGTATGTCTGAAAGAGCAAAAACAATTGGTCTTCAGTGTAATCAATGTGTCCAAGTCTGTCTTGATTATTCCTGCTGTCTGTGTAATAGAGGACCCGGTGGGTAAAGAGAACAACCTAAATCAGTGGTTTACCATCTGTCAAGACAGCGACATGGGGGGGAGAGGAAGAATTCACAAAGCAACTGTACAGTCTTATCCTAATTTATGAAATCTACAGCTGTTTAATTTCTGAACTGCTTGCTTTTAAATGTTTCTGATCAGCTTTTTGAAATTCAGGGGACGTGGTAGTGAATGTATGACATTTTGTGCCTTTTCTTTCTGTAGATCTTTTTGTGTGCCATTAAGTCTACATATTGTATCTAAATATCGAATAAATTTTGTCTGGAAAATACCTTTTGAGATTGCTTCCATTTTATACAGGTGGTTGTTTGGAGATTCAGGCTAACTTTAAGAGAATGTCGACCTACTTCCTTGGTCCTTGGGTCATATCATCTCACTAGCAAACATATAGATGCACATACTGTTAGTACTTTATGCTAAATATAAATCACTGTCTTGAATAATAAACAATGCATTTTACTGTGGGTCAAGTTTCATCTTGACTTCATTTGGAGTATCTCAGACTGAGTACTACTTCTCTACTGTAAAATGCACATCAGACAGAATAAACATCCCTTCAGAAAAGTTACTGTTGACTCCAGCGTGGACTAGACTTTGAGTGACCCGCAGGTCAGAGGAGTCGCACAATAACAGCGGAATCCGTGCTAAAGAGCAGGAAGAGCCGCCAGTCTGCTGGCTGAGATATCCGCCTTTTTTTTTTTCTTTCCTTTTTTCTTTTTTTAATTGTTTGCGGAGGAATGGTCGCATGTGCCTGCTGCAAGGAAACCAGTCATATCTGCCCCAGAACAAGCAAATAATGCTGTTTCTAAAAGCGGAGACGGGCAGACTCGCCCACACACCTCCTGTTAAGTGGCAGCTCGCGGTAGTCTACAGTAGGCATGCATCCATCCATCCATGTGTCTCCCTCCTAGAGAAGATGAAGGGACATGTCATGAGTGAGCCCCTGTCATTTAAATAGATGAGGCAACAGATGAAGACAAGAAATGAATCTCAAAGGGAGGCTCAAGGCTTGACACAGCAGGACATCCGGGCGCGCTGCCGAAGAAAGACTCGATGTTCAGCGCTAAAAACACTTTGTGATGGCCAGGACGACCAGCTTATTGCTTCAGTACATAAGCAGAAGTGACTAAAATCTTAAATGGTTCCAAATGAATGGTGTTGGCATCCAACACTTTGGGAAAAAAAAAAACAACAAAAAAAAGCTGTACCTCTGTTTGTCACACCACATGGCTGAGTTTCCTGCCACACACTGGGGTGAGAGCTTCTCTTTTTGGAGGAAGTGGCACAGTGATTTAGCTCTAAGTTCTAAACAGTGTTTGTGTGTGTGTGTGTGTGTGTGTGTGTGTGTGTGTGTGTGTGTGTGTGTGTGTGTGTGTGTGACCTTCCCCTGGGGC
>JAOXYL010000086.1:8240950-8262625 GCA_028564955.1 Terapon puta
TGTGTGTGTGTGTGTGTCACTGTAAGCACACAAGAATGTCAGGACATCTCATTGGGCCGCAAATTGAGAGAGAGGAGGAGGACATAGTAGAGATAGCCTTTGAAGAGGGCCATTGAGAAGTCATTAGGGTAATGATAATTGGCGTGGTGAATAAGCAAAGAGAGAAAAGGGGGAGGAGAGTATGTGCATGTGTGTATATGTGAGTGTGTGTGAGAGAGAGAGAGTGGGGGGGTTAACAGATGCAAAGAGGTGATACGTTACAAGTTAATTTGATTGACAGTCACATGTTGGCGGGTGATAGGGGGGAGCCCAGATGCGTTAGCGAAGTTTTGGATGAGTCCTTGCTCATTTTATGTGTATGTTAAAAAGAGACAGATTGTGTGTGATACAAAGAGAAGCGATAAAGAGAAAGCGTGTGTTTTGTCTGTGTTTGTGTGTGTGTGTGTGTCACCAGCTCCACTCCCTGTGTGAGGAGCAGTAAAGCCTGTCCCCTGGTGACTGGGCCTGCTTGCTGGGTGACAGATAGCCCAGGGAGAGAGGGGACACCAGGCTGTTTAGCTGATAATTAAGGGGGTTTTATCTTAATTTGAGCTGTTACTCTCTATCCTCTCCTGTGATTTATGAGTTGCCGGCCCAGCCCTGCTCCCCTGCTCTGCCCCTTAGCATTGGGAACAAGACAAAAGAACCTCTTCCCTCCGTACACATTTAACACACACTCATACACAGTGACAGAGGAGGGATTTCAGGTCCTTTAAGTAGGTAAAGTTCCAATACTATGCAGTAAATATACATGGGCACAAGTACAAGCAAATTGAAAATGTACTTGGAATTATTAGCAGAAGTATTCGAAGTAAAAGTGCTCAAAGCCTCTTTTGTGACTGATATATCATTATTTATATCATCGGCTTATTATTACCAATGCATTAACGTTACAGCAGGATTTCATGGATATAGTTTGCTGAGATTTGACCTCATTTTGAGCATTTTTTTGTAGACCTGCAACCAGTGATTATTTTCATTATGGATTAATCTGATGAGGATTTTTCAGTTCAAAGTGACTCCTTCACAGTGCTTTGTGTGTCCAACCTATAGTCCAAAACTTTAAATTATTGCAAATCTATCAAACTTATTAAAAGGAAAAGCAGCAAAGTTTCAATTCCCATGCATCTTGTTAAAAGGTTATCAATTACCAATCAGTTTTCTGGTGATAGACTAATAATATGCTGTTGGGTAGTTTTATGCTAGAAAGCATCAGATTTTATGAGGTCCTAATATGGTTTGTGTGCTAAAATCTTATTTTGCAAACCAATGAATTAAATCTGTCAAATACGTGTAGTGAAGAAAAAGTGCAACATTTCCCTCTGAAATGCTGTGCAGGAGAGGCACAAAGTGGAGTGAAATGAAAAGACTCAAGTATCTCAAATTTGTACTTAAATACAGCACTTTAAGCAAGCACTGACGTTCTATCACTGCTCAGATGTTTCTCAACGTACATGTAGGCGTGCACCGTGCAAACTCTGAAGCGCCAACACACAAACTGATAATTATACAAGGCCCAAGGAATACATTTACACATTAGTCCTCAAAGGAGAACAAAAGCTCAAATATATCAGCACACCGGCTGATTGATATCTGCCTGCAGTGGTTCAGCAGCTCTCACTTATGGCCTTTATTCTTCTTGCCAGACTCTGCTGGTAATGAATCATATGAGAAAAGGGGCTGAAGCTTTAACCTCTCACCGGCTGGCCCAGGAGAGACATACAGAGCCGTGCAGGATTGAGTTCCTGCGAGGTGGAGTGACCGCAGGCAAGAGTTAACTCGATCTTCAGCTGGGTGGGGTACAGGGTGAAGAGGAGGCAGGGCGGAGGAGTGGGGTGGGGGTGGGGGGGGCGGAGGGGGGTAGCACAGGCAAACAATGCGAGCCACTGTTCTCAACCTATCACCCCCTGGGGTCACGGAGGAGAAGACATGCTAGTGCAACCTCATCTCCTCCAGTCACCTCTCACATAAAGGCCGGGGATTTCTCCAGTGCCCCGGCTCGGATGTTGTTTTTACCCAGATTGTGGGTAGGTCTTTTGGCCAGGCGTGTTTCAGGCTGCCGCGGTAATAATCCCACAGGTATTTGGCTGGAGGGAGGGACCTTCACACCTCTGTCAAAACGGCAGAGGACAAGAGGAGTGTGGGCATTCTTGCGGGTGTGTGAGCGAAAACGTCATTCCCTTTGTCCTGAGCTGAGTTGTTTTTTTTTTCTTTTTGTCAAAACTTTTCCTGTTAGTCTACATTCAGGAGATATTTCTACAATTATTAACAGTCGCAGTTTCTAGGACTTTGCCTCGTGACTGTCCTGTCTCTACATATGTCAAAACAAGAACTAGTTTGACAAAATAATAGAGTTAAGTAAAACACCTAACACGGGAGTTTCTCTGTGAAGCAATCAATGGATGCTCTGCTCTCTGCAGACCAAAACTCCGACATAAGTCAGGAAACGAGAAAAGCATGCGTGTGCATGTGTATGAGACTTTGTGCGATGAGATGTACAATAGGGATAGGTGTTCACTACTGGAAGTTCTCCCATTGACCCCTGACCCTTGTGAGTCAGAAACTTGTTTGTGTTTCCAAAAGCGCCTCCTCCTTTGCTCTTATCTCTCGCCTGGATGGGGGGAGGGAGGGCTGCAGTGGAAGTCGTGGTTTCAGCCAAAGGCACGGAGTCTTCTCAGGGCATGAAACCTCATCTGTCCCCTCCTCCTCCATCCATCTAGGCTCTTAACTTTCACCCCTGACCCCGTCACACCCTCCTCTGGGCTCCAGCAACAACAAAAGGAGGAGATTAGGGAAATCGACAGGCTAGAGGGGATTACTGTAGCCCTTTTCATCTTGGGCAGCGCTCACAGTTGACACAGTCTGTTAGCAGTACTTCAACTTAATCTGAGTGCAGTTTGCTTTTTAGTTCGTGTACTTATGTTAGCCGCCGTTTGTACATAGACTTAATTGTAGTGAAATCCGCAGAAATAACAGAAGCCGTCAGTTTTGTGCGCTTCGGGCATGGTGCTACCCGTGTACATCACCAACATTAATAAACACAACCACATGCAGCACACATGTGTGAGTGAAAGGCTTAGCTGAAGGAAATGTTGACATGTATTTGTTACTTTCTGTCAACATCAGAGGCTGCCTTTGATGAGCAGTGCGCTGTCTCTGCAGAGCCATCAAACCCAGACAGGAAGTGGAGAGCCCCGACAGGAAGCCAGTGGATTGAGTGACAGGTGGGCTGCTGGCCTCAGCCCAGCAAAAAAATGGCCTCTGAGCAACAGTGAAGAGCGGTCAGCTTCATAGCCGTGTTAACAGAAGTTATTGCTACAGTGGCACACAGGCCATAAAACTTCAACTTACTGAACACTTGGTCGTGGCAAAACTGCCAGCGAGTCAGCGGGTGAGTAAGGTGAAGAACTGTAATCTAGGATAAAACGTATTTCCTCCCCCCCGCTGAAGCTTCCAATTTATGCACACCTGTGCCTTTTAATTATAGTAAAGTCCTTTTTCCATCCACCTCCCTTTCTTAGTCTCCCTCCCCCTTTTAGCCTGGTGAAGCGCCCCTGAATCGCCTCGGTTCTCAGAGTCTGGCAGCAAGTCAAAACTATGTGCTCGACCCTCTAGAAGCACGTCTGCTAACCGTTAAGCCGTTTAGCTCCTAATACCAACAACAAACACTCTTTCTGTGCTGGCCCTGGGCACAGAGCACAGTGAGCTGCCTGTGAGAGAGGTCAGACAACTCTATAATCGGACTCTACCCATCTGCCCTCTGCTCTCCCACACTGAGCAGCAGGTTGGGCTCCTCGGCAGGGGACTAAGTGGGACACAGGGACACAGATGCCCATTGACACTGCACCATTCATGGAGCTTAAGCCCCAGCGTAGCCACCCAGTGATCTCACAATGAGCAAATCATTTAATGATGTGGTATTTGTGAGCTCGGCTCCCGTGTGTGCGTACAGTACCGTGTGTAGCACTTACGAGTGGGAGTGGGAGTGTGGATGTGTGAGAGTCGGTGTTATGAACATGCATAATTGTGTGTGGAGAGGTGTGTGTGTGCCTGTATATTTATGAAGTGCTAGTTCAGACATTTAATTTGCCACAGCCTAGTGAATGTGCAGAGAGGCGTCTCAGTAGATGTGTGCTGTCACCACCCTCTCCACCCCCCTCTGCCTCGCAGCATTCCTTCTCCTCCACAAGTCTCCCACCCTCATTCGACTCTTCTTCCACGCTCCCTCCCTAAACCCTGCCCCCGCTCCCCTGTTCCTGCACCCCATGCTGGGGCTAATTTTAGAGCTTCTTCCCTGGATCCCAGCATCCAGCTGGAGGTGTCTCTCCACCCCTGCCTCGCTCAGGAGCATCTCTCATGGATCTGCTCCACCGAGCGCTCCAACACTCCTCCGGGGCATGTAAAAGGTATGCTGGAGGGGAGGTGGAGCACTGGGGAAGGTTAGCTCAGCGCTCTATGCTCTTTAACCATACCAAGGTGCCATGGTAACAGGAATCTACTTCTCTGATGGGTGATTTTCTCATTCTTTTTCCATTGTTTTTGTTTTTTCCACTTCTGTACCGTTCACCCTATTCACTGGAAGACTGCTGTTCACCGCTCAGGAGTGTGAGCTCGCAGGTGATTGGCTAAGCAGAATCCCTGGTGGTCTATTAGGAGTTAGAGAGTACACCAAATAGTGTGGTGAACACAGTTTGAGGCAGCTTTCTGTCAGACAAACTGAAATGGGACACACACAGCTGCACAAATACACAGAGCAGAGCACAATTTACAGACATGCATGGGTGTCTCCACTAAATGTGCGCTAACTGGAATAGTTTCTCTGGGTAAAGTGCTGTAATCTCAGTGCTACTCTGTGAGCGTAATCCTCAAGAATGATTTATTTGGGAAAAGGGAGCTCTGGTGTTTTCCCCCAAATTACAGTCTCCAGCCTGATTGTAAACGATTAGCTATCAATGAGTAAAAGTGAGTTTTTGAGAGAAAAATCCATGATAACTTAGGACTGAACAAAAGATGAGTCTCTGCACCTGACGGCTGTATTGGGTAACAGTGATTTCCAAATACAGCTGGTGCTGATGAAGTAGAGCTATGCGATGAGTTCTTCATCAGTCAGTTTGCATTGGTTTGCTCAGTTTTCAATTTTTCAATATTTATTTTGATAAAAAATTATATTTAGCCCAGATTTTTCACTTCAGATTTGTTGTAAAACACATGGACATGGTGGATGCATTCTAGTGCAAATATACAAACAACAATATTTTGCACACTGTGAGTTTTGTTCTTTGTCTCCTGTTTGATGTTAGCTAACACAGAGAGGCTATGCCCTAAAAGAAGAGAGGAAAATGGGACAAGTAAATCTAATGCTTTCCTCGAATCGAGCTGCTTTCGTGCTCCCACTATTCTTTTGTATCACAAACTGTAATTGTAATGGGAAGTGTTTTACCAGCAGACAACAATGATCTCAATGACCGCTGCGCTGCCTATAAAAAGCAGCAGCAGAAAGTTACAAAACAAACTGGGCAATGTCTCACTTTGTCGTCTGTCCGCCTGGATTTGCTTTCTTGTTGTTGTTTTTGTCCTAGCTTTTGGGCCAAATCCTTACATGTAGGCGTTCATTCAACTGCTCTAACAAGCCTACTGGGGCATGAGCAGAGCTATCTGTGGGACATGAATCGGACCTGGCCAAGGGCACAAATCACAGAGAGAGAAGAAGAGAGACCCTGACAGCAGAGGGCTGCGGCTCAGCTTTCTCCCTCCTCCCCTTTGCTCCTTGGTGGATTTTCTGCTTTTCCTGCTCTCTGTGCTGCCGTCGAGAGCTGCGTTGGCTTGTTAAAATTAATCTCTATGCATGACAAGGGAAGAGGACAGTTGTTTCTCTTGCCGGGACTGCTTTGAGCTGCGCTGAGGACTGGTGGATTTGGCCTGTGTGTGTGTTTGTGAGTGTGTGTGTGTGTCGTTTTGGACGGAGCGGGGATGTGATTCATCATGTGGTGGTCAGGCGGACTCAACAGGCGTAACCACAGCCAGCCACACCAGGCCATCTGAGACCATGCAGCGCTGAGGCATGGCTGCTCTCTACACACAGCATCGCTCTAAACACCCCAGGGAGGCAGCAGAGGTGGCGTGTGAAACACACACCGGGGAAAGACTGGAGGGAGCATGAGCTCAAATATGTGTGCGTTAACTGAATGCAGCTCTATGTGTGTGTGTGTGTGTGAGTGTGTGAATGTATTTGTATTTTTTCCTCAAACATGCATGCTTGTGGAAATCAGCGGTTGTGGGGGGATAGAACAGAGTCTGAAACAATTCTGAACATGCTGTCGTGCTTTCTTTATGTCTTTCTTTCCATGGTTCGCCTGTGGAGAAAGTTTCCGGCCGTGGCCGAGGCCTCAGGTTCCTCAGACAGAGGGGTGAGAGAGAGGGGGGGAGAGAGAGAGAGAGGGGAGAGGGGCTGTATTTCTATCCCTTCTCTCTCTCCATTGCTCTATCCCTCTCTCCCTCGCTTTCTCCCTATGGATTGAGCTGAAGGACATGTCACCACAACAGGGCACTGGATGAGACAAGCCCACATCTCTCCCTCCCTCCTTCCCTCCCCCTCAGCCTCCCAACTTCCTCTCGCCACACACTCATTCTTTTTTTTCCTCCCCTTTTTTATTCTGTCCCTGCAAACACAAACACATAAACAAACTCAATTAGCTAATGACACTGGCCTGGCCATTGGGTGGTCCTAATTAACGTTTACTGGCTGCCTGATGTCAGCTCTCAGGCAGTGATTAATAACTAGCCCCCTACCAGCACAAACACACACACAGACACACACACACACAACATGCAGGCTGTAAGCACAGAGTTGAGGGGTGTCGCTTTTTTCATATTATGATATGACCATGCAACTGTTTAAGGCAGTGACGACTCAACATGCGCCAGTTGGCTGCAAACCAAACCTGTTTTTTTTTTTTTTTCAAATAGTAGACAAGCACTCCTGAGAGGTGGAAGCTGTAATATGATCATTAAATCCTCTGTGCTGTAAAACAGATTAGAGCCAGAGGGGAGTACGGTGGAGTAGTAAGAGGCTCAGTCCAAACATACCGGACCCAGCAGACAGTGTGTGAACAGGCCCTGTGGAGCTCTCCTCAGGAAAAGGCTGCTGTTTAGCTTGTAAAGGGTCTGTTGGGCTTGCAGACTCCCCGCGTGTGACGCACTGTCTCGATGAGGGAAAGTCTAACAGGAAAGGCAGTCTAAAAAAGGTCCCTGTGCAGCGAGGGCCCAAGGTACGTTTTCTTTGGCCCTCTCCTCACATTTTTTGCACTTGTTTTTCCAATTTGCTTAACTACAGTTCAATGGTTTTCGGATTTGCAGATTGCTGCACGGTTCCTCTTTTAATTCCGGTGGTAGGAGCTGTGTTTTTTTTATTGCCATTGTGGAGCATATACAGTCTTTTTTTGGCATGAGTCCCACTCGCCTGTCCCTGGCCCCACTCCCCCTGTGCCACTCTTGTGTCCTTGTTGTCCATGAGTTCAACCCGCAGTTGGTGCACAATCCCCCAGAGCGGCCAAGAGATTTCTGGTGATAAAACGGCATCGCACCTGACCCAAAGACTCCATTTGTTTGTGTGTGAGTGTTTGCATGTGTGTGTGTGTGTGTGTGAATGTGAATGAGGTCAGTTGGGAGGGTGGACACAGCAGTGACAAGGCTTCATATGTTAATATGCTGCACATGTGGCTCTAGCATTGGAGGGCTGTGGTGGTCAGAATTACCCCCTACCCATTTCCACCCCATCCCATTCATCCCCACTGAATGTGGCTCTCCATTCACGCTGCTTTCACAGAGGAGGGAGGGAAGGTGGGGGGAGCAGGGGGAGGAGGCGGAGGGACGGTGGTCTCAGAGGGAGAGAGGTGGTCTTTCTCTTCTCCCTGGCTCACAGAGAGAAGGAAAAACAATTGGTGTGCAAATGGATGCCTCTCCCTTATTCCTGGATGACCCGCCCCTCCCTCCCTCTGTCCCCTCCCTCCATCCTCTTCCTCCATCCCTCCTTTTCTGCACTCTCTGGATGTTTAGAAAGAGGGGCACAGTGGAGAAGACTGCTATTGGCTGAGCATCTGTGTAAAATCTGAATAAATAAAATTGTGGAGGGTGTATCTTGTGGGTGTGTGTTTATACTGTTTGTGTTGTTTCTTATGCGTTTGTATGTACTCGTATGTGTGTGTGTGTGTGTGTGTGCGCGCGCACGTCTGTCTGTGTGCTGGCTTGCCTGTCAAAGGAGAAAGGCCCCCAGTGTCCTCTGTAATTTTCATAGGTCAGAACTGACAATGGCCACTTTGATAGAGAAGCTGTGGAGATGTAAATCAGCCAATGGAGGGAGACAAAACAACTGTCCTCCCACTGGCCCCCACACCCAACCAAAAAAAAGGGGAATTTGGATTTAAAAGAGTGAGAGAGGGAGCAAAAGAAGAAAGAGAAAGAGCAAGAAAGACATCCCTTCTGCCTCTATTTTGATGATAGTCTCCTTTTCAGATTCCCAGTGTCTCGGTGTTGCTGAAGCAATTGGTGGTGGTGCTAGACGCGAAGGAGGTGGGGGAGCAGCGAAGGTTGCGGTGCTAAATGAACTATTTTAGTCAGTACGCCTCATTCTTGGGAAAGTTTGGAGCATCTTCCCTATTGCCTGGCACCTGGAGTGGGTCGCTGGGAAGCAGGACAATAGCATTGAGGTTGGTGGGTCGTCGGAGCACGGTCCTGCTCGGCTCCAGACGTGGACACGCTCCAGGCCTCCCCTAATCCCATCACTACAGCAGCCCCGGGGCTGAAAAGACCCTCTGGAGAGGGCGGGAAAGTCTCCAGCAGCAGTCACATTAAGTATATGCCCCTGTAGGATATGTAAATAAGCCTATATGAGAACCTCTAATAAAAAGAGATTGAGTGCAAGCGTGAGTGTGCGCGTGAGAGACAGAGAGAGGTCAGGGGCTCGAAGCTTGTCGAGGGTTGCCTGTAAGTGGATCACGGAGGGCGCATGAACATGATTAAGTCGTGAGCAAACTTGGGGAAACAAATTAGAGAGGGAACAAACATGCTTACAACTTGATAAGCACCGATTAAAGTCATAAAGATGCCACAAATAATGGATGGGTGCCCATGTGCGCTGCGGGCCTGGGGGCATGGAATCTACCCAGTTTACGCAGGAGGATGACAAATTGCTTATACATGTGTGACTCCAGCTCAGGACATGAATGGGCTTGAGGGAGGCTCGACGACGGTAGCGTGTAGTCGCTTAGCAGGCCATGCTTACGTATACATCTTCATACCACATAGTTTGCACACGCAGAGAGTGTGACAACAGGGCGGGGGAGAGACGTTTCACTTGCCTCCGCTAATGGTTGTGGTCACTGTGCATGGTATGTGTGGAGGAGGTTTTTTTTTTGAGAGAGAGTAGAGCTGCAGGGCTGTGCGGATGCCTCAGAGTGTGAATGAGCAGTGAGGCGGTCAGTCAGACAGACAGTGGTCAGAGATAAGCAGATGAAAGCCCTGGGGATGGCTGGTGGGAGAGAGATTGATCCATCAAAGTCTGCAGACAGCCTCTGTGACATTTGATGCCAAACTCATGAAAACAGCACGCTGATGGTTAAAGAATGTTTAAAGCAAGGTGTGAAAGCAACGCTGAAAACAAACCTTTGCAGTCGCTTTTTAAGATTTTTTTTCTGTTGTCTTTTGTCGCCTGAGTGAGGAAATAACTCCTTTTGTTTACAAACACATTTTGCTTAATGTGACAGTGATTTGAAATGAACAGAATCACCCCATACTGTTTTATTATTGTAAATAAGCAAATATCTCACTCTTTTAAGGATTTCAGACCTAATTATAGATTTAATAAGTTGTTGATCAAACATTTCTTGACTAAACTTGGGTGAAAGATTTGAGAAGTAAGCTGCTGTAGGAGAAATGACTTGTAATTTCACTTTTGGTTAGCTTTATGGATTTTACCCTTGCTGAATATTTACATGGTTCATTATATGTGGAGCATGTTTCGTGACTCTGGGGACCATGAAATCCACAAAAAAAAAATTTAAATCCACATGGATTGGCAATTCCTATCCCAGACAGCAGTGATCTATTACGCGCTGAAGTACCAGTGGAGATACAAAAAAAAAGTGAATTTGCCTTTTTTGTGTTTGTATTTGTTCTGAGCTTGTCTGTTTACTGTTTGCATGCATGGAGTACAGGCTGAAAACCACCAGCGGAAATTGCTATTAGATAATGAACTCAGTTCACCTCCAGTAGGTGCCAAACAGCCCGAGGGTTCAGAGCAGTCAAGTAACAACAACTCCTGGGTATACAGTGCAGCTGACAACAAGTACAGACCATTTTGGAAAAGGGCAACATACCTCATTAAAATGCACACCGTGATTGTACAGAGTGATGATTGAGTCATGGCACCGCTCTGTAAATGGTACAAATCCATATGAGGCTGTCACAGGGATATCATTTTATACTATTGATTCTATCTTTATGAGCAAAAACTTTATGGACTGCAGTAAAATGTTGATTTCAGCCATTGGGTATTATGACTGACCATTTTGGTCATTTAATGGCCCACATATTCACTCTATGGGACCCTGCGAGGGAGCCTGTAGTCACTCACTCCTGGCTGGTGTCTGTTGTGCAGGCAGTGTAGTTTTACTGGGGATGTGAGACTGGCAATGGGGAGCAGTGTGAGAGAGTTTGCTCAGAGCTCCTGTGCTGTGGGAGCGACACATCAAGACACAGAGAGCGCTCTGTTCCAGATATCTGAAGAAGAGGAGCAGGAAAACGATGGCACTGAGGAGTCATGAAAAAGTGTCTTTGTGTCAGAGGGTTGAAAAACAGCCCATTTAGAGTGGTCTGCCTATTAGCTGAACAAAGACAAGGGTCTGTCTCTGAAATCTGCTGCAAAGACTATTTAGTGTGTATACTGTATCAAGGGACAGCAAACAGGATCTTCTTTTTGCGCCCGGCTCTGGCCGCCCCCCATCTTCTTAGAAAGGACTCATCCTTTCTATGCATTCCTCCTGTGGGCCCAAGATCCTCTCTGGCCCCTTTCTCTCTCCATTCATCTTCTCATCTAAGCCTCTCTGAAAACACCAGCTTTCCTTGAGCAGAGGCTGCGGGATAGTTGCGTCTGTACATTGCACAAGGAGTGAGCCAAATCCAGCTAACCTAAACGTACTGTGTGATCTCCGTCGTCTGACTAAACTCTTACGACAGGGCCAGTGGTCGTTATGTCCCCCGCTGACCTCTTCTCCCTCTTAGCCCCTCTCTTCCATCCAGCTTTAAGTCACTTTAACATCGCTCATGACTCTTTTTCTCTACCTCCCCGCTCCGGCATGGAGCCATATATGACACTGCTTTGTCATTTTTTTGACACAGACGTGTTGTCTTAGAGGCCTCTAGTCAAAATGATTGTGTGGGACGCAGCTGCGGCTCTACATCCGCTTGCTCACCACAGGGCAGTTTGGTCGTGTCGCACGTTGTTTGTTGGCGCGTATGCGTGAGGCAAAGCAACATAACTGTTCTATCGGGCATGATAGTTATTTTGTAGGCATGTTGGGTGTGTCAAAACTCATTAAGTCACATGCTCTTATGCGTTGGGAAATAAAAATGGATCGTCTTTGCTCTTTGATGTAGTAGCATTAAGTATTTCATGTGTTGATAATCGAAACACACCGCAAAATAAAGGCTACCTGATATTAACACACAGAGATACAGTTTTTTAATTCACTGGTTTACCTGGGGCTGATATCAGTGGAGCTTCCTGTGCTGGAGGGAAATGTGACTCCACCTGTGCTGCTCGACTCGTGGATACCTGTGTTGGCTGATGCACTCTGACCTGTCGACCAGTGACCTGTGGCTTCCACCACCCATGCATCTTAATGTCACTCTGTTCATCGAATCACCTCTGACCCCTGGGTATTTCGGTTCAAGTCATTCTTTTCCTCTTCGTGATGAGGCAGAATTGTGCCTTTGGGAGTTGAGTAATGGGCAGACAGCACGGGAATGTCAGGCGAGCCAGTGTAAGGTTAGTGTGTATACTAGAGGTTGTTTGCCTGCAATTATCCTGCTTGTAAGTGATATTTACATTTCATTCCTTTGTTTGCATCTATGATATCTCCATATGGGCGTATTAGCAGTGATATAAAACGCTGACACAGAGCTGATCAAACTTGAATAGAGGGAGTTGGTCATCTCACCCAGATTACACCCTCTCAAAAGTTCACTAATGAACACATTAATTTGTTTAATCTGTACAAAATACCAAGTGTAAGAACAACAACTCACTGTTTGATACTGATAATGTCCCAGACTAGTTGTTGGTTGTTCTTTGCCTGATTTCAAACAGAAATGAAAAGCGTTCTGTAAGGCAGATATTAGATATTATATTGCCCATGGACAAAGTCAATCTACAGAAGCTGTCATCTAGAGAGTGAGATATAAATGCAAAAGATGCAATGAACTTATGATATGCAATTAGCAAGGTGTACACACTGTAGCTGACCATAAGTGAGGTATTCCACCACTAACTCATAAATATTTAAGTGCTCTTTATATTTCCCTATAACGCCTTAGAGGAAGCCTGCAGTCAGGAAATAATCATCATTAGGTGGCAAACGGTATAGGCAATCAATAGCTTTGCGTCTTATTGACACATGTTATTAAAGTCCCTTGAAACACTTTCTCAGCGTTGACAATTTCCAAGGAATTCTGAATGCGCCCCGTCTCTCTTTATCTTCATATTGAATGTTTTCCGCGTTAACGAAAAAAGGTTGTGCTTTGCTCGGGCGTCTCGCGAAACCATACAGCACAATGTGTATCTCTTCGCAGTCTAATTTTAAATCTTTGGCAAGCGTTCGGAGTGGGAGGAACTGGGTAGTCCATTCCCAGTCTGAGCACTGAGCTGTTTGGCACAGACTCCATCTGCTTGAATGTGTGTAGGACAGTATGGATTCATCCGAGGAATGTTGTACCGATGCCACGATCATATTCTAAGGGCTTAGGTCTAGACGTGGTATCTTAACAGAAAAGAAGCATAGAGGCGCATATATCCGCTTCAAGAGACACCCATTGTGTTTAGTGTCATTCGTCAGGAAATGTGGAGACAGAAAAGGAGACAATGAAACACAAGAGAATGATTTAAGTGAAATACAGAACAATCAGCAAATCCAGAGGCCAAAAATCGGATACAGTTCCCAGTCTAGGACAGCAGGAGTGAGTTATTCTGTGGACATGCGTTGCTTAGCTCCCTGCTGTATAATGCACTGTCAGGAGATGTCACAACCTGCGCAGAATAATCCATACAGCCTTTCCCCGGTGCATCTCCTCTGCTCCTCTCCCTTTTATTCACCTCCACCTCTCCTCCCCTCTTCTGTCTGGACCCTTCCTACCCATCTCCCACTGTTTGAGGACAGGCGCGAGAGTAATGGCAAGATGTAGCGAGTAAGAGAACGAGTGAAGGTGAGATCGAGAGTTTCCTCCTACAGTGACCGTATAGAACATGATGTGCACTTATGTGCTTTGTACTTTGCAGAGTTGCCCTTTATGCTCATAGATTTTCAGATGATGTTGGGAAGGAATCAATGGGACACAGCCAGTACCAGGAATGCAAGTCCATTGGAGGAAAGCTGCAGTTAGATAGTATTGGGAAATAGATTTTCTTCAGTCCCCCCTCCTCTCCACCACCACAGGCTCCACAAGCTTTCTCTTCAATACTCGCTGCAATTACTTCACAGTCAACGGAGAGAGATGGAGACTTGGCAAAGTAAATGTGTGTCTATGTGTTGTGTGCGCGCGTGAGTCAGACGGACCGTGGACGCGGGGTGATTTAATGTCTGTTGTGTAGGCGCATGCATCCAGGTGTTTGCTCTGGGAAAGGTGTGGACCGCTCATTCAACATTTACATGTATAACAACACAAGAAATCTCCCTCTTGTCAAATTCCATGCTTGTACAGGCATGTGGAAACGGACACACACGCAAGCATGCACACGCACACACACACACACACACACACACACACACACACACACACACACACACACACACACACACACACACGTTGCTTGTGTTTTATCCCCTCAGGAATCTGGAGGAAGGTGTCAGGTCTGTCTCTGGTCTATCTCTGGCTCCACACACAAGCTTCCCTGTCCTCCCTCTCTCTCTCTCTCTCTCTCTCTCTCTCTTTCCCTCTATTTCTCCTCCCCCTCTTCCTCCTCCAGGCTTCACTATTATCTCTCTCCTTCCCCATCCTCCCTGTCTTCCTCTCTCACCCCCTACCCCCCCCAATACACACACTTCTCCTGGCCTCCCTATCTCCTCTCTCCTACTCATTTCTCTCACTCTCCCATTCCCTGCCTCTCTCCTCTCCTCCCCCAGACCTCTCTATCTTCCCTCCTCTCCCTCATCTTTTTGTGTCTGCCTCTCTCATCCCCCCTTCTCCTCTCCTTTTCCCCCCCTCTCCTGTCCTCCTCCAGGTCTCTCTATCCTCCCTCTCTGCCTCTAATTCTCCGAGCCTCTCTTGCTCCCCGCTCGCTTCACTCTGCAACAATAAATTACGCACAAACTCAATGTACATCTCTTTGTTCTCCCCGCCAGATAATTCAATTCATTTTAGCCAGGCTCTGCATTCTGAATGATGAATGCATTGACTATGCAATTAAACAGGGCTATGCATTAAAGCGCTCCCAGTGAGCTCCCATACATGCACTGTGCGCACACACACTTCCTAAGACTAATATTCAAATGCAGCCACATCGCTGCAGAGAAGCGCTCACAGAAAAGTGCTTCACACGTTTTCACATGTTCTATCCTCATTATGGCATAAGATAGCAACCTGTTTTCACCTATTTTCACACATCCATTGATCTTCTGTCTGTCAAAATCACTGCAGGGGGCTGAATATTTCTTATTCCCATACCTGAAAGGACAAGGAAAAAAAAGTGCACATGTTGGAACATGGATGACAACTCCATGGCCTCCTTCCTACAGCGAGGCAGATGGAGGACTGTCTGCATACCATTTGGGGTTTACGGCACTTTACGGGGAGGTGTCCTTCCAGAGGTGACCCTACAGTCCTTGGAGCCATTGGCGGGCGGTTTCTCCTCCGTCCTCCATCTTCCTCTGTGTCTGTGGCTTCCTGTGGTGTGATTAATGTTTGCTCAACAACATCCTGTCTGCATACGCTTGCACTTGGCTGTCAAGACATGAGGGCAGTGTCAGTCAGCTGTCGGGACTGGATTAAATGGTGTAGGGCGGTGTTGGCGGGCCAGACAGGCTCGTGCCCAGGTGTGCGGTGTGTGAATGTTTGGTAATCAGAACTCTCTGGGGCCGAGCCGGAGTGATATGTCGAGATAGTGATCAAGGCCAAGGGCAGAGTAAAGAAGAGATAAAAGAGAAACCTGAGAGGAGAGGGTGACCAGAGGTCTGGGAATCTTCGTTTCCTTTCTTAAGAGGAGAAGAAAGAGAGATTTACACTGGCACCTGTGCTACACATTGTCCCCAGGACTAGCACCCACTTTAAATGCTGTGGGATTGTGGGAAGGCAGAAGGTGATTAATGGGGCGTGTGTAAACAAAGCCCTTGAAACAAAAGCGAGAGTGTAAAGAATAGAGATAAGGCTCGACTCCAGTCAAGTTTGGCATCATCCCTCTTCCACTAACGACCTCTACTGTCGCCCAGTGATGGCGGGGGCAGCGAAGATGGGGGGAACTTAGAATAGAAAGAAAGAGAGTAAAAGAAGCCCTGACATGCACATTCATTCTTTAAATGAAAAGAGATAATTGTGAGAGGAACCGACCTGTCTTCATTCTTTGAATAAATAAAAACGCATGACCTGCCTGAAATATGGACAATGCCATTACTGATTTAATTTGAATAGACCACTTGTTATTGTGCCTTGCTGTGGCTCGCCATGAATGCTAAAATGGTCGACGTGACTTAAAAACAGTGGAGGGGAAGATAAACCAAGCCCGCTTTGTTGAAAAAAAGATCATATGCAAAACAGGTCAGGTAGACATAAGCGTCAGACGCAGCATTTGCAGCATTATTCAATAGACTTTTTGATTTTTTTTTTCCAAGCCTTTATATGCAGTTCATCCAGTGTTGCCACACTCAGTTGATCTTGCATCATTATGACTCCAATCATGAAATGAACCACTTTGAAGATGAGTTGCACTGGCCCTTACACCTTTTTTTTTCCTCATCTTTTCTTTCTCCGTCAGCGTGTGCCTGGTCAAGTGGGGGAAAAACATGTTTAGTAAGCACAATAAATCATAACAACAAGCTCAGTGAATCTTAACAGCTGAAAGCATATTCATTTACACTCTTCAATATAATGGTCTCATACAGGTCCTAAGCTAATATATTTGACAAAAGCCGACCAATTAAACAGATTGATTTCTCACAATGATGTAAGCACGCCTTAATCAAGACAGGCTTGTTCTCTGCCGATTTATGAAATACAGCCCATCAACCTGTGGCACAGCCCTGTGTTTACATAATGATATAATGGAAGAGAAGGCGTCCATGTCCTCCTCTCCAAATACTTGAGATAAGGCGAGTTAGCCTCCCCCCTGCTCCATCCAAAACCCCTGTCTGTGGGCAGGCTGGCTCATTCCACAGAGCATCTCTCACCACATAGTGAGGGAGCTAAATCATTGGAAACACATCACGTCATGCCTAATCCCCAGGATGCTCTCCTCACAGGAACTAACGTGTTGGACTGAGGGGAAGGAATTCTGGGTCAGAGGGAACGACTGAAATTAAGAGGTTGAATGGCTCAAGAGCTGCAGCTTTCTTGTTGACTGAACACAGTCAGGTATAGCTGCTCGGCTCCCATCCCTCTAGTGCAGCCGTGTCAACTATGGCAGGTTCAGCAGCGGGTCAAGGAGAGAGGCAAGCAGCCATCTTATTACCAACAACCATAAAACACCTTATAGGTAAGAGGACCAACTGCAGGCATGCATCTGTGTAACTCTGGGGACAGTACTGATCAACACTTTGTGCTCACTTTCATATTTGGGATTACTTTGCATGCCTACTGCCAGGCTGATAAGATTGTGGTATGTGTTACCATGTAAAAATTCCTTTATGTTGCGTAAATTCAGGAATATAAT
The DNA here is from genome assembly GCA_028564955.1 of Terapon puta. NCBI lineage: Eukaryota > Metazoa > Chordata > Actinopteri > Centrarchiformes > Terapontidae > Terapon > Terapon puta. The sequence goes on from JAOXYL010000086.1 coordinate 8,258,121, forward strand.
CTGGTTGTCAACTTGGACTAAAAAAGAATCGCTTCCATTTTTTTTTTATTCCATGCAGTCATGTCATATTCTGTTTCTCTGTTATGTACGTCTTCCCTTCATGTCTCAGTGTGTTTACGTTTAGCTGTACGTTGTCAGTGTGTCTGTACGTGTCAGCGAGCTCCATCTGAGCGAATACACCAGCCAGCCGCTCATCCCATCGACCATACAGTGCTTCCCTGTCTCCTAGCAACTCGCCCAGTGCCTGCGGCCGGCTGTTACCTTTCCGTCAGGGCCCGTGATTTCTCCCGGTTGGAGTGAGGTGACTTTCATGTGCGATGTGTATTTGAGAACCCTCCTCCTCCTCGTCTTTTTCTTTTGCTCCCCCGCCCGCCCTTCTCCGCTGGTGCTGTTGGGGTGTAACGTGCAGGAGAGGCCCTGCTGTCGAGAAGCATTGGTTCAGATTCCTGTTCACTCTCCTCCCAACGGCAATGGCTCTTTGAAACGGGGAAGACTTGAAAGAGTGGAATCACAGTGACTGATCACTGGATGTGCTGTAACAAGAGGAAATACTGAGGATCCTGTATGAAGAGAACAGGGGAAGTGCGAGAAGAGACAGCGAGAACAGGGAAAAATGAAAAAAGAAATGGCAACAGAGGATGTGAAATGTTTTGACAGGAAAAGAGGGAAGTGCAGATTAATAAAGGAGAGGAACAGTCGGCACCAACTTTTCTGCATTTTGTTAATTTCCAAAGAAACGGCTGGGGGACGGTAGCCGTCTGAACCAACACATGCATTTTAACACACGCTACTGAAAGCCCTGCGCAGGAACGTCAGAGTGCTCCGTGGCAATGGACATTTTCAACACTTCATTCACACCAAAGAGCCACTTCAATAATTCATCACTCATTCTCTGCACAGCGCCTCTCTGCAGCAGGCTAATAGTTTTCAACACCCTTTAAACTCTACTTTCACACACACGCACACACATGCTCACGCACACACGAATCCTGCATTTCGGTGAAATGGAGAGAGAACGAAAACTCGTTTGGTTAAACAAAAATACCAAAAAGCACAACTGCAAAGGTTTATTTCATAAAGAGAAGCTATTTTTGGACTTTCCACACTGCAGTGAACACGTCAAAACTAGTTTGATGTAATGCTATTACCACAAATGCGATGCACATTTTATATGCTTGAATTGCCGGGATTGCTGGAGTCTAATAGCAGCCCGTTCTGACCCCATAATGACCCTTGATATGGCTACTCAGCAGTACAGTGCTTACAGTCTGAAAGGGAGGCCTTAGAGGGATTTCTGGCCTGGCAGTGTTCACCACAGTTTGGGGGAGTGAGGTCATTGGTGTTTCTTTTTTTTTTTTGTGAGTGAGTATGTATGTGTGTGTGTGTGTTTGTATTTGTGAGTGTGTGGGCTTATATGTACGTGTGGGATTTTTCATTGTGCCAGGGGGATATGGGTTTAGAAAGGCTAATTTGGGTTTAAGGGCACTGGGCCCTTGCCAGGCGCACCAACCAATCTCATATGCCATTCGTTATAGGACAACCACAGCCTACATGCACACATGCGCAAACATGCAATACCACCCTCCCCCCTCCTCCCCCTCCACTACTCCCAGCCCCGTTCCCTTCCTGGAGCACAGTCACTCATTCATCAGTGACTTTGGCTATGAAACACACTGTATGTTGAAACCAGTTGCAGCTTTAGTGTCTCATCTGAACAAACAAACTGCTTATTTACTGTACCTGCTGAATAAGTCCTATGATGTACAATCACTCTATAAAATGTCATTTCATATTAATTGTGCACTTAAAAGCAACAGGGGAGTCCATCCTCCAGTGACTGAATGTGTGAATGTTATTTTAAATGGTAATCAGGAGAAGAAAAACAAGAAATCTTCACATTCCCCTGTCTTTTGCTTTCCAACAGGGCAGACGTTTTACACATTTAAACTGACCCATGCTGGTCTTTTGCAGGAGGGAAAGGGAACGTTTGTGCTTTGTTTTCTCTGTTTCAACCAATCGGAGGGGCATTTTTTTTAACTCTCACTGCCCCTCAGTCTTTGTTGTTGAAACAGTTGCTCCTGATTAGGGTTCAGTCAGAAGCCTTGAAAAGGATTGAGGGTTGGTGGAGGGGCTACAGAGGCATCAATGACACAAATAGCTTTTCACTCTTCTTCCCCCTTTTTACTCTTTCTTTCCCTCTTACTTAGACTCTGCTGTTTCCACCCCTCTCCATCTGCAGTCTGACCTCTGCTATTCTTCACTATGATTCCTGTGTGTTCAAAGGCGGCAGGATGTCAGTAATTGGAAGGGATGTGATGGAGCGGGGGGCCCCTCCTTGGGGCTGGGAGGCCCCCAGCACTAGAGAGGTCAGGGAGAGCCTGTCTCACACTGACATGTAGGCTCGGACGGCAGCATCCAGTCACAACAGGCCTGAGGCGGCGCGATCAGCAGCAGCTCTGTCAAGAGAGGAGCAGGCGAGCACGGAAAGGATCCACTGCTGCTGCTGTTTGGAGTCCAACCCACCCCAGATTTCCCACTGGATCTCCTAGCGCTGCACTCATGGAGCCAAACGGCAGCTCTGTGCATTACTCAGATTGCCACTTCACACTGTCTTTAAAGATACTTTGTTGCCTTTGCACTAAGACCTAATGCTCTATTCTTGTACACTTTTCACCACTAATCTGCCCTCTACCTGTTTGCCTGGTGGGCAATAGGCGCATCTCTAATCAGCTGTGATCAAATTGCCAGGCTACAGGGAACACTCCCGCTCGACTTGCACAGAGACATGGCAGAGCGATTAGCACACCTCTTCACACTGGCTTAGACCACAGAGGCGTGGAGAGGGCGGCTTAAGAGGCTACTTTAACCACATCAGCTTTAAATAAAGATGTCTGGACTGTATCAACATCAATAAGACCCCCGCCACCACCATCGGCCTGGGTTCACACACATACACACACACACGACTCAGTCATACACATGCACTGTATATGCTCAAGTGTGCTCTGACAGGCAGGCAGGCAGATACTTACACACAGACACATCTTCATGAATACATGCGTATGTTTATGTGAAAAGAAGTCATGCAGGCATGTGTGTGTGTGAAGTGAGACAAATTGCACACACACACACATGCACACACACACACAGTCAGTCTCTGCCCTCATCATGTGTCATCTTCAGCAGCCCACTGTGGTTGAGGGCTGTCCTGGTGTGGGACTCGGCTGATTTGGGGAAGCATCCAGCTGACACATTAGCCCTGGCTAGCCATCGCACAGAGCTGCCGCTGCTCTCTGAAAACAGTACCTGGGGCTTTGTGCCATGGTGGATTACTGCTGGACCACGTTAGCACCACACTACCCACCCACTGCCTTCCAAAAAACCACTCCCACCACACCCAAAGCTCTGGCATTTCTACGAGGATGTGGCGATGAGAGGAGGCGAGCCTGATGCCTGCCACTGTTACCATCATGTTGACCCTCTGTGCCTCTGTCTGTGTGTCTTGCCCCTGGGGTGTGCCATGGTTGGAAACCCCTCCCTAGGGGGACACGACCTCCTACTGAGCTCATGGTTCAACCCCCCACCCGATGCGCTAACCCCCTCCCAATTTCTTCTTACGCCTCCAAAATTCACCCAAATCTTAGTGACTCCTCCTTTCTGTCTGTCTCCTCAAATCTTCTGAGGTCATGAATAATGCTGAGAAATGACATTTTCATGCACACAAAGAAATAGTTTGTGGTATTTATTGCCTTGGTTTGATACTGGTGTTAGATTTTTTTTCCATTATCATTCCAACATTATTTGTTCAATGCCATTCGGCTACAGTATACAGTAGAACTGTGGTTTTCAACCTTTTTTGGTGTGTGATCCCATAAAATCAAGCAATAACTACTTACCCACTACTAACCTGATAAGTCAGATATGACCATCGTTTCAGGCAAGTGCATTTCAGAGGCCTGAAGAGATAAAATGATCCAGTTGGTCACAGGAAACCGAAGATAAAAGAAATATGGAAAAATATGTTGAAAAAATAGAATTTTACATAGAGTACATTTTTTTCCCTTGGTATTCTCACAGCCCTTCAGATTTATGTCTTGCCCCCTTGAAGGGAGTTCTGATGGCCACTGTAAATAGTGTCTTCATTTTTCTATGGTAGCAGTAGCAGGAAGAACATATTACTATTTCCAGCAAAGATTAATTACCTAGTTAATGTAATAGTTCAGTATTTTGGTATAAAGTAATTAATATGGTATGTTAGGTTTGTTTAATTCATATGGGTGAAATGAACATGTGCCATTAAATGCAATTAATATTTACCACAGACACATGAGTGGTGTCAATCTTCTAATACAGCTCTGCGACAAGGAGAACAAGTTTAATTCCCAAAATGTCTTTGATTGAAATATGATCACCATCTTATTTTGCCTCACAAGCAAGACACTGGTAAATGCTCCCAAGGCTTCCATGTAATACTGTAATACTGCAATGCTGCATTCACATCATAT
>JAOXYL010000086.1:8264096-8285238 GCA_028564955.1 Terapon puta
TGTGTGTATATATATATATATATATATATATATATATATATATATATATGTATATATATATATATATATATATATATGTGTATATATATGTATATACCTGTAATTAATGCTAGCTGTAGGCTCTTGGATGAGGAAAAGGTTACTCATTACATGTTACATTGGCAGTAGTAGCAGGCTTGGGAGGGCAGCTGATCCTGATGGACTAGAAATTGGTTTATTATTGATTTCTTCAATCCATAGAAATACCATATTTTGAAAACTAATACGTATATAATCTCAGATGAACGGAGATAAAAAGACACACTGCGCTGTAATCCTGTTCCACTAGTGACCAGGTTCGCTGCACATCACGGAGAGGTAAGAGCGTGAAGTGAGAATGAGAGACAGTTTGAGCTGGGTAGTGATGGTTGAATCACAGTATATTTCCACCTGCCAGTCTAGGTGGGAAGCGCTCTTCCAGGCTACGTGCTCCTCCACTGTCAGTCCTGTTTTCTGGCCAGCATACAGCCGAGGTTTTGAGAGACTTCAGCCGGAACATCACCTGACTGTGAAGCTCTCCCCTTACACCATAATGAACTGGACCTGGAAATCAATCTGCTGTCTCCTGTCCAAGCAATATCATCTATTTGATCTTGATTGTGCATCAGTGGACCAAAACATACAAGTGAATGAGTTGCACTGCATCTGTTAGCCATCCCTCTTTGTCATCCTGATGAAGACTCCAGGGGTGAATAGTGTGGATGACCTGAGCGTGGCAAAAGGAGAGGACGCATGTTACAGGAGGTGAAACACGAGGAGAGAGACCCAGGGAATCCAGGACACCTGAGCTGGCAACTTGAGCCCAAGAGAAAGAGAAAACCTCATCCCAGGGGAGAGTGGTAGAGCTGGAGTCGGCCAGGGTATGAGTCGGGGCCCAGGTACAAGGACGAGCCAGCGCACTGCGCAGACAGTAGGATGAGGTTTCACTTCAATGGGATTAACAGGTGAGCCGGGCTGGTGGCTCATTTTGATGTACTGTACACTCCATCTCATTAGCGGAACCGTCAGCGACATCTCTGTGTACGATGGGCGAGATAAGGTGTGGTGTCCAGTGGTTTCAATAACAACAAAAAAAAGCTTTCTTGGTCCACACTGCATGCCGGTATTCAATGCCTGCCCATTCCTTTGTTATCTCTCCTTGGCTGTAAAGCAGTCAGTGAAGTGGAAGGAATGTGAGGTATTTCCAGGGTCTGACAGGGGAGTGTGTGTGTGTGTGTGTGTGTGTGTGTGTGTGTGGTGAGGGGGTTCAGGAGGGTGGTCAGTCAGTGCCCACCCAAAGCACTGCAGCAGCATGATGCCTCCCAACACACATAAAGGAGGCCTTGTCTAACGCTGTACCTTCATTCACTTAAAGACGTCAGGTTTCCACGCGTTTCTTTCCAATTTCTTCTTCTACGGTTTGCCCCCCCCCCTCCTCCCCAGCTCCTTCATGTTAAGACACACACAAGTCAGGCACGCACAAACTGACTAAACTAAACTGGCAAAAATGATAATTATATAAATCTTAATTAGTTTCCCGGGATTAAAAGTGTGCAGATTTGGTGAGTGAAGAAAACACTAACAGCTTGAAACCATGATTATCTCACTGCGTAGGTATAAAATTGGGGTTAATACCTGAGATGAAACAAACGGCTTAAAAGTCCCAAACCTCCTTGTGCCTGCCAGGGGATTCTGGCAGCATCATAATGACGGGGATTGAAATACAGTTCCATCACAGAGAGAAAACACAGAATATTCACAATTTATTCAAGAGACATATTTCATCTTACGAGGCTTTATGGGTCTCCGTACATCGTCTAAATAAAAGATGATGAATTGCATGCGCAGTCGTGTCTCGTACATAGAAAAAAAAATCTCAGTGTTCAATGATAGATAAGGTTTTCTTATTTTCTTTCGTGCTCACTCTTGCCGCCTCCCTCTGTCTGTCCTCTCTCTCTCTCTCCCTCCCTCCAGCCGCCCTCTCTCCTCCTCTCTGTGTTAATGCTGTTAATGTACACAGCATTATTGAGAGTGTCTGTGCTTGCAGCAGGATTCAGATATTAGGTGGCTCATTTGGTTAGCTCATTGACTGCTATCAGATTTCAGGTCAATGACCTTAATGATCAGACAGCAGCACGGAGCGGGGATGTAAAGTGGAGAAATGAACACCAGCTTGGTTTCTTTGTTGGTTGGCTGGATGAGGGGATATCTATCTGCTGGAGTGTGGATGGATTTTTTTCGCTGCAAGTTGGGCAAACATGGGGCAGAACTGTAAAAAAAAAAACAGCGCTAAGGCTAACTTTGCATTACACTGCGCTACACATAAAGGCACTGGTTGGAAAATGTTAGTTCATAAGACAAAAAAAAGCTACAATGGAAAGAATATCTCAACATTTTTCAGACATAATAACCTCCTAGTTGTACATATACATAGATTCTTGTTAATTCCCCAGCTCCGTAAGGCCCTCAGACAAACAGGAGTCCTGTGTGAAAAAAACGCCCCCTCACATATCTGAGTGGGGCCAGATGATGCAGCGCGGTGCCAACGCGCAGGGCCACGGCGAAACAACGCAGGGTCGAACATTGCCTGGCAAGATGCTGCTGCGGCCAGTCAAATACAAACACACGCAGGCACACATTCATGGTGGAATACTTTGTAATGTGACCGGTGAATTTCCACAGTTTACCTTGAGATCACCGCAGCACAAGATGAAATGATTGACGACGTGATGACTTTTCCAGAGTTGTAACATCCTGCCTCATAGTATTATAAACTGCAGTGTAGTTTTATCTGACATCTGATAAACCTTCAGACTCCAACTGGACTTCTTACATGTCCACACCAAGAACACAGCTCACTCACTCACTTTAAGCTGCATGAATTTATAACAGAATAAGAGATTTATTTCTGAATGAATGTGGCAGGTTTATTTGGATTTGACAAGCAAACCAATTTTCACCTTATGCGACCTGTATTCCATACTGTAAATACATTGTACATACTTAATAGCTTCAAACCTCCACATCCTTAAAGTGCCAGTCATCAGTGTTTGCGAATGCTTTGATTGAAACCCTGACACCATTGCAACACATTTTGCTGACATGTTGTTCAGCTGTGTGGTTTAGTGCAAATTAGCCTGCACTAATCTTCTGACTTGAGTGGAGAATCAGAAAAAACGTAAATGTGCTCAGAGACACACTTGTGACTTATACACGGTGGCTGTTCAACCTCCCAGCTGATCAGAGTGACAACGAACTCATTTCAGAGAAGCATGATATGAGTGTGCCATTATTTGATGACTCTAACATGTGAGAAGATAAAAAACATTATCGACAGCTAAGTAAAGTTTGGGAAAAGAGCATAGCTGGATGAGAGCTGTCCTTAACCACAATGCTGCTCCCATGCTAAGTAAACAAGTTTATTTAACAAAGCTTTTTTTTTTCACCAACTACCATATCTGTGATTAAAAGTGCAGGTAAGTTGTATGATGGCATTTTGAAAAACAGTCTTCCAGCCATAAAACTTTGTGAGATCAGGCAGGAGGAGTCCGGCCCCAGAGAGGCTGCATCGAACACAACCTGACATTTAGATTATTGTGTCAGAAACAAAATTCAAATGTACACTTTTGAAAGCATATAATTGTGTGCCGAGAGGAAAAATGTTAAAAAAAATTAAAGCGTGGGCTGTGGTACCATTATAGTTAAGGCACAATGTCACAATAAGTGCTTGGGGCTCCACTATAATTACATCTACAGTAGGAGTGTGACATGGTTCACCGACGTAATGTTTTTACTTTGCACTATTTGAGATTGTGCTGATCGGAATGATTAAACAGAGACGCAGAGAAGATGGTTTTCTAAACTGGTTTCACGTTTTGATGCTAATGGACAATACTGTTGTACACTTGGAACATCGAGCCAGACATTAATTAAGAAGCACGGATATCCTACCTGCAGTGAGTTTGGCTGAAATGGAAGCAAAGCAAATTCGTGGTAATTATCGGCTTTGATGAAGATTGTTGCTGCACTGACCTTGTTTTTTTTACAGCGAAACCTTGTGATGGCTGCACCTGCTCCAGTGTCACATTCACTCCTGAGAGAAGTTTGTTGGCCTCACTCAACTTACATGTGGAACAATTTCTGACAAAACAAAAAAAAGGAAAAGGCATTTGAGGCATTTCTTCTATTGTTCACCATTTTGTACAGAGAGATTTGCTATAAAGTATCTCAGGTTTTGCTCAGAATGAGGCCCCATACATCAAACTCGACCTGCTGATTAGAGACTAGGCCCCCACCAGAACTGTACCTGTACCTGTTTTCAGTGAGGTGACAGATATTATCTGTGAGTTTTTCACATCAACACACAAGCTTACCATCAAACGAGGGTGATCATACTTGGCTCATGACATTTGGCATCAACACATTTCTTAACTATTTGTAAAACACTTGCACGTAGAGCGTTATTTGACTTATTTGGTACAAGAAGAACATTTTTAAATTGTTGGTCTAATATACTTAAACATTTCTAAATGCAAAAACACTGGATGTCATGACATCGTACAGGTCATGTAGAGTTCTGTGTTCTTCCTTGATTGTTTGTAAAATGGGAAGCAGTCGGTACTATTTCTTTTTTCTCTCTGTTTTCCTGCTACTCTCTTTCTACATGCCTCCACCTATTGCTCTTCCCCCCAACCCTTCCCCTTCCCTCCCTTCTCCCTCTCTTTGGGTCATTAGCATGTTGCTGATGGGGGCCGGTCATCCATTGAGCGGTGCAGGGAGGTTTGGCCGGGGCTGTAGCAGGCCTGTCAGGGCAGGTCATTAAGAAAACGACGGGTCGGGGAATACACAGACAAGGTTGATTGGTTTCCTGCAGCCGTCAGCAGAGCCCCGCAGCATCTCCTGACCCTGTGAGCCCCATCTAACTTGCACACATACACAAACACAAACACATACACATATGTGCAGCCGTGCACCCGCACAGGAGCGCACGCTCTCGCAGACACTCCTTTGTATACATACGGACATGGAGAACATGTGTGTATGAAGCCACACAAATGTGTAGCATGCATCTGCACACTCCCATGTGTATGCAGGTACCTTACCTCTGACCAAAGGCTAAAGACTGGGAAAAAACAGGGAAGCACAGCAAGGCGATTACCCTGATCTTGATCTGCACAACCCCCCTATTGCCAGATTTTAGATCTGCTAGTAATAGTGTTCAGCTCGGCACTAATCCAGATAACACGCCTGCTGCTCTACTCTTAAGATTTGTCCGGGGTGGAGCCAAAGGAGAGAAAACCTACTGAAAGGAGAACTGACTACATGAATCAACAACGAGTCGCGATATTGTTGTCTTGCCTCTGGAGTGACTGCTGCTACAACAGAAAAAAAAGTTGACCCCAGTTTTCTTGAAAGGTCATATCTGGGATTGAATGCAGCTCTGTGCAGGGAGGGGCTCTGTCATGCGTGCATACATGGAATGCTACCCAGCATCCATCTCTGCTGTCTGTTGTGCTGTGAATGTCAAACCCGAAGGCTCTGACACCCGCCGCCTGTCCAACCCACCCTCTCCCCCCTTTCTCTTTACGCCTCCCACCCTACCTGACCCTCCAGTCTCAAGCAGCCCTAACCTACCTGATGAACAGAGTCCCCTGCCTGGGGCTCCTGTGCTCCAAATGAGCCCTATAATAATGTTACTTCAAATGTCAAAGCCCAGGTTATTAGCGCATGTGTGTTCAGGGGTGTGGTGCATGGTGTTTGGGGGGTGGGGAGGAGTGAAGTGTCTTGTGTAGCTGCGACAGCCTTCCATCCATCCCTCCGTGTAATCAAATGCATTAATGTGTAAAAATGCCATTTAGCACAACACATCCGACTGCAGGCTGGTTTGTAGACGCTGATAGACAGATAGGGTTTGACTGACAGTCCCCGGCTGTGGCCTGTCTGTGGGTGTCAATGACACACAAGTCATTCTTCATGCTTAGGCTCAGTCATGGAGCCAGCTTTCTACCAGTGGAATAGTTATGCAGTGATAACACACAGACTAAATGGCACACAGGGACATACCAGCGTGCACACGCGAGACAATGCGCCGTCTCTAACATTAACGCACACACACTGATTGTTAATGCACAATATAATTGCTAATGGGACCTGTCTTAGGGGTGAAGTGGTGTTAACCTCTGATCAACCCTAGGTCAACCACTTATAGGCTAGATAGAATTCATTACATTTTACCCACTTCATCATCAGCATCTGACTGACCAATTTCACACCCATGACAATGACAAACACACGAGCGGAGGGATGAAAGAGGCGAGGGGCATTTTAGCGATTCCTTTTTTAGCCCCGTGTTGGTGACATTTATTTTTTCTCTCTCTCGAATATTAGACTCATTCGGATTGTCAATGCACCGTGCAGGCCTGCTGATTGGGCATTTTGTTGTTTGTGTTAATGACCCAGCCAAAAGTGCGCCCTCAGCCAACCAGCCAGCCATCCAGCCATCCAGCCATCCAGCCAGCCATCCAGCTAACTAGTCAGCCAGCCTCCAGAACTGGGTGTCAGGGAGGCTGTGTTTAACTCACTGCGGCTGCCACAGCACAACACAGCCGACCGGGCGGCAATTAAGATGTTAATAGATAGCTTCATAAGGACGACAAACCGGAGGGAGGGAGGGTGGAAAAGACCCAAACCGCAACAGATTTCCAAGACTTCTAATTAATAGCGATGGCAATTAAAGTGTAATTCAGCCCATTTCCCTCTGTAGCGTTCTTTCTCCCTCGCCTCCAATCGCCTTTTCTCACTCGCCAAAAGCACTGGAGGGTTGTGACGCATCCTCTTTTTAATGTTAAATTTTCTCATGTACCCTGTTGTTGGCGTTTTTGATAAAGCACCCATGTTGAACAAGTAGGCAAATAACTGAATTACTTAGTCATTTCCTCAGGGCTAATCCTCTGCTTAAGATATAATATAGCGAGGGGGATTTCTTTCTTTGCATTTATATATCATGCGCATGTCGTTGTGTGTGCCTGTGTGTTTGTGTGTGCTTGTGCATGTGACAGTAGGGCCAGGAAGCAAGACAGGGGCAGGTGAATGATAGCAACTCTAATTAGCAAGGTTGTGGCTCCTGTGCTGCGCTGCTCGAGAGACGAGTCGTCGGGGACTTCGAGGTGCCAGGCTCAGTGGGGAGGACTCAGAAAAACAGCTTTAATTGGTGGGAGTTATTTATAGACAAAGCACCTCTTTCAAGGTTAGTGGGTTAAGTCTGTTCAGTCCTCTGTGGGGACCGTCATGTTTGGTGGCAACAAACAGACCGCTGCCAAAAATCCTGCCCCACCTCCCCATCTCTCTCTGGAGTCCCATAACCGTGCACACACATCGAAAATTCAATGTCACACACACATATAGCTACATTCTGCAGGAGTGTATTGCACTTAGACATGCTGTTGACACCCTTGGCTTTGTGCAGCGCAGGAGAAAGTAAGAGATAGTGAGAGAATAATGGAGAGAAGGAGCAAGAAAGTGAGAGAGAGATAGGGAGACGTGGATGGAAAAGACAAGGTGGGGAGGTTGCTCCTGGGTTGAATCCCTCATTGGAGGCGTCTTCATCTGCCGCCCAATCCTCCCTGGGGCCCCTACTTCTCCATTTCATTAGTTTGTCAGCCTGCACGAAGGATTGTGCATTAGGCCTTTAATTTAGTGGATAGCCAGAGGCTGGCTAGGCTGCCTGGTGCGACTCTCAGCTCCAACAGGCTGGAATCTAACTAGGATCAGCTTAGCTCAACTTAATGCAGCCACACACACGCACACACACACACACACACACACACACACACACACACACAGGGAACTGCACCCACCCTGTAAGAGATAGAGGTCCATTTATTTACTCTGTTTATGTATGTATGCACCCGTCCATGTATTTTTTACCACGGTGGCTGAGGTAGCTCGACAAACAGCAACTTTAAAAAAAAACATGTCACGATCTAAGAAAGTGGAAAATAAAAGTCTTTACCACTTTAACAACAATTAAGACACGTTTGGAAAAGAAGATGCTGCGTGTAACTAAAACACACAGGCAAAACTGAGAAATGTATTAACCAAATTTGACAAGTCATGATGAAGCACACAGCTGTACGGTACAGTAAACACAAAAATGCTGCAAGTTGCACATAACACAAGAGAAACAAGATGTTCATCTCTAAAACAAAAAAATCTCAGAGTTAATTACTTGTTAAATAATTTCTAATGCTAATTTTAATTTACAATCCTGATTATATGATTCAGTATAATTATATTATTATAAATATTTGCTATACACTGTTGTACTAATTACTTGAATATTTATCAGTTTTCATTGTTGCAGAACCAAGGTTGTGTTGTGTAAATGGAGCAAGACTTGGAGCATTAACTGTATCCATTAATCTACTGTAACCTCATGTATTTTATGTATCTACAATATCAGTTTGTAATGGGCCATTATATAATTAGTCACACCCTTTAGAGGGTCTATCCAACAGTCCAAGCTGATAGCAGCTTCCTTCAGCGAGTATGAAGCGATGCTGGTAGCGATACGTGTCGCATCAAAGGCTCTTCTCTTCCCGACTGAGGGAGCTGCACTTTGAGGGTCTGTCTCTCAGTGTCACTCAAGATATCTACTCAGCAAAGTGACATGCAGTGGGGTTGCTGCAGACTGGGTGGGATGTGGGTGGACTTCCAATGGAACAACGACTATATGTCACAGTGTAACAAACAACAAGCGCACATGTACACGCTCTGAGCCGCCCAATTATGAACACACTCATGTGCATAAGCGTGAAAGCTGCACGCCCACACAGTGGCAGTTACATGGAACAAAGAGCAAAAGACAAAGCCCGGTGCGAGGGAGCGAAGTCGTCCATCTGACACCCCAGCTGAAAATGTCCCCTCACATCTTCTCTTGTTTTCTCCTTTAAGTACTGCTCTCTCTTCTCTGTGACCCTCCCCCCTCCTCCAACTTTTAACCCTCCAACACCCCTCACTCTCGCTCACCCTGGCTTGCTCGCTCTACGGCTTTCCCCCCCTGTTTTTGGGATGGGAGAGGAGGCTTAAGGGGGTGCTGTGGCTGTTGGTGGGGATGGGGGCCCGTCTTTTGTTTCCTGTTACAACATGCATTTCATGGGGAGGCCTGGCTTCTGACCCTGCCGAGCACACACTGCGCCTAGGCTGGGAGCTCCAAGGGAAAGGCCCATCTGTGGCATCCATCAGGGCTGCGCTCTCCCGCTGAGGTACTGTCAGAAGCCGGAGGGGGTGGTGGTGGAGGGGAGGCTTGTGGGGGCACGGTAGGGAGGGGCCAGAAGGGTGAGGTTTGTTGAAGAATGGGAGTGAGGGGGGTAAAATCAGGCCGAAAAAACAGGCTTGAGGGACACAGGGTCCTAAAATTGAAGCAAAGCCGTGGGGAGGAGGGGAAGGCCGCAACTATGTGTTTCTGCACGTATGTTTGTGTTGGTGTGTATACATGTATGTATAACATTTATATGTATATGTGGGTCTATGTGTGTGCTTGCATGTATATACATCCTGTCCAATAATTTATGGATTTGAATTTAATACTTTATCACTGCATGACAGTACATAAAAAGAAAACACCCAAGCAGCATCCTTGTAGTGTCACACAGTGTTGATGATATAAGTAAATGGAATAAGTAATTTAGTTTAAATTCAGCAGCCATGGATCAACAAAGTATATTACAGAGAGCAGCTGGACATTTGAGTGTGCCATAGAGCATGCAGGTAGCTGACACACATACAAATGGCTGCAGATGAAACAATCGTTTTATTTTCTGAGGGCATACCAGAGACAGAGGTTTTCAAATACTGGGAGCCCAGGTAAAAGCTGCTGAGGGTGGAACTGAAAGACACCAGATGTTGCTCTTTGCCTTCCCTCTGCCATTCGTTTCTCTCTGAAGACTCTCTTATGTTGTTGCACATACCTGAGGCACTACAGAGGGAGAAAAGTGGATTGGTTTGAAGGTCAGTTTAAATAAAAATACTTCAGCAAGTATGACAGGCAGGGTGTGCTCTGGATAAATGCAGTGCTCTCATGCCAGCTCCCTGAAACTGATTGATTGACTTGTAAGATGTCATGGACAGGCCGGGGAGGCAGGGAGAGTGAGAGAGGCAGAAAGATGGCGAGAAGGATATGGCTACTGTTGGATGGAGGATGAGACATATATATGTGTGTGTGTGTGTGTATGGGGGGGTGGGTGGGACTGTGGAGTTGAAATGCACACGCAAACACACACATACACACACACACACAGCTGGCCTACTCTGGCCTGGTTCTGGTCAGTTGCCCGTGGCCACGGCGGGCACAGGAGTCAGCTGTCAGCCTGTGACGGATTGATACAGACACCCCCCACCCCTTTGCCTCCGCCCTGACACTCCCAAACCTCAACCTCCATCCCTCAACCCCTGCAGCCTTATACCTCCCTCCTCCTCCTCTTGAGCAGCTAGCCCATGCCTGGTGGGCATGTTTGAGAGTAGACGTTTTGAGGTGGGGGTGGAAGAGGGCAGCATGCCTCCATTTTGACTGTGGTGTGTATTATAACATGCCCTCCTGTCACCCTCACTCAGCCACTCTTTGGCTTCATATCTGTTAGCCATGTTAGCCACTAGGCTGTGGTCCCTCTATCACTTCATCTGGCCCTCTGACAGCAGCCTGCTGGAGGTCCCTCTGTGCCTGTTTGTCCTGTCCAACGAGGACAGGATGTCTTACTATCCTCCAGCATTAAGACTCTCATATGAATGATTCTGTAGAAACATAATGGACACTGTGTGGCCAAATGTTCATCGGCACTGTGATAGGATACATTTGTGTTAAAAATCCTAGATACTGTTTTAGAGGGACACTCTTTTGACTTTATAAGAGAAGACCAGTTTATTACTTGGCCTGCGAACTTTAGCAATGTCGTCTGTGGTTCTGGAGGAAGTTTTTCACATTGAGAAAATAACTCAACAATGCAATCTGCATTGAGTGTTGGTATGAATTTTGGAATGTGATTGTGATTATGAGACACAAAATGTCCATGGTAAAATCTGAGTTGGATTATGGGAGATCTGTACCATGGGCTAAAATTATCATTGATTTATCATTGATTTTTATTTTTGCAATCTGTCCTTGGTAAACTAAATAACTGTTACTTTCCAAAACAACTAACATGAGCGCTTTCTGGTCTGATTCTGGTTTATCAGCGCCTTCCAGAACCATGGCGTCACATGACTGCTTAGTGAATTTCCATTGCTGTGATCAAGTTTGGGCACAGAAACTATGTGCTAAAGGTTAGGAGACGACCTGGCCACAGGTTAAAGAAAACATCTTCCTACAAAGTTTTAACAACCAATTGTTATTTCTGTCGTTATTCCTTTAGACACTGGTCATTTTTCATGGCCACTAGAGATCCTTGTCAGGTACGTGCAAACATGAATAAATTTAAGTGTTCAAACAAACGACAGCTGATGTCACTTTTTTTGTCAAAACAGTCCTGTTGAAACACAGAATGTCATTGTACATTTGGACCCATGAACTGTCTGATTTTGGCTTTTTGCCTCTTTGCTGTTTCTCCTGTTTCTTCTGTCTACATCTACATTGAGATCTCTTTGCGTCTGTCTGTCGCTGCCTCTCCCTCCATCTCTTACCTTCTCTGTCTGTCTGTCTACCTCTTTCTTCCTGACCAGTGTGAAGTGTAATTGAAGGAGCAGTCTTCACATGGCCCACAGGCATGGAGGGGACATTGTGTGCGCTGTGGCGGCAAATTGCTCTCCTTGCTCCTCCGAGCCTATACCTCTCCGTCACTTCTCTCCTTCTCCTCCTCCTCTCCTCATGCTCTGCCCATCCTTTCACTACTTTATTAGTCAGCCCTCCCTATCACCGCTCTCCTCTTTCTTCCCACCCCATCATCACCGTCTCTCCTGAGTATTCCATCTTCTTCTGCAGCCCTTGTCCTTCTCCAACAGGTTTGAATTTAAATACTTGGCTTCAAAATATTGAAATGAGTTTACGCTTAAATGGTGAGAATACACTGAGACTTCTGTCATAAAGTGTATTCTTGCTAATGATTTCCTTCACCTGCTACAAAATCTTACACTGTGCAGTCCTCTTTCATAAGCTCAGAATTGCACTTTCAAGTTGGGTATTATTTCAATGTGACTTTGGAAGGACCATGCCACTCATTATTCACTAAGTTCAGACTCAATGTTCTGCCAATCAAATAGACAAACAAATAACCAATGGGTCTTGTCCAAGCACGATGCTTAAGTACAACTGCGAAAGCGTAAGCTGCAATGGGGGAGGAAGTGAGGGTGCATGTGGAGAGAAGAGAGTAGAGGGGGGAGTGAACACACACCCACTTGGGTTAGTGGAAATGACAGAGCGTCTATGATCGGGGATGTGAGAACTCTCCAATATGAAGAACGATTTGAGCAGCCTGCCTGGAGAGAAGCACACAGAACAGGGAAGCGCTACAGAGAATGAGTGAGGGAGATAGACGGAGGAGAAAACCTGAGGGAGGGAAAATAGGGAGAGGGGAGAGTAGTATTCGGTCCGAGACGAAGAAGCGCATGCTTCATTAAGTGAGGAAGTAATCCTGGCTAATTAAGGCTCTCCATGACAGCACTGTCAAGGATGACTGATCCTTCAAATGGCACCTCCCTCTCCTGACTGACAGCCAGCCTGCTCTCACCGCTTTGAAGGTGAGAACTTTCTTACTTATTCCCACTGCTTTTTTTTCTCCCTTCGTCGCCTCTTATCCCCAATTCAAAGTGTTTTTCTTTGTTTTTGTATCTCATTATCATTTTGTAGGCAAGTGTATGTGAGTGTTAAGAAGGAAAAAGTGTGTGATGGCTTGTCTGTGTATTTGTGTGTCTGTATGTATGCTTTCTTGCAGGCAGTATGCGTGTGTGTCTGTGTGTGTGTGTCTGTGTGTGCACGTGCATGCGTGTGGGTGCATTTGTGCACATGTTTGTGTGTGTGTGTAGTAATTGCTGCAGTACCTGGGCAAAATACTGGAGGAAATCAGTGGATGGAAGGCACAGCCCATTGATTGCTTGACTAATTAATCAGCTGCATTGGCTTCATGTGGATCCAGGTTTATTGAGTAGAGGCTTGGCGCAGGGCCCTTTATGAGCCCATAATGATTCCTTAGCCCATGGAGTCAGGGCCTCATCTGGCCTTTAGCACCGCTGTGGTAATACTGCACAATATAGAAGCTTAGAAAGCATCCGTGCCTAAAGTGTTCATCATCATTCTTAAATGTAAACTTTGATATGATTAAATCACAAATCAATGCATTTACCAAAGCAAAATCACTGTGTTTGACAATGGGATTGCATGTTTAGCTTTTATTAATAGGGTTCATTTTCACAGCGGGGTGCTTTCTCTACATGATCCATTGTGAGCACCAACTACACACCCTACAACCACATGTGTGCACTGACCTATGCCATTCACAGAGGAGCTATGTTGACAGTTAGTGTCCCCCTGCAGGAGAGCCCACATGAAACAGCAACCTGAGCTGTAACCAGAGAGAGCAGAGGCCATGGTATATGACCCAGACGCCCAGACAGGGTTGTACTGTCCTGCCTGACATCAATCCTTGCCCCCCACCCCCTTGGCCAGCTCGGCTCAGCCTAGCTCAGCCCAGCCTGTCCCAAAACGGGGGACTACGACAACCCGCTTGTAAACATGCCTATAAAAGTCCTGTTTGTATTGCACCAGAAGGCGGCTCTGTCCCAACCCCCAGGAGCTCACGTGAGCACTCAGAGATGACCGACTATCTTGGGGCTATGGCAATCTGAGTGTCACAACAGGTGTCTCTGTGGTTATGTATTGCACAACTTCTGCGCATGTGTACTGTATCATTGTTCTGGATTTTGTTTTCAACCAAGAATGAACGACAAGTATGCGATAAAGTATTCAAATGTTTGGTAATATATTTTAATTCTAACAACGTGTCTGCGATTGCATGTTTTTTGTGCACATTCATCCGCGCTTCTGTTGGTATGTGCTCAGATACTTAAAGTGTATGGGTCCACTTTCTTCAGCTCCATGGGGATTTTTTAATGGGTGGCTGCATTAACACAGCCAGGCTCTAATAGCCTACTTGAGTTTTTTTTTCCCTCAGAGTGCCAGCAACTCATGAAATAGATGATTTAACAGCAAGAAGCCTCTCCATCACATGCAGAGTTGGAGATAAAAGCCAACTCGAGTTGGAGAGGCAGTAAGCTATCAGTCTAGGGCATTGGGCATCCGTTTATCCACATGCTCCAACCCTGGGTAAAATAAAATATAAAAAATATAGTTGTAAGTTGAAGCTGATGTGCAGCATAAGTAAGTATTGGAGTATTGTATAGCTACAATAGAACAAGAGTTTGTTTAGATCATACTGCACTCCATGGCCATATTATATGTAACATTGACACATACCCTATTATACATTGACAGGTATGCCTATCGAACAGTTTGCAAAATATTGCATGTTAATGGCTGTGTGGCAGTGTCACAACAGCTGGATGTGGGATGTCATGCTGCTGCTGCTGCTGTGCTGAGACGGACAACAGTGGCTTTCTCCCATTCAATCCCATAAGCTCCTTTTGTAAGCTCCCTGGTTCCCTCGGGTGGCTGGACTGGAGTTAAAGCACTAAGACCCAGGCAGTTAAAGTTTACAGTGTCGTAAAGAGGTCTCACGCTGGCCAGCTCTCTAAAGATAACGCTAAATACACAGTGATTACAGTGTATGGTCAGTGGGCTGGAACTTGGAAGTGCAGACGGACACAAAGATGATTTGCAGATTGCAACTGTATTACATGTATCAGCACCATTGTGTGTTGCGATGTCCTCGCTCACTGTCCTGAGCGTTACACAAGTGTGGGTGTGTCCGCATGCATCTAATGCGTTACTATCTTCACACCTATTAATTTAGCTGACTGAGCTTGATTACAAAGGCATGCCATAATCATCTAACTTTTATCCCGAATTATCATTATGCCAAATCTCCAGTGAACATTTGATTATAATGATGCCTGTGACTAACACTGCAGAAATGTAAAATAAGCTCAACTTAGAGAGCACAGTACCACATGAGGCTTCTGTGGCTTTACAACCCCTAGTTTCCACTTTGCAGCTCCCCAGTGAGGCTGTGTGTGTGTGTGTATGTGTGTGTGCTTCAGTGAGAGAGAGAGAGAGAGAGAGAGAGAGGGAGAGGGAGGGAGTGATTGTGTTTTAGAGTCAGTGAGCACATAGGGCCATTTTTAACCACGGTCACAAGACGCCAGTATAGGGTTAGAACAGAGATGAGCTCCTGCTCTCAGAATAGTCCCTAGGAGGCCATGAGGCCCCCGCCACTGACCCTGGCCCGCATTCCAGTTGGCAGACACACAGTTGTTGGGTCAGACATGGTTCCTGTGCTGGCGAGGGACAAGATGACATGAAGGGTGGTGGGGGAGTGATGCAATGTGGCCCATTTTACCGCTGACAACTGCACTCCATTTGGCACGCCCCTATAAGGGGCTATAGTGTATAATTTCTCTGTTTCTCATCTCTACCTTTGATTCTGCAGACTCACACTGTATTGGAATCAACTTGTCTGATGCAGTCCAGTAGAGTCATAGTTACCACAATCATATATGTAGCAACCCCCTACTTTCTAACACCCACCCTCTGAAGTCAGACAATAAAAATATCCCCCTGTTGATTACATGATGCATGGCTGAGAAAAAAACAAAGCTAAATAAAAACTAAATAGAGCAGGGCAATTTTGAGTGGAGGACAGAGGGGAAGGTGATGGGTTACAGTGACAGTTATGTAACAACCAGCCTTACACAGTTGACTGTTTTATGTCATGGAATTGGACAGGTCTGCAAAAGAGTTGATGCCCAACTGGTGGCCTTAGCATGAGGTGTATGACCTCAATCATATAAAAAAGAGTGGGGGAAGAAGAAGAGAAACCCTGGAAGTCACCTTACACTAATGGATGGGGTGGATCGGGTCGAAGAGTGCAGACAGATTAAATCTGAGCGCTACAACGTCGCTGATTAAGTTTACTCACAGCCTGTAATCAGTGGTGAATCAGCGTGACAGAGTTTTTTCAGGAACTGCATTTATTCAATGTTGAAATGATTGATGTCATCAACACTCTGAGTTATATTCGTGCAGTTTCAACAGTCACACCTGCGAGCAGCCCAGTACAATCACAGCGCTCCTCTGTCGGCCAGATGGAAGTCAGAGCCTCGCTCAGGGGTGTTGTGGTGGTGGTTGTTGCTTTCTCCACCCACAGTTTTCCAGCTAGTCTGGCAATTCTAACCATCGACACTTCAGTCACAAGCCAGATTCTCTGACCTCTGGGCTACTACCGCCCCTGAACGCAAGTGTTACAGACACTCTGTTTGGAGACTAGCTGTGTATATGGAGATTGAGCACTGATCTGTGTCTCCCCAGTGGGAATGAGTATATGGAGTGGTATGGAAGAGTTGTATGGACTCTGTCTTTTATTTTCAACACCCTACTCCCAGGTGGTGACAGCCCAGTGCTAAGTGCGGTAATAGCCAATTGATTTTGTTCTCTTTTTTTGTTGGTGGCTAGACATAAATCAAAGTGTCTGTCAGGGCCTCGATGTAGTTGGGAGGGTATGTGTGTGTGTGTGTGTGTGTCTGTATGTGTGTGTGTAATGGGGGTAGTAAGGGTTCTGTTTGGACTGGGATAGTGTCAACAATTAATCCAGCCTCTGATCTGCAGGCCACCGCTTCCCTGACCCTCAGTCACAATCCAATTGGGACAGCAGCCTCACGATTCTGCTAAGATCAACACAGAGAATCCTTCTGCTAGTTCCACTGGATTTCTTACAGATTCATCTTATATTATCCCTTTATGTTACTTGGTTTAAAGTCTCATCATACAGATGAATTTTTATATTTAAATTTTGTTGCCTTTATTAAACATTCAGTTTGTGGCTTTTAATGGAGAACAATCTGAAATTGACTTTTTATAGTCTGTGTGTATAATGGGCTTTAATTATGTCAAATCTCACATTTATTTCACAGAAAATATTTTCTAGGAAGCCCCAAATCCCCAGTCCCCCTCCCTCAAGAATGCAAGACACAGCAGAAGAGGTGGAATCATAGAGAACACAGATGTGAGCAACACTGGAACCATGTTAATCCTTTTAATTCAATTATGGTAAATAGGGACAGAGCTTCCTTCTAAACAAAACACGGTATGCAGGAGTTCAGCAGGCAGTGGCAGGGGGAGCCTCTGATGTAGGCAGGCTACCCAGTGGGAGGCCTGGTGGTCTCCTGGGATACCTCCCAGCTCCCGAGCCCCCTACTGGGGCTCTCTCCCCCAAAGGCTCTCCCTGGGCCAGCACTAGCCTGTGGTATAAGGTGGCAGGGCTGAGACAATGGGCTTTGAACCACACGCAGTGCGCCTATATGGCCAGCTGTGGCCATTCCTATGCAGGCCTAATAGGGAGGTAGAGGAAGTGGGAGAGGAGAGGGTTGGATACCGTCTAATGTGTCAGGATTGAGTATTAAATGGGAATCTGCCAAAGTGCTTTGGGGTCTGGCTAGCTCATTCCTCTTGAAATGGTTCTGAGCAGCAGTAACCTGCTAACCCAGGCCAGACTGACACCAGCACCTCCTCCACTATGAAAGAGAGTGTCTGTTCCCCAAGATGAACAGAGGAGAGAGAAGGGGAGCAGAGGGGGCTGAGAAAGGGAGTATGTTTTTGAAACAGTTAGACAATCTGTTTGGATTAGGCCCACTGCCGAAGAGACATGGAAATGATGGGCAGCCTGGACGAGGGGAGGAGAGGAAGAGGAGGGGGCATGAGGAGGAGAGGAGAGGAGACGAGAGAGGGAGGGAGACAGATGGAGAGGAAAGGTGGTGGTGGAGGGGTTGAGTAGAGGCAACGGGGGGAGGTGAGGAGAGGAGAGGGGTCGGAGACTGGAATCTCAGGATCTAAGGCTCTTTTGGCTTGATGGTTCCCAGATGTTGTGGGCCCCCCTCGCCCCTCCTTCCTCTCAGTGTTTCTCTGCTGCGGTGAATACACAGGAGCCCAGTTAGCCATGCGGGACAGATGGGTCAGTGGCTGTGTGGAGATGGGCCTCCTGTGGAACAGGGGAAATGGGAGGCGAGAGGCATCCTCTCCTCCCCACAGCCACAGGCCAGAGGGGGCAGACCTGGCTCTGTTTTCTTATCCTCTCTCCACCCCGGGTAATCTCAGAGGGCGCGGGATGTGTTTGTGTGAGTGTGTGTGTGTGCAGATGTGTGTATTGTGTGCTATGAACGCATGCACGTGCCTGCATGCTAGTGGAAGTATGCACATTCTCACACGTGCATGTTTTTTGCTCAACACCCACACATAGCTGCAACAGCTTTGAGCGAATTAATGATAGTAATGACACACTAACAATGTGCATAGTAGTATAAAGTAGTTTGTAATGTGTATTTCTACCAAACATTGTGTTTATTAGTGTCGTGTGCAGTTATGCAAACATTGTCCACATTGCAGACGGCAGAATGCAGGTGCCTGGTCGCACTGTAGCCAGTGCTGAAATTCCGACGCTGCGAGATTTACAGCTTTTGGCTGCAGCCGGCCATGTTTCAGGATGACGGCGTGTTCTCGTCCACCTTTCTGCTAAAACGCTTACTCTCCCCAGCCCCGCTCCACACCGCCTCTGCCTCAGTCCTCCTCAGGAGCAGAAAGTGTTGTGGCCATATATTCGCAAGTTGTTGACTAGCCACTGAAGCACACATTTGTCAACATATTAGAAGGTGTCAACACTTGAACAACATCCCATCAGGCCACTCACCTTAGTTCACTGCCACTTGCATCCTTCCACCTTTGTTAACTCAAGAATTACAGGAATGGGCATTAGGCTGGGGTGGTAATGGTGAGTTACTTTTTGTGGTTTGTGATTAACTTTGAATGGCTTGGTTTTCATGTACCTCTTTTAAAACCGGCTAATTAAAAAAAAACAAAAAACAAACAGAATTTACTCTCCAAATAATACTTTTGCTTGTCAGCTTAACGTCATGTGCCACATGAGTCCATCTACTTAATTTTTTTTTTTTTTGTAAATATCCATTCAGCTCAGAGGTGTGCTGTGTGGTGAGCTGGATTCATCCAAATGTTCTTATCCCAACTTTGTGAGTTAAAGCTGGGTGGCTCAGAGACAGTAAGCCCTGCAGTTAGAAAGGGCTTTTGAAGGCTGTTGTATCACTTAATTGTGAATTGATGTTCAAGTGTTCACACATATGTTCACTTCTAGTCTGAGGAGTTTCAGTATCCTTCTGGGCACATTTAAGCGCTGGGCCACACGAAGGGATTTTTTCACAGAAGCCCTCGCTTAATTTGTGGTCATGGTTGCCAGATATGGAGAGAGACATTCTATCTCCCTAGAGAAGGGTGGATATCCTCCCCTGGATGGGGTGGGGGAGGGTATTTTTGGAGCATCTCATGGCTATTACAGGAGACCTGCAGATGGGAATTTGCGTGTGTGTCATGTGAAGGGAAGGAAGAATTGGGGGAGCCGCTATGATCACGATTCCACAGCTGGCTCATGTCACTCCTTTGACCCTCACCCTCCCCCCGCATATCCCCCACAAAATAAAAAGTCTAGACTGCGCTCTGCGTCTCGCCACTTCACAGAAACAGACAAAAAGGCACACAGAGAGATAGACTTGATAAACTAAGCTGTAACTTTCTCTTTCCCTGAAGGACTCAGTTCAAGAGACCGCTCTTCATGGCAAGACACGGTGTCTATTAAGCCCATTAATAAATAAAGAAAGGCAATAGCGCCACCAAAGAAATAGATATCACACTATTACTTATTTAACCGCTCTGCTGAATTATTTATTGTTTATTCCAAATGATCTTTTTTTCGAGTGTACACTTTCAGCTGGGTATCCCATGTGAACGCTACCAGCGGCAGATGATTTGGACAGCCAAGTTCAACTTGGATGAGTTTGTGAGGGGAAATGCACGGCTGCCGGTGCAAAACTACTGCAGGGGGTTGGGGAAAAGATCCTTGATGATCATGTTACTGACATCAAAGAATAAGTACACCAAAGTCAACAGCCAAGCAGTATTAAACACCCACTGAAAGACAGACACAGACACATACTCTCTCTCTTCCTCTCTCTCACACTCATTTACTCTCTATGTCTTCCTCGCTCTGTTCCTGAAACACTCAGGGTCCGTAGAGAGAGATAAATTATGGGCCTAGTGGCTTTTTGAAGTCTGCTCGGCATCAACACCAATAAACGCCAAGCATGGCCCGCCTCCCTGCTCCTAAATTAAGTACTTATTACCTCTGGTGTGACTTGGCCATGTGGACCATAGCAACACTGCGCCTGGGCAGGGCTGGGGGCCCGGGGTCGGCAATGAAGAGAGGCAGTGGGAACAAGCGGAGCATATGTCCTCTAATGAAATAAAGACCTCCGCTATATACAAGCCGAATGATTTACGGTGATGCACAGTGACCTCTGAGAATTCATGAGTCAAACTACGTACGTGCCTTCCTCACTACCTGGCACACGTGTCCTAATGGAGACTAATTATTCAGCCCATCCATGGTGTGTTTGTTGAGAGTTTGTAATTTCCATACGTCTTAGCTTGCGGTGCACCCTTCGAATTAATCATCATCACTAAAATATTCCCATCAAGCTGATGACTGTAGCCACACAAAGGGCCTCCAGTTAGTTTGATGTCAGAAAATGCTTTGATTCGAGGTCTGGGTCAGTTATGCAAGGTTTCTTTCTGCAGAACTATAAACTAATAACAGTAGCTGGCACTTTTATCAAATTAAATGCCACAGTTCCAAGTACAAAAAAAAAAAATCAGCAGTTTAAAACAAAAGGATGGAGAAGTGCCAAAGCACGCTGGAGAGAGGAAAGTGAAGTTGAGCGAGAGCAGGCAGCTCATTCTCTCGAAGCACCCTTTAAAGTAGTGCCAAAGCCTTTTCTGGTGCCATTGCAGTGCATCTGCCTCTAGGGAGAGATGAGGTGCCGAGCCCACACCTCCTCTCCTCTCCTCTCCTCTCCTCTCCTCTCCTCTCCTCTCCTCTCCTCTCCTCTCCTCTCCTCTCCTCTCCTC
>JAOXYL010000086.1:8311090-8332538 GCA_028564955.1 Terapon puta
AGTCCTAATTACCCTGACAAGTCACCATTGGCTTGTGTGTGTGTGTGTCTGTGTGTGTGTGTGTGTGTGTGTGTGTGTGTGTGTGTGTGTGTGCATGCTCCTCTTGATTTCACAGACACAAACAAAGCTGCAAGAGCACACAGACGCACACACGCATTTATTCTTGGCACAGACACAAACATACAGTGAATGCACAGACATAAAACAGTGAGGCAACGGATCAATAGCCAGCTTGTGTCCCTGACTTCATGGAAGGCAGCAGAAAAGGTATTTCAAATCCAAAGAGTTATCAGAGGCAAGAGAAAACAGGGGGGAGGTAAAGTCTTTGTTAGTTTGACCTTGCTGAGAGTTATCTTCTGCAGAGATGTTTTCACAGATTGGCCAGAATACTGGGCTAATTCAAAATGGAACAAAAGGATAGGCAGCCACTCAAGTGCTTGATCGTTACATGTATGATATCCCTTCCCTTCTCTTATGCTAATGTACACAAGCATAAACATATTCATTTCTGGCAGATTCTCTTTGATCTGTTCATGTTTCTATCAGGATTTTCTGTCTCGGCTTTGCCACCCCGCAGGCTTGGGAATGGACGATTCCCATGGCAATCAGTAGTTGATCAGGTGTGGTGAGCGTCGCCATGTTGAGCACTAGCTCATTAAAGTCTCGTCTTCATCCCCGTCCACCCCCCACCTAACTGAGATGACGTGACAGAGCCCAAGGCACTTTAAACAACCCCCACCCTCCGCTTCCTCCCCTACGCTGGCCACGCCAAAATGCTCTGATGATCATCTGTCACTTGCATACGATGCTCCACTACTGCTTGCTCTCTCTTCCAGAACACAGGTGTGAAGTACAGGCAGAGAGGAGCAGAACTTTTTTTTTTTTTTACGACGCAACAGTCGCCTTTTCACACTGTTGTCATGCACCGTCCCAGTGGATGCACTTCACTACCCAGAGCATGCTAAACATTTGACAACTGCTATGGACATTAGCAAACTCCCGCAACTACAAAGAGAACAGAAAAAAAACAATTCACATGTTTTTTCTGGTTTGCAAGGAAGTCCTTTAGAATATCACATGAAGCCACTTTCAGATACGAATTTAAAGCACAAGTCAAATTAGTGGAAGGCTGCTACATCTGTTTTTGCTGCATTCATGTGGCAAGATTTGTGCATGTACAAACATGAGAGCATGCATCTGTGTGTGTGTGTTTGACTGTGTTGGTGTGGGCTATTGTGTGTGTCTATAGAGAGAGCGCTAATTGTAAAGGATGTGGCAGGTTAAGATAAGGTTATCTTGACGCAGTGAAACGTCTGAGAGAGAAGGCCAGAGCTTGCAGACGGAATTAGATTGATTAGAGGAGCCATATTTGGGCCACAGTGCTATTTCCAGATAGCCCTCGGTGAGCCTCATCCCCTTCGCCTGGCATGGCTCTGCTTTCGTCCTCACCCTCACCCCCAGCTCTCTCTCCCTGACACTCCTGCTGTGCAGCAGGACAGCTGATAGTGCCACAGGCTGTCACTCACGCGCTAACTGACTGGCCACTGCAGGGCTGAGATAGTCCCAAAGAGTCCCCCCTCTGACATCCACAGTGAGAAAAAAAGAATAATTAAAAGGAACAATGCACGCACCGTTGCAAGAGAGAGTCCCTTTCCGCGTGCAAAATTGTGTCCTCTGATTAGACTTTAAGGGCTGAACACTCAATTCAACTTTATGTGCAGTAAAGTGTAACTTAGCCTGAAGTTTTTCATTTCCATTCGGCCCCCTTCTCTGGTCCTAAGACCTCGAGGTAAACTGATTCTCACCGCAACTCTGTGCTTTATAGCAGAAAAATTTCTCATCTTATAGACTTCATTTCAGACGAGGATGTGGCGAGGAAGTCAATCCCCAAAATCCAGCGCTCGATTCCTGCCATCAGGATCCTCCATTAGTCAAGCATTAGAAACAAATTAACTCTTCTCAGTTGAATGGCTTGTCAGAGGAAGTGTGGGAAAATCCTCTATTAGGCAGGAGTTAAGTGCCTATTGGAAAGCTGGAGATGGAATCCTGCCTAATAAAGGAATAGTCAACCACTGGAACGCCGGCTGAATGGAGGAGAAGAAGTGCTAATTAAGAGAACAAAGTGTCGTCTTATAGGCTAGCCCATTAATGTGAGTTTTAGGGCTCATCTCACTGGCATCCACTGATTTTCCGAATATTAATGTCGGGTTGGTGTGTGATTGCTTGCGTGTGCTCTGCGTATGAAAGAGAGTGATAAAATTTGTTTATTTCGGATAGGGGTGACAGTGTGTAAACAGATAAATAATGAATCCTCACTGCTCCCAGAGGCCACACTTTTTTAGACTAGTCTCATCTCTGGATTTGACATGTCGTAAGCCATGCAGTGAACACGCTGCTCTGAAACTATTTGGGGCGTTATGTCTCAGATGCGCCGAGCCAACTCAAACCACAGCTCCAGTCTCCCTCTGCCTCACAAGCGCTGAGCATTTTCCAATTTTCAAGCTGTGAAAAGTGAGAGGGATGGCGAAACAGCGTCATGGACCGAACCGGGCGGAGACTCAAAATAAACTCATGCAGGTTTGGCTGAGCACGGGCTCCATCTCTGTTTATCTTAGTGAGAGTGAGCATGGGAGCCCAGTGATGAAATCAAAAAAGGGAGGAAAAAATTAAACAGAGTTGAACAGGCCAGTGTATTTGGTTGGGGTTGCCATGGGAACAGAGTGCATGGATGCAGATAAACAGCACGTTGAGTACTCGGGGAGGAATGCAGCCCTTCTGCCTGCGGTTTGGAGAGGAGGTTAACACTTCTCTTTCTCAACAGCTTCACCACTCAACAACATATGGGACCAAGGGGGGAGCGGGAGAGGAGATTGCACTTTAATTGCGCACATCCAGGGATAAAAGGGAATGTGTAGGAATATTTGGAGAAATGCTGCGAAAAAAAGGGAGTGATGTGTAATGGTCGATTGCATATTATGGCACAAGTTGTTTTGGGTTTTTTTCATGAAACAACTGGAATCAGAGAGAGAGAGAGAGAGAGAAAAATGGGGAAAAATTAAAAATGAGGAACAGAAAAAGGGCCATGGAAAATTACAGAACAGAGGATTTCTGCAGTTCCCAGAATGAAGGCTGGGCTCCTCGTGATGGCCTCCTCCAGTACAGCCGATTGCACTTTGAGCAACCTGTGAAGTAAGTGAAGCAGCCTGTCATCATCCCTCACACAGCGCAATGATCTGGATGAGTGGAAAAAAAAAAAGCTACCTTTGATTCGTTCAGTTGAGTTAAAAGTTACAAGGGCGGGCGGGAGTTATGGATAAGCAGGTGGAAAAAGTGGCGAGTAAAAAAAGGGACAGTGGGAGAAAGGGGGGAGATGGTAAGGAGAAGCCAATTTGGTGAGGGACGGTGGCTGTGGCTCGCTGATAAGAAGCTCTCCCTCTCGGCTCCACCTGACAGAATGGGGAGGCCTTGTCTGTCGCCCCATTAGCGGCCATACCTACAAGGCCCTGCCTTCTCTACATGGCCGGCCTTCAATAGGGGGGAAGAAACGGAAAATGGCTACTTAACCAATGATTACCTGATTGAAAGGTACCTGTCATGGGAGGGACGGGCCGGGAGAATGGAGGGGACACGCGGGGGAGGATAGGAGTGAGTGATTCTGGTCCTGTCTCGGCACTGAGATTAACGTGTTACTGTGAGATTAAACCGGGAGTGCGTGTTTATTAAAGCCATGTGGAGGGGGGGGAGAGAGGGGCGGATTGGAGAGATGAGGTAAAAGCATTACAGAGAGCTGGACTCGGGGGGTTGGCAGTGGAAGAGTCAAAAGCTTTGAGCACAGTAGTGAGCAAAAAGAGGAAAAAAAACGAGCTTGCCCTTTCTTCTTCACTTCTCTGGATAACTTTCTGCCCTTTTCTTGCTTTTGTTATATTTTATTTATGCGCCGTATTCAGGTAGTTTGTTAGCAGTTCATGCAGAGCTGATCCAGGAGTCCACAAATCATCCCGGAAAATAGAAACGTCATGCTTAGCCGCGGCCTCTCCTAATCAGAGAAACAATTCTCCTGGTATTACTGTTAATCAGGGCGCTGCTCCGTCACAGCACACCATTCACCTGTACTTTCTTTTTCCGACATAATCGCTTGCTTTTATTCTCCCCTCTAATTGCTTGTCGTATCTGTCCCTCTGGCTCTTTGTTTCTGCGAGTCGCTCTTATCACCTCGCTTGTGCTGCCATCCACCAGTGTCACGCTAACCACAACACTTCTGCCCGGATCTTGCGAGGGATGCCCTGAGCCACAGCATTTTTAATGGTCCCCGTAGGCCTGGCCCACAGTGCCATACGAGTGGCTTTATGGAAGCTATTATTAGTGTTTACTCACTGGCACTTACTGGGTCGACAAGCGTCCTGTGTCTCTCCATGCGCGGTGAGGCACTGCAACCCTGACTCCTGATTTTAATGTTATGGGTAATGTTATGGCTCTGTCTCTTTGCTCAATCGTTAACTCTGTGACCATTTTATGGGGTATTAATTGAGTTGTAATTTTGTCTCAATGAAACCATGTAAGAGTTTAATGCCGTTTTAACTTGGGACCTAATTGAAAACAGGCACTGAGCTCTCACGCCCGACGCTGTGTCCAATGTGTTTTTTTCCTTTTTTTAAAAAATATGTATTATTTATTCCTTCACACACCACTTTCTACATGCAAAATAAATAAACCTTTAACTTAAAACATGAGGACAAATAGTTAAGACACACATGTGCACACAAGGGAGGGAGTAAAGAGAGGCTTGGATTGCATTCTGGACTGATCACATTACCTCATCTCACATGTATTTCAGAGGCCTGAAACCTGATATGCATGCAATTGTTATTTTAAATCACCGTCTGGGAAAGCTGGACCCAAGGTCTACGGAGTCACTAACCCGGGGGGGTTTAGAGGGGGGAGGCACAGAGACAGGATAGGCCACAGGGGCAGGTGGTGCATTATGTACTGACAAGTTTAGGGGTGCAGTTTCAATGAAGCAAGGAAAATATTGTCTTTGAGAAAAATATTGATTACATCTAAACTTTTTCATTCATGCTTTTGTCCACAGCGCCATGGGCTGTTGTGATCATATTAGCTGTGATTGAAGCCTTGAATTCTAGTAGAGGTATCACAGTATGTTTGTTAGGCCCTTGATCGCATTGCCGCCTGTGCGCGGTGAAATGCTCCGGCAATTTCTCTTCCCTCTCTCTGCTCCCTCTCTCCCCCCGTCCCTCATCTGCCACCTTATCTCTCGTATCCCTTCTCTCTGTCATCTGTCCCAATCTTTGTCCGTGCTAACACCTGCAAGGTTAATGTGTATGTGAGGGGAGAGAATATTGCATGGCGCTGACTTCAGATCCATAAGAATATATTTCACCTCTCAGGGCTGGACAGGCAATGCGCCAGAGGCCACTGGATAACTGCTCCTTCCCTCCTATCTGCAACATAGGTTAATTAAAGTTCCTCATCCCCCCTCAAAGTATGCTTTTAAACAGAGTGCTATGTGTCATTGGATTGTATTTTAGCCCTTTTAATGATGGACTCATCGTGTGTGTGTGTGTGTGTGTGTAGGTGTGTGTATGTGTGTGTGTGTGTGTGTGTCTGTGTGTGTGGGTGTGTGCGGCTGTGTTTGGATGGACATGCTGCACATTTCATTTCACCACTTGGTGCACGCACGTGAGGCATGCATGCCGATTTTGATGCTCAAAGTACCACTGGATTTCAGCTGTCTTTCACAAAACGACATGCCTCTCACGGCAACGTTTAACCTTGATATGTTTGAAGAATGAAGTGTGTGTTAGCCCTACAGCATCGTGTTTGGCGCGGTAGCTAAGTGTAGTACTCTACATGCCCATAAGGGAGTGATTACTATCAGTTATCCAACCCACACAAAGACGTTGATGTTGCATCACCTGCATAATGAATCCACCAGAAACTTGCTACTGATTCGGTTTCAAGTAACCCTACACCAGAGGCCAAATGGGAAATACTGTAAAAGAAGAGACTCGGGGTAAATACAGGAGCTCGACTTGTGGCTCTCGCTCTTGAATGAGCCACAGGCCCTCACATTCCTGTATAATGATGTGTAATACTTTGAATCCACAAGGTTAAGTATGAGTGGAGTGGGCTGCCTGCCGGCGGACTTAGATATGGGAGTCTTACTCACACTAACGTAAGTTTAGCTTACGACTATCAACGTAAAGTGTTAATGAGTAAGATGAACGATTACCTGAGGGAGAGTCGGGATGACGCGTGCGCACACACACACACACACACACACACACACACACACAATTAAATGCAAACACACAAAAATATAGACACACATACTCAAAATCTACAAACAATTGCAAATGCACATACATACGTGTGTGCATACA
Organism: Terapon puta; assembly: GCA_028564955.1. Taxonomy (NCBI): domain Eukaryota; kingdom Metazoa; phylum Chordata; class Actinopteri; order Centrarchiformes; family Terapontidae; genus Terapon; species Terapon puta. The sequence goes on from JAOXYL010000086.1 coordinate 8,317,492, forward strand.
AACAGAGATGTCTCTAGTGTGGCCAGATACACACATGCACTTACGCGCTCTCTGTCGCACACACACACATTAAAGCAAGCATACGACACAGATATGTGTAAAACACTCTACTTACACATTTAGTAAGTATTTGAAATGATGCTATTATGCAAACAAAAACAAACATTTGTTGTATTGAAGCGTATGTTAATAATTTCAACAGGGGTTTTCACTTTTCAGTACAGTACAGAAGGAAACTGCCCCTGACCTCTCTTTAAACCCTCATTTACTTCTCTTGAATTTCTCTTTCACTTTCCAGCATCACATTGACTCTTTCCAGATCATTGAGCTGTGGCAACTAGCAGGACTGTACTTACTGTACAATCCATGTATAGAATCCATAAACATTAAAGTGTGTTTCATTATTTACTTTATTGGAATCGTTGAAACACTATGTGTAACCTGCTGTAGGGCAAATAGCCTCTATGAGGATACCGATGTCCTTCTCTTTGTATCGCTTTTTCCAGTTCCACTCACTTTTTCTCCTCCTTTTCTCTCCCCCCTTCTCTCCTTTCCTTGGGTGATTTATTAGATGATGATCCCTTCTTTTCCTCTAAGGGTGAGCGTGTGCTTTGGGCATCCAGCCAACGAGACCTGCTTTAATTGATGTCAGTAATCTGGTCACCTTGAGAGATAGTTAAAAGGGCAAATCTCTATTAGCTTTAGTTTATGGCCAGCAAATTAATACGCACACACATGCACACACAGTTTCGACAATGTGCTGAAAGCGGCATAGGACGGAGGATGTATGTGAGTGTAATACATACTGCAGATATTAGCGTCGATTCTCCCGAAGCTAATCTCGTTGACTGCTGTTTGCTGTGAGTAAACATGAAGGTGTAGTCTCTCTGCCGAAACCCCTGTTCCCTTAAACGCCGTACGAAATACATTTACGACTAGTGCAGAGCCAAGATAAGTTATTTCTGGTTGGATAAGCACAAGGGGATGTATCTGAGGGAGCCAAAAGAATCTACATTAAGGAGAGATATCTGTTAATTAAATCTGTCCCTGCCTGATCTCTATCTGTAACACGTAACTTACACCGTTGCCGCCGCTGCTGGATGAACACACACGCGCGCTCGTGCACACACAAATACATGCACATATACATAAAACTTAAAATCCCAGACTTCCCTTTCTATCATCCCATCTTCCACTGGAGACAGGAAAGGAAACACATTTGCTAACATAAAGGCAATGCAGGGTGGCGTAATATATTTTCACATAGACGATATTGCCAATTCTTTATGGTATCATAATACCTAATACCGTCGCCTTTATGCCCATATTATATGCATAAAGGCTAATGATCCTACTGCTGCGGAATTGGACCCCTCAGTCACCTCTGATATGGCGTCTTCTCAATCCATGCTATCAAGACGATGTATAGAGCTCTCCATTACCATTAGGAAGGTGATAAAAATCAAAACAATTTCTGACACGTGTTAAATTATCGTAGGTTAAACCAGTAATCTATTACAAATACAAAATGTGCACATTACGTATATAATAAGGCATGTTTTGCTTTACAACAAGCACAAGATTTGTCTGGCTTTATTTTTAGTGGGGTTTATTTGGGGGGTGAGGTGGGGGCTGGGGGGTCGATTCCTTCTCCATCCTTTTCTTTCTCCTCGTATTTATGTTTTTCTCCTGCTTTTACATCTTCTTGTTCTCCAACCGCACAAATGTCTTGGGACTCTGTCTGGTTATTGGTTCTCCCCGAGAAGGACAGGGGCTTGGAGGTGACTGGGGGAGGAAGACTTGGGGTGTATGTGAGCCAGATGTCTGGGCTTTCATGAGGCTGGGGAGGGGCAGCGGGAGAGGACAGAAGAGAAGTGGGGGGACATGGCTGTTCTCAATTACCCTGATCAATGGAGAGGTGGGGTGTGGGGTGGGGAGGGGGATTGGGGTAGAAGAGGGGGGACCGTGCAACACTGTAAAAAAAAAAAAAAAAAAAGACACGGATTGTTAGAAATTAGACAAAGTCATGGGAAGATGAAAAAAAAGGAAGGAATAGCCATGTCCTAATCTTATTGCACTTTTGAGACCAACTTTGTTTGCCTCACGAAGACGATGGCCACAATATTTTAATACTGGCCATGATGGCTGCAGCGTTAAAGGCATTCGGTAAACAATAACGCCTGTCTTCAGATTATTTATACAGTAATGACCCTCTAATAGATTGTAGTCGTTTTCATGTAGGCTTTGAGGCTTAAACGTGCCACAAATAGGGGTTTGCATGAAGTGAAGGTATTCATTAGGCCAGTGTGGGATAGCAGTAATGATCGCTGGATTTGCTTCTTTAGACTGTGGCCATTATTTCATTATTGCGGCTTCAGCAACAATAAAAGATCTGAACTAGATGATGGTTGAGCTAAAGCTGAGGCCCCCTTAGATCAAGTGGTAGCTCTGCTCTGTGTTTTAATTAGGATTATATGTCCTCTTTAAAGGATCCTTTCTCTGAAGCCCTTTCCATTTAGAGCCCTATAGGGTTACACAAGATTAAAAGCACTTTTCCATCTTTACCCTCTGATACATCTTTGAAATTGTGCTTGGTTCCCTGTCTCTGGAACACTTTATCTCCCCCTAAGAAGGACTGAGGGTTGAGAGGAGGGGGGGAGGCAAGGTCTGGCTGGTACGCCAGAGTTTTCTTTCTTTCTTTCTTTTTTTAAAACTCATTTGCTTTGTATTTACTTATACATTTAGTGGCTACAAGGTAGATGTTATGTTATTTTCATTTATAATATCACTTTGATCACACGCAGGGGAGTGTCGCATTACACACTCCAGCTTTTCTGTGTCCTCCACTTTTGATACAACAGGCCTGTGTCCAATCACAGAGATCTTCACCCGTGACCTCTGACCTTTACTCCTGTGAGCAGAGAAAGAGAAAGGCATTGGTTTCAGCGGAGGGAGGGGCTCAGGCTGGCTGTCTCTAGCTGCAGACAGCTCAGCCCCGCTCCGCTTCCCTCCTTACATTTTTTTGCTTCTTCTTGAAACTAACTTTATTCTAAACACTTGAAAATCCTCCACATGTGCAAACAATTAGGTTTCACGACTTGCGCTGGATGAGAAGGAGCCACAGACATCCACAAGCACACACAGAGAGGCCAGCACATGAGCAGCGAGTGAACACAAACTTACGCTTTCAACCACATAGACACTCACATATGTTTATATCTAAAAAACTAAAATACAATACAATGAAATACAAACACATGAACTGAACTGTATTGAATATACTGTTTAATTAAGAAACACAGAATATAATCACACTTGTTTGATGAATATTCTTCCCACACGTCACAGAATGACTCACACTTTTGTGGTGCAAATTCTCAAATAAAATACAGAAACATCTAAAGCATTAAAATGTATTTGTAAATATTTTCACGATGACGCATCAGCATCTGCAAAGATTAGGTATGCGCATCTGAAACTATGCCGGATACCAACACAACAACAGAGAGAAAGAACAAGCACAGACTAAACAACACTGTTCTCTGTACGTTCCAGCAGAAAAATGTCCAAATGAGGCTTTTTGTGCTGGAAAAAAAAGCAAAAAGAAAAAAAAAAGATTTTGCTGTCTTCTGTCATCAGTGAGGGAAAATACAAGGGCTACTGGTGTTTTTCTCTCTCAGGCCGTCATAAGTGTATAATGCAAAAGGAATCAGTATTGAGTGTTGATACAGAAAGATCCAGTTTATGTTCAGTATCTTCAGTGACTCAGTTCTTAGAACACATCAAGATGTCCTTTTTGTTTGGAGGGGTAAATTATATTTCCCTCCTCATGTATTGATTTGTAAGAGATTAATTGCTCTTTCTTGGTTCTGCTCAGATACTGAGAAACCTGTCATTGTGTTCTGGGTTCAAGTCAGGTTTACATCAAACTAAACCACTGAAACAGTCAGTGGACCATTATACAAATGGCTTTCAGACCCCGGGCCAAACTTTTTTTGTGCCTACCTGAGCCAAAAACTCCAGTGACACATTCATTATCAGTAGCATGAAATGCTTCTTATCCAAGGAATTTACTGGATGAGCACAACACAAACTGGTGAAAAACATTCAACTGCAATTGGAGAGACAGCAGAACAGTCTCTTTCACAGCGCTACCTTCTCCACAACACAAGCCAACCAGCACCACCCTCAACAATTTTATTTTCATATTCCTACTAGTCTGCGCTCATAGTTCACTCACAGCAAACACACAGTGCCCAGGCTTCAGCCAAGACAAGCTTGTCTGTTGTGCAAGGAGTATAGTTTGTACTACGGCTGACAGTTGTAAATGTTCCACTTTTGTTGTTTACAAAATAATATTACAGGCACATCAAGATAATGCAGTATGTCCTCAATCTGTTTCTACTGAAGTCACAGATCTGCAGCTAATGAGCAAGAGATGAGACAAAAATGAAAACATGGAATTCGAAATAGCCCGTAAATGAAAAGTAGTGCAATTGTGAAAATGACTCTGGAGGAGAAAAGTGTTCTCGGTATAAAACAACTAAAGCAAAATAAGCATTTCTAAATGGTCCAAAGGTAGATTCATAAAACAAACAAGTTCTTTGTGCCATTTACTGACAACAAATAAAAAACCTTTTAATCATGAGTAAAATATGTGTTTCCCCATCAGCACGCAGCGATCATCCTCAGACAGCTATTCCTTTAACAAACAGTCTCAGTTAGGACTGTGTGGAGCAGCCAAACAGAAGAATTTCTTGCTCACTGGTCATTAGAGGGTAGTCGCTTTTGCACATGTACCACATTAACAACAATTTAGTTAATTAGCTAACTGTGATTTGTATACAAAGGGCTAATTTCTTAAGTGGCTGTCAGCTGGACATGTGGTGGCTTGGGTCTAATTGATTACATGTACCTGTACCTCACTGGCACTGGCTGTGCCGCCGCGCTTTACCGAAATGACCTGAAAATGACCAGCAGGTGGGTGAAATGACACTGACCAGGCAGACTGGAAGTCACTGCTTTTGTCTAAATGACGTTTGATTTGATGTTTTCTTGGAGGGCTTTCTTGAAATGTTTTTGTCTGAGTAGATTAGGTCTGCGTTTGATGATGAGTGTGACATGTCACCTTATCACGACTAAATGGCTAAAGATTCACTGAGGTAACATTGGTGTGATGTGGATAATCATTACATTAATGACACACGCTCACACAGAGTGTAATTTAAAAGCAATTATGGGATCAGTAACCTTTTTAATCCAATCATCACCTAGAGTAGGCGCTGTGTGTCATGCTGTATCACCTGAACCGGCAAATGGAAACATTAATAAAATGTTAATCAATCACACAGAAGGGGACTAAGCTGACAGGTAGGTCAGATAGAGTTAACATATTGATAGCGGCGTGGACTTTCTGGGCGAAGCTGGAGTTGCCGAGAATATTCTGGGGAAATATTATCTGCCCAGAAAGTGTGCAGACAGATTTTCCTACTCGTTTAATTCAATATACCTTGCACTGTATTTTCCAAAAAGTGCCATACGCCATGTATAAATAGCAACAGACGCACACACACGCGTTCATGCACACTCAAACGCAGGCCTCCAGTTTTGCCACAGGATGCTGCTTTTCCAGCTGTTTAAACCACGGCTCAAATTAGCTGCTCAGCCATTGGAAGGAAAGGCAGGCAGGATACCAGTAATTACTGTCTGATTGGTAGAGTGGCTGCAATTAGCAAGTTTGAGCCTCGAAGATTTGCATACATATAAAAAGCTCAGGAAAGCAAGGTACATTTGCTGTACTGGTAGTGCAGGGGTCCATTTCAGCAGCGAGCAAGACACGATGACAAGGGGCCAACAGATCTCAGAGTCATTGATGAAATAAAGATGAAAAATCTCTGCAGGGATTATAATGTTATGTCAGTGGTGGCCAGCGTCGTTGTAGATTTGAGCAACACTCTGTAAACACCATCGCTGTGTCAACGCAGCCTAATCGGTGCCAAACACAAAACAGATATCATCCGTTGAAAACAGCGTGGAGGAATCTATTTGCTCCCTGTACAGTATCTGTGCTTCCACCCCAGCAGCGCCGAGGAGAGCCTCAGCAGTGGTCCTCCCTTATCATAGCACATTTAACAGGGGGCTAATCCAATCAGGTGGGATAACAGGGTTGCTCTCTGTGAGTGGAGGAGGATCAGGCGAGTGCTCCTCTGCTTCCCATTAGTGTGTGTCTCTCCAGCCGGGCCTATCCTAATCCCATTTCCCCATCTAAAGCCTTAACCCAAACAAGCACACAGGACAATAATCTCCGGTCACACTCCTGTCGGCTGCCCCGGGCCTCCTGATGCTGCTAATGGAGGGCTAGCCAGAGAGATGCCAAGAGACTGTAAGGGGGACTAGATGTGGCTTGTTCAGCCAAGGAACCACAACATCCACAGCTTTTTCTTTGTTTATGTCTCGCGTATTGTTTTTCTTCTTTTTGCCTTTAGTAGTATTGTGTATCTGTTGCTGATTTGAGTTTCCTCTCCACCACCAAACACATTCAACCACAGAGAAAGAGAGAGAGAGATCATTTTTCAATTGAGCGTGTCAACAGCGTCGTTTCATAAACAGATCTGATTGTAAGTCATTTCATTGCGCTCGCTATATTTATTGCCATTAGAGTTGTTTAAGAACTACGTTGTTCAGTTATAGATGAGAAAAGGTGCAGATTTGCTGCATGGTCAGAAAAGCTCATTGTTTTTTGTTTTTTTTTTTAGTTCAGACAAAGGAAAAAAGGACGGAGAGAGAGAAAAAGAAAGAGGTTTTGGCTCTACATCCCCGTCTTTCTGTCCCTGTTGACGGCACATGTGCCCCAGATGCAGGGTCCTGATCCAAACCCGAGCTCATCCAGACGCCACCCCGAGTGTCTCAGATCACTTACATACTCTCCAAGGACCTTGGAAAAAACAGCCTCATCCACATTTCTCATTTCTCTGGGTTTCCATAAGAAAAATGTAGACCCAATTTCCTAATGAATTCCAACTGAAATATGGTTGGTGCAACAGCGTGTACCTCAAACAAGGCTCAGCATTTTCATGTTCCATATTGAAGATATTAGTTCCCTGATATGCCATTGTACAAATTTGAGCATTGCACTTTAGTTTCTGGGTGAGGTTGAAACGCTAACCATGGACTAGAAAATAACAGAAAAAAGAGTCACTTTTATTTTGTGGAGGAATCTCTATGTAAGGCCAATTACCATTTTCTTGACCACCCCTAACCTCACTGTCATGAACCAGCTGAATGAGTGACTGAATGGTAAAGGTGCACATTGTGTTGTTCTCGGTGTCTGTGTGTACACAGCTGCTGGTAGAGCTAAATCGCTGCTATTAGACCAAATCAATTATCAGGCTGATTTTTCTCCTCACAGGCAAAACTCACACCTGATGGCTGTCTGTTTAAAATGTCTTGTTGAAGCAGGACTTGTATTAGTGTCCAGAAAAAAGGGTTAGTCATCAGTTTAAAACAACCTGGTATGTTTTGTGCTAAAGAAGTAGTGTGGTTTTATTCTAGTGCAGTGAAAACAAAGGTTATATGTTATCAACAGCTGCCTAACATTACACATTGAGCAGACAGAGCAAAGTGAGGATTCCTTTGTCAAAGAGGTTTGTCAAAGCTGTTGGTGATCCACTCGAATATGTCAGTGGGATTAGCACATTAACCCTTGATTCAGTGGTAATACCAAAACTGTTTCTTAGTGGAGCTTTAATCAACAATAAGAATGTTGGACAATTATTATTATTATTATTTTTTTTTTACTTCTGTCTCAATTGCACACATCTCCCTGAATCATCCCTCAAATCTCCATGATAATTTTTGTCAACTAGAGATGCCTGCTGTTGTCAATTTACTTAGCATCAACTAATGACTGCATGATAAAAAAGATTGCAGTGTTACTGGCAGACAACCTAGAGCAAGTCTACTTGAGAAAAAAGAAAAAAAGAAAAAGAATCACCAGAATTATTCTAAATTGTTCCAAAATTGTTGACAGCTGTGGCATGTGGTAGGAGAAAAAGTTCAGCTATCTAAATCATCAACGATGATCAGGTTTTGGAGCCAGTGAATTCAAAAAGCACAGCCTTCTTTGTAAACTCATTATTTACACCTCAGTGTTCAGCAGTAATGCGGGGAGAAACTCACTGTAAAACATCCCAGAGTCACAAGTTTCCTCACCAACGACTGTCTCAGTTGTCCATTATGTAAGGCGTTTGCGTAAGGGACGACTCACTTTTTCTCAACTGGCAACAACAGTTAACACTCTGTCCACCCACATGTAAACCAGTTTTAAGGCTGCACACAGCCCACATCAAGCTCCATCAATCAAGTGGTTAAGGTTACTGATGGGTTTGGGCTATTACTTCTGTCAGGTGGATTTGTACAGAGCTGTAAGGCAATGATGCCTTAGAGTCTGAACTCGGGGTAGACGACTCCCTGTCCCCCTGTCTACAGAGGTGTTTGAGGACATGCTCTGGTGTGGTTTTCAGGTTGGTTGGTTGTTATTGATTTGCTTTGTATGTTATTGTAGATGCTCCTTTATTTAAAGCTATTTGAAGCACCCCATCAGCATCACTGTAAATGTCCCCAGTTTGAGGTTGAATTAGACTTTAAAACGGTAATAAAACATACATTCATACACAAGGAGGAGAAAGCCAAGCATGAAATAGCTAAAAAATAATAATAATAAAAAGAAGAGAAAGGAGAAAGTCGAGACTCAACAAAGATTTTGCAGTTCATCCTCTGGGGACCATGAATGCCACATTAACCCATCCAATAACTGTTGGGATATTTCAATGTGAATACAAAGTCTCTCTGTCTTACAGCCATTACATGTATTGTGCCATGAAAAAATACCCAGTACGGAAATGACAGGTTCACACGAGTTACTGAACATGACTGAACTGTTAAATATGAAAAATATATACATACTGCACCTCTAGGTAATCTAGCTACCTCCATCCATACCTTGAGCTTTGAGCATTTAACACCAATTTATTGTCATGAAACCCAAAGTCAGGAATTTTGGCTCTACAAACAAATTAAATCAAGAAATGCACTCGCTCACTTGCTCACTGACCTGCAACGACTGTTATCACCACAAATGAAGAGGTCAGCTTGTTTTACAAACTAGAGGCTTGCTTTTTGTCACAGATACTGTAATTAGATTGGATATTTAGTAAATTAACTTACGATCACTAATCAGCTCTTGGCTTAAAACTGTGTGGTTACATATTTGCTGACGGCCTCAGTAAATAGCCTACGGTGACTATCTTTATTATGCAGCCAGCTTGGCACAGCTGGAAGTTTGACTTGGCTTGTGACCTCAGGGGAAACATCACTCATAGCTGTGGGTGAGTTATCATTGACTTTCGAATGATGCCGATACAAATATTGTTTCCAGCTATTTTGAAGCCAGCAACACTGAAGCATCTGTTCTTATACTGACAATCTGTCTTGGCTGAACATCAGACAGACAGGCAGCCATTTGATTTTCGTTAAATATCACTCCAGTAGACATGCTTAGCAACCATAGTGGCAATGCTACCCTGTTAGTGGTCTAACATCTCTGCTTAGCTATCTTGGATGTGTGCCAGCACATATTTGCAATGTTTGTTATTGAAAATAATTACACTCATGAAAGCTTGTAAAGATGACCAACCATCATCATGTATTCTCTTTCCAGTTTTTTTAACCAATTTTCTTGATGTAACCTGATGAAGTCCTGAAACAAGCGCTGAAGGCAGAGACAACTCCCTCTCATGTGAAAATGTTTTTCTGTCTTAAGTCTATTTGCAAAAAGACAGAGGACGTCTTCTTTTACATTTCGTTCATTCAGTCTTGCATATCTAGACATGTGCAAGGGTGACTCATTACTCTAGAAGTGATTCACAACTGTGGGACTAAGATTTGTTTTACGCACTTTTAACACATCCACCAGTTTTCCAGAAGGCTGCACAACTAACACAAATCTTGCACCTGCAGACTATGACCATTTTGTTTTCCTCAGAGATAAAAATTTGTTGCTGTGATGTTGATCCATACTTCCAGTCAGTTCCAGTGAATCTGCAAGTAATATATTACTTATTAGTGTCTGTGATGGGAAACGTACTACGTGGTAGGTTTTTCTTCAAAGCAATACAAGGAGCATCTACACACTAAAACCACAACTCCCTTTAATATTGTTTGTAGTGTGTCATCCAATTATGGGTCTTCTTCAAACAAACAAACTCCCACATGATGGAAATGAGGGACATATAGCAAAATGATCAGTGACATCGCATTCATATTTATCAAGATACAGGGGAAACTAGAAAATATATATGTGAACTGAGAGTGTCATTTATATTCCAAACCTGTCATCAGATCAGTAGGGTGACCCAGCATTGGTGTAGTTCATCTGTCCCAGTGATAGTGATGCTACATTGAAACTGTTTGTGAAACAATGAACGACTCCTTGTTGCTACAGTAACAGCACAACTTTGTTTAAAGTAGCAAGCTGTACTATTGAAAGTAGGTACCGTTTTGAAATATGCCCACCTCGTAGGATCTTGAGTGAAAAAGTAGAAATCAGTGACTTTCAGGATTTCCAAGGACCCTGCATAATCATAATATAAACATTGTAATATGCTGAGGTATAGCCTATAGTAAGCCAAGCATTGTCATGACGATGAGATAACCTCCATTGATAAGGGTAAAAATGATGAGCACTGGCTTGTTGAGGGCATCCACAACATAAACATGAAGAACACTTTATGAATCACAAACTGTGGCAACAAGGGTCTGCAAAACATGTTCAGCACTTCCACTGTCGTTTTCTGTATCCATAATATTTCTGTATTTGGGATGTTGTTATTGTGTATTTACCTTATTTATTGTGTATTATTTACTATCCTGTCTGTCCTTGAGTGCCACCAGAATTTCACTGTAGAAATACAGTGACAATAAAAATCTTTGAATCTTTGAATTGAATCTTGAATCTTTGAATCTTGATTCATTTTCAGTGACCTTTCTGCATATGCGTTGTGAAATTAATGAAGATATTCTCCTTTTTGCCTCTCATTTGGCTATTTTCATTCATTACCTGAAGCTACTGTGTGTTTGCCCTTGTTTGCCACCATCCACCCATCCAGACTGCCTCTTCTTCTACATCACCTGTTGTTTTTTCATTGTGACATTTGCACATTAAACGACAGATGCCCTGTCGTATATATCGTATAACATACAAAATAATTTAAGGCATTGCCGTGTTCGTCATACACTATTTGTTGAGACCAGGCAGCTCCCCACCACTGTTTATTGTGTTCTTAAATGTTTGCTCATCTTCAATTATAGCTTTTTTATGCATTTTATGCTTGAAACTTTTATTCGAAATACTTTGTGTATGAAATAAGCATTAGCATTTCGCGCTCGGGAAGTCTCATCATCTCCAACTGTTAAGGAATTGCTTTTGCCCACACACCGGTGTGGGGCCTGTGGATCAATTTCCCGATGCTCCCCTCTCAAAATATACACAGTGGTCTCAGCGGAGGCGGCACGGTACGCACGAGGGCAGGGAGAGAAAGTGACGGAGGGAGGGGGTGATGGGGGAGGAGAGTTTAGCCCTGGAAGTCTCCACCTGGTGGGGTGGTTGAGGGCCAGCACGGAGCCCCCACAGTACACAAAGCTCGCCTTGTGTGAGATAAGCAGTGGGCACCAGGAGGGCCCTACGGCACTATTTTCACAATCAGAGCCAGTTTGTTTTCTCTAGGCCTCAGAGCCCGAGCCTGTCAGAAGAGTAGCATGCTGGCAGGGCTGGAGGTTGTGTTGGGTAGCAACGTTTGGGGAGAAAGGGGGTCCCCTACAGGGTGGGCCAGGGCTTTCAGGGGCTCCCCAACGTTTACCTCTTTCTTGACTGCATTTGTTTACTTAACTGTTAACCTATCCCTCACTAGGCAGATTTCCAGTTTGGGTTAAACTCATACACGATGCCTCACTGTAAAAAAATTGTACTCCGTGGTTTCTAGTAATTATTTTGTACCCTTGCTATAACCAAATCATTCGGGGAATTGTGTGTTGAATTATAATTTCAAGGAATCTGCATGATGTCTACAAGCATGGCATCTTTCGTAACACACTCATCATAGTGTCTCTATCAATAATTATATTATATGGTTATGACTCTGGTGCTGCAACATTAATTCAAAAATATTATGATTTTCTTTGCTCAAAAGTGTATTTTACCATAGAGCATGTTGCTTAATGCTCTAATGGATGTTGTACATATTTTCATCTAACCTCCACCATGCTAATGTTTCCGTCTCTTTTTTTTCTTTTGGCAATAAAGTTGTGGTGTAATATTATGAGTGTTTATAGTGAAAAGCCACAGTGTAAAAGACTCAGAGTTATAAGAATGTTTTCTTGGTAAAGACTATTCGGAAAATGATACTAAAATTTAATTAGAAACAGTCGCTTCTCTGTTGTAAAGATGAAATGCCTAGAGCAAGTATTTTGAGTCGACTAGTTTTATCCAGAACTGCAACAAAGAAAATACAGAGGTAATATTCAAGGAAAAGATATTTTTCATAGAAAACGTGGCCACAGTTAAGGAACCGCAATATGCAACCATTCCTGTGATTATTTTTAGTGCTTATCTGATTTTAAGTTAATTTCTCATTAGGCACTGGTAGTGTAAAAGGAGCGCTCCAAGCCTTGTGTTGGGATTATTTAAAAGTGGTTTCAGTGCAGGCAGGTTTCATGATTTTTCTCCCCATTCCACAGTATGTCTTGGCCCATCAGAGGCGGCTGGCGGCCAGGTCTCCTCTCAGCTCGCTCCCTGAAGACCCCTGGCTCCACAGAAACAGGAAATGGTAATAGTATTGCACTGCTTTTCCTCCCCCTATCTGTATCCCCATTTCTCTCTCTCTGAATGAACAAAAAAGGAGAAAAAACAGATGTGTAATAACATATATGTGTGGAAAAATGGACCTAGACCATAAAATAAAGCAAAGGTACACATTGTGTTTTTTCACTTTCTTCAAATCCAAATAGAAAAAAACTGCATTCAGCATGTGCTATACAATCAATCAATTACAGTTCTCAGACTGTTGTTTTTTTTTAAAAAAAATCTTGAACTTGATGTATGTCTGCACAATAGTTTCCACAACCAGAGATTTGGAAAAATCTCATTTCATTGTTTTTTTGTTTTTTCTTTTTGCTATTAGACAGCACAGTGGTTTGGAAAGTTGTTTGGCTCAGTTTAGTAGCCTTTATGAGTTCAACAAATGATGTTTTCTGCCATTATTATGCTTATAAAAAAGGTATATTCTGTTAAATACCCCTAGTCGGCCAAGTAAATGGTCAGTTGTGTCTGTTTGCACTACAGGCTATGTAGTCTCTCCACAGGTGGATGAACAACCCCCCACCCAACCACCACACACACACACACACACAGTCTCCAAGTGTTTATGAGTCACTTCACCCCTGGCCAACCATGTGGTGAAGCCACCCAGCTCCAGTCATATCAGGGGGATCTGCTAACTAGCCCCCATGGACACTGCCAGGTTTTTATAGTAAATCGTGGAGCAAAACCACAATTGACTAAAAAGAGATAGGCCTGCTCTGACTTCATAGCATTTTGTGGTCTACATTTCCCTTTGAGTTCTTTTTTCTTCAGAGTTCTTTCCCTTCTCTTTTTTCCTTTCATCTTAATTTAAAATGCAGCTGGATCCACCATTCCTCCTAATAGATTTCTTTGTTTTAGCCCTTTAAAAACAGTGTTTTATCGCTTTCAATGGAAGATTTATTTTTCATGAAAGCCTTAATGTGTTCAAGAAATCCCAAAGTTAGCTGCTATAATGGTGCAGCCACAAAAATGTTCTTCAAACACAATAATTTGTACAAAGACATTTTGTCCTAGAGCACAGTTCTATACATTGTTGTCCACACCTCAGAGTATCCAGTTAAACAGGATCACCATTTTTCTTCTACGGAGGCTGCAGTGAAGGCACAAGATAACCCCTGTGGAGCACAGATGTGGGCAGCTCAAGCCAAAAGCACCAGTTGTCTTTGCCAAAATACAACCATAAAAATCTGCCTGCAATAAGTAACCATGAAACCAAAATGTCTCTTTTCCTATAGCAGAACTGTGGGATCTGCCCCATCAACCGTGAACCTAAGTTACACAGGGGAACCTGAGGGGAGCGCTGAGGCCTGATTGGCTGGAAAACCATCTGGGAGGCTGAGTTTATACTGGACAAAGAAATCTGCACACGAAAGTAAAAAAAAAACACACAGTGTGTAGTTGCACACAGATCCTTACAGTAATCTTCATTTTTCTGAGACATGCATCTGCAAATATAGATTCAGCATATAACATTCTTGTAATCTTTCCTCAGGCCACACCTTATGCTGATATCCACTTTTGGCATTCCAAAACACATAAGTAGAGTCCTGCCGCTGTTGCCAAGGGTTTCTTAGTCCAGTGCCCAACTCCACAGCTTTCAGCCTGGGCAGAGGAGGGCGAAGCACTGGGCGTCTGTCCTCATTCCCAGGACGAGATTCACTGTATTGCACTTTACCCCTGTGGCTTCTCTCAAAAATAACAGTTAGGTGCTTGGCAGAGCTGCAACATTTTCATTTTTCATCATATTTTCACTCAAGCTTGTGATGGATCTGAGCAAGTTTCTGCTTTTGCAGCTCCTAGCAGAAATGTGTCTGCATCATTGTCTGTTTTACATTTTTGTTCATTCGTTTGTTTATGTTGTGTTTATTTTCTAGTTTTCATATTTCTGATATAGCGTGTTTGCTGTTTTATTATCTACTGCTCTTAGAAGTAGCAAAAGTTAAAATATGGAAAGTCATATTAGATGAACTTGCCTGCTAATAGAGAACGTAACGTATGTAAAGTTTGTTACAATACAAGTGTGGGCTTTACAAAAATACATTTCAAATGTACATACACACACACACACACACACACACACACACACACACACACTAGTGTTCACTAGTGCATATCTGTACATACTGTATGC